>CM034151.1:175383981-175966810 GCA_019776745.2 Taxus chinensis
ACAAAAAAATAAAATAAATCACAATAATGTCAAAATATTGTCTTTTAAATCAACTTACAAACCTTGCAAGAGATTAAATGAAAAGTGATTGGAAAAGTTTATAGGTAAGGGTTACTTTTGATTCCTCAAGTGGCCAAAGAGGTGTAAAATAGTACATCTACCCTATCAATAGGTGTATGGGTTAATTTTGAGTCCTCAAGTGGCCAAAGAGGCCTAAAACAGTACATCTACCCTATCAGTAGGTGTATGGGTAGTTTTGGGAGTTTTCCTTAAATGGAAAGTATTCAACCATCAAAAGTAAGTCAAAAGTACCCAACAATGGTGAAACCAATAACCCTTAACCCAAATTAAAATTTAACATAAGAAAATAATAAAATTAATCACATCAATTGTCCAAACTGAAGGAAAAATTAATAACAAGGAAAAAGGGCAACATTAAAGTTATATGAATCACTTCACAATCCACAAAACACATCTATGTTTAAACCTAGGTGATTGGTCAAGGAGATTTGTGGAATTAGTTTCACTTCATATTCCTTAGTATGTTTATGTTTATTTCTCTATATATGGTTTTCAAACCTTTATCCACAATTTTTGCACTCAACACATAGATTATACTTGTTTGAAATGACATGAAAAATTAAATCTAAATATGCATGACACAATAATAATTCATTTCACGTGAGATTCAACTATATACACTTAAAAATCATAACTCAATATTAGAAATATCAAAACATCTCATTAATCCATTTATCGTAATCATCATATCCATTTTATCTTACAAACAATTTTTATTAATAATGTTTCACATTTAACAATGAAATTTCACATAAAAATAAAACAATTGTGCCATTTCAATCACATGCCTAAATTAGCTTATCATTTCATCATTTATACATTTATCATAATGCAGATATATATCATCTTTCTATGCAATCAACAAGTTTAGAAGGATTCGCCAACAATCTTTACCCAAAGCTCTACAATGAGGATCCTTTCCAATAGCCCAAAATTCCTTAAACTTTTTAAAACTTACCTTATTAACCTTAGATGGGTTAATAAAACACTATAAAATGTTATGCCAACCTCATATAATAAAAAATCCACCTACAACATGAACAAGATGATCAAATTTCATCTAGACTCCATTTTATTCTTACCTTCCCCTTCTAGCTTCACTAGATCCTTAGCACAAAACAATAGCTTTTAGCATTTTAGACTTCAATGAATCTTCTCAAATTCCTACCCTATTTCAAAGATCGAAAAATGCTAAATCTACCATTAATTTGACTCGAAAGGATAAAAAATGTCAAACTTCACCTATCCTAATAAAAATTGCCTCTTGGTGCTCTTAAGACCAAAGCTCTTGCATGATCCATGGATGGAGCATTCTAGACCTACCCAAAAAAACTGAGATCTTCTTAAAATACCATTTTTCATCAATATGGTGCATGCCAAATTTTATAAGCCAACTACTTTATCTTCTCTCACAATAATTATTTCCCTTTTCTAGCTTTCTTGATCTCAACTAGCCCTGTTCTGAGTCATTTTCCTTCATAAAATTTACTACGTAAAGTTTCTCACTAGTTTGAAGGAAGATTATGACACCCATTTTCATGCTTAATTTATCCCTAAGATTTCAATTTCTATGGATAAATAGAAACCCTACTTCCTTAACAAAGTGATCTTGCTAATTAGGCATCTTGACTGTGCATGTAACCCTCTTATGGACTGTCATCATTTTCTCTTTCCTAAACCATCATTTTGCAATGATTATTCTTAAATATAAATGATGGAGCTATTAAAATATTTCAGACCCTTACACCAAGTGTAAATCCCTCAAATCTCACTATCTTCACAAACCCTAGGCAAACCCTCATATTAGCTCAAGGGAACAACAGACTTATAAAATGAGTTGTGGATGTTTTCAAACCTTTAATATTGGCCTCAATACATGTTTTAGCTTTCTTCAGAGTTCAGTGCTATTAATGTGGCTCCATGCATTAAGTGAACTCCAAAAATTCATACAACTAATTGTCTCAACTTAATAAAAATAGGGATTATCTTGCTTAAACTCAGTCATAAAACAAGGACTAAAGTTAAATGCATGTCCTAATCTCATTCAATTATCCATTACACCATACCTATGCCTCTTATAAATTCATGCATATAATGTAAAATAGTAAATTATTCAACCTCCAAACCTTGAAATAACATATTTTATCACCTCTCATCACATGGATATTGGTTAAAAAAATCTATTTTCACATGTTCACATTCAAAAACACCAAGAACCTTATAAAACACATATTCATTGTCCTATATAGTCCCATATATTGACTTGCATGTTATAAAAAGAGAATTTCTAAACCAAACCTCATGTAATCTACTATGAATTCTAAAAAAGCTTCCTCATATGCTCTTAAATGGAATTCAACCTCACAAATGGATCTTTATAATGCACATGCTAAAAACTTGAACAATACACAGTTTTGCAAAACTGAGTTTTATTATATTATGCTATATCGTACATACAAAATTTCATGACTCTCTCAGTCTTCCTCTCCTTAGTCCTCATAGTCCTTGAGGAAACCGTCTTTTACTAACTTCCTTTCTAATTTTTATCTCTCCTTCCTTTCAACTTCAAAACCCTAGCTAACTTTGATAACTCAGAATTCCCTTACATCATAATGGAGCATTTTTACATCTTTTAACATTTTGATTACTTCTACTTCACCGTAGGAACTATGATAGCATGTTTAGCCTCCTACTACACTCTATGACTCATGTTCACATGTTTATATACCTTGTCCATTATAAAAACCACTAAGACTCTCTTTTACACCACTTAAAAGCCACTTTTATCTTTCACGTTCTTTAGAATTTAGAATTACAAAAATGGATGGAAAATATAAATTTGGAATATTAAACTTTAAAACTTCAGCTAAACCTCTGCTCATGACTTGAATATATCCTAACGCACTCACTTTGACCTCTACAATCATGATTGAATGAAAACTTGCATTTTTTGATATCCCTTGATGATGCTCCTACATAATACTCCCAATGTGAAGAAAAAAATAGTCCATGTACTTCTTACTTGCATAACTATGTCTTCAACTAATTCTTCATCATCTTTGCATGCTCTTGATCTTCTTTCTTCACTTCCATTTTCTTGTTTGTCTCATAACCACCTAGATCCCATATCTTTCTCTTTGTCCTTGAATTTTCCTTGTCATTACTTCCTTTCTTCTTGAGATCCATCTCCACCTTCATCATTCTCAAGCTTCCATCAATTGTACCTACAAAATTAAACATCACGCTAAAAAACATATTCTTCTTCATGTTTTGTCACCTGCACCCTCTCTGTATAGCTTAGGTCCATCATGTTCGAATAACTTTCCTTTCCATAGTATTCATTTACTTGCCTATTTTCTTGTCCATTCATGTTCTTCACCATATCAGCTTGATGTAAGCCTCTACCTGTGTCTTATTTTCCTCCAATTATTCCATCACTTACCCAATGGATCATCACTTTCTTAGTTGTACCTTGACTAGCATCTTCTTAATCTATCACATCAATCAATTCTTGTAAATTTCCATCTACCTCACCTATGAAAAGATGATAATCATACCTCTTATGTTAATCATACTCATCCATCCACTCACCTTTTCTTGTTCCATTCTTCTCAAATGCATTATTAGATCCATCTTATGCAATTTCAAGGAATACACATAAATTAACATCAATATCAACGAACAAACCATCAAATTTACTTACCTTTCCTTCATCATTTTCTTGAATTATTTCTTTAGATTATTGTACCTAATAGTTTTCTATGATTTTATCATCCTCTTTCTTCATTCCATATTCTCTTCCCACACTTTACTTGTTGCCTTTATTTTCCATACCATTTTTGGTTCCTTGTGCATTACTTGTATTATCAAGAAGCATGTTTTATCTCTCTCTTCCTTGGTTCTTTTTCTCTTGTATTTTCATTATTTTCTTTGGCTTGATGTATTCTCTCTCTTATTCATGTTTTTTACATCCATTTGGGCATCACATATCCTTGTCTTTTATCTAGTTTCAAGAGATTCTCATGGTTCTTTTCTTCACTCATCTTCTTGACAACTTATTTCTCTTGCTTTTCCAGTTGCCTCATATTATTTTCCTCTTTCTAGATTTTGTTTATTATTTGCATTCTCTAATTACTATTCACAAGTATCCCTATGGGACACTTCACTTTATTTCTCATCACAAATCCTTCTTCTTCTATCACCACACTCTCATCTCTCATCAATTCTCGAAACTTATCTATATCTTTCCTCAACTCTTCCAACTCTTTCTCCATCCACTCTTCTTGTATTCTTACATATTCTCTCTTTTTGTATTCTTATTTCTTATTTTTATCTATCTCTTCTTGTCTCTTCTTGTGGCTTATCAAATTTAAAATCTCTTTCACCAATTCTTCTCTATCCATCTCTCTATCTTTTATTCTTTTCTCAAGAAATTTCTCTCATCTTTCTTGTTCTCTTCCACATGTCAACTAGGATTCCAATGTAGTCCTTTTATGTCTTCTAACTCTCTTACCCTATCACAATTCACTTATTCTTAATCTTCTCTTTCAACCTATCACTTTTCACTCACACACTCACACAATGCATTGTTAGCCACAAACAACATTCAAATCTCTATAAGAAGCCCACACTATGATACCAAATGATTTTGATCTATGACACATTTCTATGAAATCAACAATTTTAAAAGGATTCAACAACAACCTATACCCAAAGCTCTATAATGAGGATCATTTCTAATAGCCCAAAATATCTTAAACTTGTTAAAATTGACCTTATTCACCTTTTATGGGTTAATCAAACAGTATACCATGTTATACAAACCTCATAAAATGTAAAATCCACATGAAATATGAACAAGATGATCAAATTTCACCAAGACTCCATTTGTTTCTTACCTTCCCCGTTTAGCTTCACTATCTCCTTAGCACAAAACATTAGCTTTTGAACTTTTATCCTTCGATGGATCTTCTCCAAATTTTTACCCTATTTCAAAG
Organism: Taxus chinensis; assembly: GCA_019776745.2. NCBI lineage: Eukaryota > Viridiplantae > Streptophyta > Pinopsida > Cupressales > Taxaceae > Taxus > Taxus chinensis. The sequence continues at coordinate 175,389,060 of CM034151.1, forward strand.
ATCCAAACAATTCTAAATCTACTATTAATTTGACTCAAAAGGATAAAAATGTCAAAATTCCCCTATTCTGATCAAAACTGCGTCTTAGTGTTCTTAAGCCAAAACTCTTGCATGATTCATGGTTGTAACATTCTATACCTACCTAAAAAAATGAAATCTTCTTCAAATACCCTTTTCCATAAATATGGTGAATACCAAATTTTATAATACAACTCCTTTATCTTTATAAACACTTGTAGTTTGATCAAAGCACTATTATTCCTACTATTGCACTAACTATTGCCCTCCTTGAAAATTGACGACACCTTGTTAATTAGGCTCCTCTAACTCATCATTTACGACATTATTTTGGTTGTATTTCTCTTATAAACCAATTAATGGGGTTAATAAATTCCCTTATTAGTTAAAACATCTTCTCATCCTCTTCTATACCACTTTTACTAACTTCCTATACTATCAATCCATTTCATTGGATTGATTAGATGTCTCAAAACTATCTCAAAACCCTTATTCCTCTATAAACAAGATTACCTAGCCTAACCTAGTTTAACTAGTCCTAACCATGATTAACCTCTTCTAAACCTAGTAAAATATTACTTTGACTCCCTAATTAACTTTTTGACTCTTTTTTAGTCCCACATGCACCAAAATTCTCCCATTTCCCAAATAGAAAACAATAAATAGGACTAGCCCCCCCTCTTGGTTCTAAGAAATCTCCTTCTTCCTAACATTAACTATATCATTTTGCTTAGGGTTTGGAGCTTATTTCATTTGTTTATTGAGCTATTGCTTTTCCATTGCACTACACACATAAGCATTGAGTAAATGGGAAGAACCATGTGCCTTAAAGCCATTAATGGTGAGCTCCCATTTTCATAATCAAAAACTTATTGCTTAAAATCCTTACTAGGTTCATTTGTTAAAGATTTCAAGAATAGAGGATTACTAAATATTTTAGGTTGCTTGTTTCTTTCAAGTTTAATGCATGGAAACTGATGAATCCTTGTTTATTTATTATCTGATGGTCTATTTACTAGTTTTTTAAAATCCTTTGGGGTTTATTTAGATATTCTTACCCCATGTACATGGCTTTTTCAACTTTTCATTAAACACAATCTTCTCTCACAATCACTTTTCCCCCTTTCTAGCATTTTTGGTCTCAACTATCCCTACTCTGAGTCATTTTCCTTCATAAATTTTACTACAAGAAGTTTCTCACTTGTTTGAAGGTAGATTAGGAAAACCATTTTAATGTTTAATTTTTGCACAAGATTTAATTTTATGTGGTGAAATAGAAACCCTACTTCCCTATACAAGTGACCTAGTCAATTAGGCCTCTTGACTGTGCACATAACTCTCTTATGGACTGTCATCACTTACTCTTTCCTAAACCATAATTTTGCAATGATTCTTCTTGATCTAACTGATGGAGTTATGGACATGGTTTGTTAAAGCTTTCAAACCCCTACACCAAGTGTAAAGGCCTCAAATCTCACTATTTTCACAAACATTGGGCAAACCCTTATACTAACCTAAGGGAAAAAAGGCATAGAATGAGTTGTGCATGTTTCAAACCTTGAATCTCAGCCTTAATATATATTTTATATTCCTTCAAAGTTATTTGATATCAAGGATGCTCCATGCATTAAGTTAACTTAGAAAATTCATACAACTAATTGTCACAACTCAATCAAAACAAGGTTTATCTTTCTTAAACTCAGTCAGAAACTAAGGACTTGGGTTAAATACATGTCCATGTTTTTTTTAACCTTCGAAAAGAGCATAATACCTATCATAATAATATTTTTGGTGCTCAAAATTGTCTCACCCCATTTGTGCCCTTGGAAATTTATTGATTTATGACCTTTTTCATTTTATCCTTCCCCATGTTGTGCTTGGATGCTCATTGTTGCGATTTTTATTTTTTCCCCTAGGTATAATATCATGTATGGGTCCATATTTGTCTCCTAGTTTCTTTGTTCCTCTGGAAAGGGTCTGTATTTTAAGTCCCCCATGCTTTGTCCTTTCAAAAACTCATGTTTTCTCGTTCCCTCTATTGCCATAGTCAGAATTTTTCATTCATGTCATTTCTTCCTTGAATACTTGAAGAAGAATGAGTTTATATGTCCCTGAGGAACGCATTTGAGCATTTTAACTTCCTAAACTCTCTGTTCTTGAAGGAAATTTCATTTCCAGGCTCAAATGGTCATTTTCATGTATTTTAAAATTTAACGGGTGTTTATCCTAGTCAATTTTACATCCTTGCATCTACAGGGGATGTGGCACCTCTTGGTTGGATGTGGCTCGGCTAAACACTTCAAAAATTATATAAAAAGCCTCAACTCATAAATCTATCCACGTGGGTGAACGATGCTCATTTGAAGATTTAATTTTTGGTTTGGCCTTGGATTAGTGTTGCGAGGACACATGGAGGCTTCTGCTACTTGGTCCAGACATGGAAATTTTTTTAATGCAGTTGGAGCAGTTTGGCAGAACAGGACACATGGCGATCTCGCACTCATTCAGGGTCTCCGCTTTGGGCACCATCTTAAAGAAGCACCAGAATGACACGTGGAGGCCTCTGTTTGCTTTGCATTTTACTTAGACTTTTAAATGGCCAAAAGGATACTACCTCAGAGTATGACACGTGGTGCCTTCCACTGAGCTTCAAGCATTCAGACAAATGTTGCCAAAACAGGACACGTGGCGAGCCCACACTCGTTCAAGGTATCAAATTTTTGGGACCACCTCAAGGTACGCCATGGTGACATGTGGCAATTTGAAAATTCAAAGAGGTGGAGAGGCAGACCATCAGGGGTAACTTGGAAATTTTTCCTCTTGAATTCAAATGACTCAAAGTATCAAACTAACCCGTGAGCCCGATGGTAAAAAGTCAAAATTCATCTGAGAAGTCAATAGCGGAGGTGTGGGCTGGTGAAGGAAATGCTAAAAAATTTCTTTTGCGAAATATGAGAAAAATATGAAATCAAAGCGCTGCCCCTCAGCCAATCATATGAGGACACATGTCTTATGGGAGGGCGAAACTATAGAGAAAAAAATGAAAAATTCTCTTTTTTTCAAGAAAGATGCAAAATGTGTAAAATTGAGCTGTAACTCCATATCCGGTCATATTGTGCCATGTGTCAGGCCCAAATCTCATCGGCGGAGCAGCAGAGAAAATCAAGAAATTGTGAAATTTTTCCAAAAGTAGTAAAAAGGTTAAAAGACATCTTGAGTCACGTTTTTACCTGGATCTACCACATGGAGGGCTCAAATTTGAAGTTGAGGAACAGATCGATGGTAGTTATGCATTTCACCAATTTGGCTGCCATTTGAGCTCCAGGAATTTTGGAGATGCATTTATTGTATCAATCTTTATCAAATGTTTTACCAATTTGTGTCATCTTGGCTTGCAGGGTCCGAATTAATCAATTTGGGGGTTCAATTTGTGAAGCCAAGGAATTTTTCAAATGAATTTTTACTTTGGTTCATGAAAAACATGAATTACCATGTCCAAATTTGTTGAGTAAGAATTTGGAAGGGAAAAGTTGAAATGATGAAATGAAAGGGATCTACATGTGTGGGAAATGAAAAACGTGCTTCCACTTTGAAGAATGATGAAAGTTTTGTAATGATTCACCTTTTGAAAGAACAACTGACAACTTTTTGTGAGTTTGTTAAATGTAATTTTCCATAAATATTACAAAGTAAAGGTGCTATGAATATTCCACTTTTGAAGGGAAGATTTGAGGGGCAAAGTGATTGAGTGAGTGAAAGTTATATATTGCATGAGGTTTTCATGAAAATGATCAGAGGAACTTAGAATTTTCATGGGAAAATCTGGGAAGAAACTTATTCTCTGAGAAACCACCTGAGAACCATTTTAACTCCTTTTTGCATCAAATTTGTATCATGTTAGGTTGGTTGCAGATGTATATCCACTAACAAGATCTAAGATTGTTATTATAACATTCCCCTACTGATAAATTTGGTCATTCTGGATTATTTTGTGTTGTATTTTGGTAAAATTTGCATTTACTTATGTTTCAGAATGTTTTTAATTTGTGTTTCTTGCTCCTATTGCAATCTAGTTTTTGGAATTTCCTTTTCATCATGTGGATCAATTCTGGCAACAGCTTAGTGGCATTTGCAATTCTAGAATTAGAAGAGCTTTCATTTGATGAAGGGAGAAACAAATTTAAATTCATTCTACTTTCTTTGATATAGATTTAATTGTAAACCTTTGGGGGTACCTTAGGTATGATAGAATAGAAATTTATAAATGCTTTGATGATTCATCTAAGTCAAGATTTTTTGATAAATCATTAGATATTGTGTGGAAGAGTGCAGATCCAGGCTTCCATTTGATGCACATATCCTGGTTGAAGGAACACCTTAACCTCTTTGAAGCATTTATGTTGTCTGAGTCTTTCAAGTTTTCCAAAGGTCCTCAAAGAAGTTGGCAAATTCTAGTTAGTCTTGTTTGAATATCTCCCACCCCAAAATCCATTTCAAATTAACTCATCCTACATATAATACCCTTGCATTATATTGGGTGTCAACAAAAGAATATAATCCATTTACAAAAATGCACAAATTAAATCAGGATCATACCATGTCTTTAGTAGCCTTAGCCTTGTTTTGAAAGCATTTCCATCATTTATTAGTGACAACTCTTTTGAGTTTGAATAATGGGAAATTGATCATGTTTTCTCAAGGCCATCTCCATACAATTACACAGTACAAGTATATTTTCACCTCCTTCACAAAACAGAGGCTACAATATAGGTTCTTTTACCTTGGTTGATAGGCACAACCTAAAATAGTGAGGATTTGTTCAAATCCTTCCAAGATTCTAGCCACTTCTTCAAATCATGAGTGTTAACAAGTCAAATAAATTGCTTCCCCGGATACAAAAGGACATATAAACCATTTATCTGTCTCTGAGTGTCTTGTAAAATCCATGATGTAGCTCAAGTTGTGAAGGAGATTAAATATGGGTACCAACACCCAAATGGCACCATTGCTGGGGATGAAGAATGAAATATCCAGACTAATTTGTTAATCTACTTCCAGTTCATATTCTTTTGAGTCCATCATCACAAAAATGGCACCGTTACCAGGGAAATTTTTTAGGATTTCAACTTTTCAAAATCCCTGGTAATACTTCTCATGTATTTTATGTGTAACTACATTGTTAAGCATCAGTTTCTGATCAGATTTATACTAGGGAATGAGAGTATAATTATGAGTTTGATATGTTCAAGTGTCTCCAATTTTTTATCTCAAACTTTGCACAATAGTTGACAAATTGAGTGAAAGAAAATCAGATTTGTTCAAGCTTTACACAGTGCTAATATTTGCAGTCATTTGATAGATCTTCATCTAGTGTATTTGCACAAACTAGGGTGAAATTACTTAGTGGTGACTCCTTGCTGTTATATTTTTGATAAATACCAGTACCTTATCATACATTAAGTGAAGCGTGTCATATAAATCTGCAAACCTAGAAGGAAGAAGATCTCTCTTCAGGAGGGACCCAAGTAGAAAACTATTTCAAGAATTTGGAAAGACATTTTTAGAGGAGAGAAAATTTTGGAAGGTTGTTGAAGAATAGACATCAAGAAAAGGTATATCCATTGGTGAGAGAGATCAACCTTTAATAGAGGATTATCACTCTTCTTCCAGTGATTCTGATTCAAGACAATCTTCTCATAAACTTGTTTACTTCAACTAGTGAAGGTACTTTTGCTGTACCTGGTGAGTTCCTTCTTCAATCTACACCTGTGTGTTTCAATTCTAGTAAAACTTTCCAAGAAAATTAGCACCTAGAGAATACCAATATTGTGAACCACATTCTTGAGCCCCAAAGACCTTGCACTTCTCATCAGCTTATGTCACCCCCAAGATCACCTCCACTAGACAACATGACTCAACCTCCACCTAGGCCTCCATTTTCGGTCAATACCTTTAGCCCAATAAATTTTAGGGGAATGGCTAGTTATCCTAATGCTCTGCCTCAGGATGTTAGAAGTATATTTCCAAATTTCCAAGGGAACAATGCCATAACAGGTGATCAACATTTGAAATTCTTTATTAATATGATGGAGGATTTTGAAATTGGATTTGAGGATGTGTACATTAAATTGTTTATCCACACTTTAGAGGAGGATGCTAGGGATTGGTACAACGCCTTTCCTAAATAATTCAATTGATTCATGGACTGAAATGTAGAATGCATTCAGATTGTAATATGGTGACAAAAATGATCCGAAATTCCTCTTATTAGAGTTTGAGAATATCAAGATTAACCCAAATGAAATGGTCCATGACTTCAACACAAGGTTCAATAAAACTTTGAGGATATTTCCGGTGAGTTTAAGACCATGTGATGAATCTTGTTTGATAAAATATTCTGATGCATTTGATAAAAAGGCTACATATTACTTGAGGGACAAAAATCCATGCAAGTTTAGGCAGGCCTTCACCATGGAACTTCAAATTGAGAACAATATCAAGGCTTTTGGGAAACCTCCTAAGAGAGATGGATTTAAATTGGTAAACCCTGAGAAGCCTCAAGCAAGCAAGAGTGTAGACTTGGAGGAAGTGGTGAAAAATTTGGTAGGGGATGTCAAAGAGATTTCCTACAAGTTGGCAAGAGCTGAGAAGGGAATTAGACAAACTTCACAAGGTCAGCCTAGGAAGCAAGCATATGATAGATTCAGAAATCACCATAGGAATGAGAAGAGATTTTATGACAAAGGTAAAGGTCCTATAGGATCTTGAAATATGCAATCTCAGGCCCAGGAAAGTAAGGTAGTGCCTAATCCGTTAAATGCTAGAGTGGTTGTTGTTGATGATGCAAATTAGATTGATTGGTGTGACAGATGTTTATTACCCCATCCTCCATGTGGGACATATCAGAAAATTGAAGAGGAAGATGATGCTTATAATATGGATGATTATGCTTGTATGATGGACTGCCCTACACACTCATGTCAAGGAGCAACATCTACTGAAGTGATAAGTGCACGGAATGCTGCTAGCTTTTGGGATTGCATCCAATGGGTACATCTTCTTCCTCCTTCTCATGTTATAGAAATTGATAATGTACAAGCCTTTGAGCTGCCCAATAATGATTTTGAGTACTTTAGGGCATTGATGATCAAGAAGTATGATGGAGGTATACCCTCGGAAGAAGATAGGAAGCTGCTTATGAATGTTGTGGTTGCCCAAGAGAAGGAGTATAACACAAGAAGTAAGGTTATCAAGGGATCTAGGCCTTAGGACAAGAATAAAACCCCATTGCTTTCTAATATTCCAAAAGAAGTTCCTAAGAAAGAAACATCTACTAAGAGCCCTATTGTCCCAAGTAAAATTTATGTTGCACACTATGCTCAAAATGTTAAAAACCTTGTGCCATATGATGAAATTTCCAGCCCTCCTTCCACTTTTGTTTTTCCTAAATACATTCCCTATGACATCCCTCAAGTTTTGAGCCAAATCAAGGTCAGTGTTCCAATTTTTGAGCTACTTAGAATTCCTGAGCACAAGAAGAGAGCACTTGAGTATTTGGGATTGAAGGAGGAGAAGGCTGCCATGAAAAGGAATGTGAATGTTGTAGAGGCTCCACTTGCTATTGTAGAGGTAGGAAAGACATGAGCATTGGAAGAATTTGGTGAACCACTGGAGGTATATTTAGGAACATCCTTGGTTGAATCTTAACTAAGTTTTAACCCTTTCTTCATAACTTTGATCATCAAGGATGGGTTGCTACATAATTGTATGTTTGCCTCTAGGGCATCATGTAATGTCATGCCTTTAGAAGTTATGAATGATTTAGATATCAAAGTAACAATAGCGTATCACAAGTGTACTGCCATGGATTCTTGGGAAGTTCCAGTTGTTGGGTGTGTCAAAGGTTTGGTGGTGTAACTTGTAGCCTATCTGGGTAAGAATTTGAAACTTGATGTTGTAATTATTGATTGCCTTGCCAAATGGGGTATGTTATTTTGAAGAAAGTGGATTGCAAGTGTTGGAGGGAGTATCCAAATGGATATGTCTTTTTCCACCATTCCCATTGAAGGTAGCCTTGTAAAATTATATGGAGAGAAGAAGATGAAGTATTTGATTGAAGACCCAAATAATGCATCTTATGAAGTCTTGCAAGCAGATGCTGATCTTAACAACTTTGTGAGATTTGTGGAATTTAGGGAATATGAAAGTGTTGAAAATAGAGTTCCTGAGTATGTTGTATTTTCTAGGAATTTGGTATATGATTCAGACTTGAAAAATGTTGAATAATGTGACTTAGGCACAATGGAAGAGCTTCAGAGAAAATGGATGGTTTACAAACATAATAGAGAAGAAAAAGAGGTATATTTCCAGTTGAGGAAAACATATAAGAACCTCTTGGCATGGTCATATCTAGGATTGTAGGTGCTTCAAAATTTTCCTTGATTTTTCTCTCTGAATCAAGGTAAACATCTTTTGTATAGTGTATAGTCAATTGTTTGTTTCCTGTTTTGTGTTTTGGTTCATCGTGGTCCTTGGTGACCTGTTTTTCTTGGTTTCTCTATTTTTTTTTGGAGATGGCTTTCTTTCTCTACCCTAAAAAGATGACTCCGCTACCCAATGGATAATATTTTGGCACTTGGTCTACTTTTGTTCTTGCGGCACTCGCAGGGAGTGCCCATCCCCGAGTTGAAGCCTATGTTGGTGCTCAAAATTGTCTCACCCCATTTGTGCCCTTGGAAATTTATTGATTTACAGCCTCTGTCATTTTATCCTTCCCCATGTTGTGCTTGGCTAGTCTTTGTTTCCATTTTTAGTCTGCCCTTGGGTTAAAGATCATGTATGGGTCCATATTTGTCTCCTAATTTCTTTGTTCCTCTGGAAAGGGTCTGTATTTTGATTCCCTCATGCTCTGGCCTTTCAAAAACTCATGTTTTCCCATTCCCTCTATTGCCACAGTTGGAATTTTTTGTTCTTGTTGTTTGTGCCTTAAATACTTGACGAAGAATGAGTTAATATGTCCTTGAGGAACATGTTTGAGCCTTGTAACTTTCTAAACTCTCTGTCCTTGAAGGAAATTTCATTTCCAGGCTCGAATGGTCATTTTTCTATATTTTACAGTTTGACGGGTGTTTCCCCCAGTCAAATTTACATCCTTGCATCTTCAGGGGACATGGCACCTTTTGGCTGGACGTGGCTCGGATAAACACTTCAAAAATTCTATAAAAAACCTCAACTCATAAATCTATCCATGTGGGTGAACAGTGCTCATTTGAATATTTAATTTTTGGTTTAGCCTTGGAGTAACATCGAGAGGACACATGGAGGCTTCCGTTGTTTGGCCCAAACTTGGAATTTTTTTTATGTAGTTGGAGTAGTTTGGCGGATTAGGAAATGTGGTGAGCTTGCACTCATTCAGGGTCTCTGCTTTGGGCACCATCTTAAAAAAGCGTTAGGATGACACATGGATGCCTCTACTTTCTTTGAATTTTACTTAAGACTTTTCAATAGCCAAAAATAGATTGTCTTAGAGTATGACACGTGGTTACTTCTACTGATCTTCAAGCATTCAGAAAAATCTCGCCAGAACAGGACACGTGGCAAGCCCGCACTCGTTCAAGGTATCAAATTTTGGGGACCACCTTAAGGAGCGTTGTGGTGACACATGGTAGTTTTAAAAGTCAAAGAGGTGGGGAGGTGGACCATTGGGGGAAACTTGGAAAGTTTTCCTCTTGTATTCAAATGACTCAAAGTATCAAACTAACCCATGAGTCTGAGGGTAAAAAGTCAAAATTCATCTGAGAAGTCAATAGCGGAGGTGCGGGCTGGTGGAGGAAATATTAATTTTTTTTTACAAAATATGATTAAAATATGAAATGAGAGCACTGCCCCTCAACCAATCATATGAGGACACGTGTCCTACGGGAGAGTGGAGCCACGAAGGGAAAATAATTTTTTTTTTCCTTTTTTCCAGAAAGATACAAAATGTGTAAAATTGAGATGCGACTCTGTATTCAGTCATATTGCGTCACATGTTAGGCTCAAATCACATCGGCGGAGTGGTGGAGGAAATCAATAAATTTTGTAAATTTTCCAAAAGTAGTAAAAAATTAAAAAGACATCCCGAGGCCTGTTTTTACTCAGATCTGCCATGTAGAGGGCTCAAATTTGAATTTGAGGAATAAATCAATGGTAGATGTGCATTTCACCAATTTCGCTGCCATTTGAGCTCTAGGAAGTTTGGAGATGCATTTTTTGCATCAATATTCATCAAATGTTTTACCAATTCATGTCGTCTTGGCCTGTAGGGTCCGAACTATTCAATTTGGGGGTTTAATTTGTGAATCGAAGGAATTTTTCAAATGAACTTTTACTTTGGTTCGTGAAAAACATGAATTACCATATCCAAAGTTTTAGAGTAGAATTCGGAAGGGAAAATTTGAAATGATGAAATGAAAGGGATCTACATGTGTGGGAAATGAAAAATGTGCTTCCACTTTGAAGAATGATGAAATTTTAGTAATGATTAACCTTTTAAAAGAACAACTAACAACTTTTTGCGAGTTTCTTAAATGTCATTTTCCATAAATATTGCAAAGCAAAGGTGCTCTGAATATTCCACTTCTGGAGGGAAGATTTGCGGGGAAAAGTGAGTGAGTGAGTGAAAGGTATATATTACATGAATTTTTCATGCAAATGGTCAGAGAAACTTATAATTTTCATGAGAAAATCTGAGAAGAAGCCGATTCTCTGAGAAACCACCTAAGAACCATTTTAACTCCTTTTTGCATCAAATTTGTATCATGTTAGGTTGGTTGCAGATGTATAACCACTAACAAGCTCTGAGTTTGTTCTTATAACATTCCCCTGCTGATAAATTTGGTCATTCTAGATTTTTTTTGTTGTCTCTTGTTAAAATTTGCATTTACTTATGATTCAGAATGTTTTTAATTTGTGTTTCTTGCTCCTGTTGCAATCTGGTGTTTGAAATTTCCTTTTGATGATGCAGATCAATTCTGGTAATAGCTTAGTGGCTTTTGCAATTCCAGAATCAGAACAACTTTCATCTGATGAAGGGATAAAAAAATTTAAATTCATTCTTGCTTTCTTTGACATAGATTTTGTTGTAAATATTTGGGGGTACCTTAGGTCTGATAGAATAGAAATTTCTAAATGCTTTGATGATTCATTTAAGTCAAGATTTATTGATAAATCAACAGAGATTGTGTGGAAGAGTGCAGATCTGGGTTTCCATTTGATGCACATATTCTGGTTGAAGGAACACCTTAACCTCTTTGAAGCATTTTTGTTCTTTGATTCTTTCCAGTTTTTTAAAGGTCCTCAAAGAAGTTGGCAAATTATAGTTAGTCTTGTCTTAAAATCTCCCACCCCAAAATCCATTTCAAATTAACTCATCCTACCTAGAATACCCCTGCATTATATTGTGTGTCAACAAAAGAATAGAATCCATTTACAAAAAAGTAAAAAAAATTTAGGATCATACCATGTCTTTAGTAGCCTTAGCCTTGTTTTGAAAGCATTTCCATCATTTATTAGTGACAACTCTTTTGAGTTTGAATAATAGGAAATTGATCATGTTTTCTTAAGGCCATCTCCGTACAATCTACATAGTACAAATTTATTTTCACCTCCTTCACAAAACAGAGGCTAAAATATAGGTTTTGTTAGGTTGGTTGAAAGGCACAACCTAAAATAGTGAGGATTAGATCAAATACTTCCAAGGTGCTACCCACTTCTTCAAAGCCTGAGTGCTATAAAGTCAGATAAATTGCTTCCCCGGCTACAAAATGACATATAAACCATTTATCTACCTCTGAGTGTCTTGCAAAATCCATGATGTAGCTCAAGTTGTGAAGGACATTAAATTTGGGTACCAACAGATCCTAACACTTGTTTTGATCAATTATAAATACACACTTTTCAGAAACATGAACAAAACCTTATCTCATTCAATTATCCACCATATTTAACCTAAGCCTCTTAGAAATTCATGCATGCAATGTGAAGTAGTAAATTATTCAACCTCCAAATCTTGAAATACCATAGTTTATTACCTCTCATGACTTTGATAATGTTAAAAAAATTCTATTTTCACATGTTCACATTCAAATACACCAAGAACCTTCTAAAACACACATTCACTATCCTACACATTCCCATATATTGACTTCCATGTTAGAAATAGATCATTTCTAAGCCAAACCTTCCTGCAATCTTCTATGAAGTCTAAAGAAACTTCCTAATATGGTCCTACGAATGGAATTAAACCTCACAAAAGGATTTTTATCATGCACATGCTAAAAACTTGAACAATACATAGTTTTGTAAAAAAGAGTTTTATTATATTAGACTATACCTTATATACAATATTTCATGATTGTCTTAGTCTTCCTCTACTCAGTCCTTCTAGTCCTCAAGGAATCCGTCTCTTATTAACTTCCATTCAAATTTTTTATCTCTCCTTCCTTTCTACTTCACAACCCTAACTAACTTGGGTCACTCACAATTCCCTTACATCATAATGGATCATTTTTTACATCTCTTAACATTTTGATGACTTATACATCAACCTAGAACCAATGATAGCATGGTTATCCTTCTACTACACTCTAAGACTCATGTTCATGAGTTTAGACACCTTGTCCATTATAAAAACCATTAAGACTCAATTTTACACTAGTTACAGGAAACTTTTCTCTTTTACATGCTTTAGAATTTTGAATTACAAAAATGGAGGGAAAATATAAGTTTGGAATTTCAAACTTTGGAAGTCCTCCTAAACCTTTGCTCATAACTTGAACATACATTAACACACTCACTTTGACCTCTACAACCATGACTGAATGAAAATTTGCATTTTTTGAATTTCCTTGATGATGTTCCTACATCATTTTACATTTAATGATTCACACGTATGTTTTGACGACATGTAGATTAGTTTTAATTCTACCAATATCTCAGAATTGTCACTCTAAACATCAAGATATCAGCAAATCAATAATTCACTTTAATTTACAATAATTAAACATTAAGATGTCCACAAAATCAAATCCCTTCATATACTCCACATACAACCTATTTCTAGGATCTACTCAGTCTTGCAATAGTTATTTATAGTCTCCACATTCATCATTAAATCTACATTATTATTTTTTAAGTTTCAACCACTATAATTTTTCATATTATCATCTCTCTTATAGACATCAAGAAGATATAAAATTATTATCATACACACAACATAAAAATTTACACACACACATACACACTGAAATACCAATAAGGTTTTACATCAATCAAATGTAGTTTACCCCTTACAAACTAATTAGGAAACTTATGCAAACATAAAACATGATCACCAAAATATAGTAAAATTCTTACTACTAGGATAATTATGATTTGAATGGTGCCATAATAAAATGGGAATTATGTAATTAAAAGACAAAAATGATGTATTGAGACAACCAAAATAATATAATAGATATCTCAAATAAGAGAGAGAGTAAGAGCATCAATCCAATAGAGATATTATAAAGGGGTACGTGCATGGAAATGGGGGACCAAAAGGGGGTCAAAATTGGTCAATTTATTCTTGAAATAAGAAAAATTTGTACTTCAACTAATAATTTGGCATACTTATGCTCAAAATTTGACAATTTGATAAGAATAAGAATCGTAGTGCTCAAAATCTATTTTCGAAATTACTATTTTTTTAAAAAAAAATGGTAGAGATTAAGAGGGTCAAATGTGGTGCACACAAAAATTGTGTATGTTTATGTGTCAAAAATATAACATTGTGCACACCCCAATTTTTAAGTTCTACTACCTATTTTAAAAATCCATTCTATATTTAGTTAGCTAAGTTCATGTATTAGGTCCCCTAAATTTTTCCTTTTTTTAATGAATATATTACTTTTTACTAATTTTCAAAGAGAACACATCTCGAATATGAAATATTTGCGTGTACATCGTTCTATCAGCCATAATTAAAATTAATTAACTATGATGGTTGATAATACATAAACTAAATAGTAGACAATGTGTACAATGATTGTTTCAAATCATATATATATATATATATATATATATATATATATATATATATATATATATATATATATATATATATATATATATATAACCATATGAATCACTCTAACAAAGAAATGCAAAGCCATAAAATATGGATTTGTTGAAGAGGAGTCACTTAGCTGATTATATGAGTTTATGATTTTTTTGATGAGTTATTTAGAATAGAAATTGAACTTAGGAACTAGAGAAATCTTTTGATCCATGGCTAGAGTTCCTAGGTAAAAATTGCATAGTAGGGTGGGGACCATACAACATAAAATGACCGTATTGTACAGTCTTTGACCTATAAAAAATTGGGGATTTGTAAATATTAGTGTCACATTATGTCACTCTTTGTCACGTATTAGAATATCCAGTGTCACATCAAACCCTATATTTTTCAATTCTACGTACAAAATAACCTTGACTATACTACACCACACTCAATCACACATCAGGTGAAAAATAAATGTAAATTATTGAGTTAGATTGACCTTGGTGGTCACCCTGTATGTGATTCACCAAGTGATACACTACATTTCAAACTCCATGTAGTTATTATATTACTTTGTGTTGTTGTGCATGCAACTATCCTTTTTCCTAGTGTTTCCCTTATGTTTCCACACCAATAGTGGGCTGATCTACTTCATCCCATTTAAAGAATTATGTATTGTTGAAATAAATAACAATTATGCCCTCTTATGTTGTGATATGTAGATGTGTAACAAAGCTTCATGTTCTTTCCATTTACTGTGTAGTAGATAGATAAGTGATTGCTATATAGTAAATGCTCACATTATACCTTGTATATATTTCATTCTCTAAAGTTGTGAACCTTAGTGGCGGAGAAATCCTACCAAAAATTATCAAAGTTCATAAAAAGGAGTGAAGAAGAGTCCCATAACTCAAGGTTTAAGAGAATTCAAAAAGGTTCCAAAAATGTATGGAAATTCCAAGACCCCGTGTTCAACCTTGGACCCATTATACGGTTTTCAACTAGCAACAAGTGGGAATAAAGTCAAAAAAGGAAAAGGGTGAAGGCCTCTATAATGTGACATAAAATCATCAACTCATAGTAAAATAATCATTAGAATTAATCGAAAAAAGAAATGAAAACATGGGTGATACTAATTTGTACCACTAATAAATAGTTTCAAAGAATTGAACTCATGTAATTACAATTCTAATAAAAGCATGATGTAATAATGATATTTTTTTAGAATTTAGTATCTACATTTTCCCACCTTTTATGCTTGTGAATTAAATTTACTAGTGTAAAGGACAAGATGAACCATACCTGAAAAAATGTTGAAGCAAGAACTAATAAAAGCGTTTTGAGAGAACACGATCGTGTATTGTGAATGTCGTGGATCAACGATTGACTCATGTGGAGATAGGGGATAAATGTGTAATAAGTGTCAAGGGATATTCTGTGACTATGTGAAAATGGTTTTTCAGAGACATCAAAACTTCTAGCTAGCATTATTTTAAAGGTTATAGGTGATCAAATATCTAACAGATTGTTCTCGTATAGTGTAAATGTGAGAATTGGGTGTCCCAACACCAAGGGAAGAGTGTCACTATAATGATTCCAAAATCAAGACTAAACTGATGAAGAAGGATATAGGTCACTTTTTAATTGTAAAAACCCATACAAAGGTATTATAGAATAGTGTATCATTACCCCACCATGTAATGCATGGGTGTAAAATTTAGAAACTATGAAAATTCTATTTGTTCTTATGTATAAATTTATTTTACATCCTCTTGCACTTATAAACTATAGTGGCCTTGTGCTATTTATAATTAGTTCTGATATTACATATTTTTATGACTACATTTTGATTTATTATATCATGAGATTACGTTAAAAATGTATGACGAAGAGAATAACCTTATCCTTTCATGTATTCCTTGAATATAGATTTTACTTTGAGAATCATAGATAACAGTGGATTGTCCTATGTGAACAAATAGCTAGTTCTTTATTTTTCAATTCTATAAATATAAAATGTGGATGACCCTATGTGGTTATACCTATATTGTTCCCCCTTTTGCTAAAAGGGGAACGGAGGAACCGTGTCACTTGATTTATATTGTGTGTGTATGTAATGAGCATTGGGGATGAAACTTATTGAGTTGATTATATGAGAGTTTGCAATATTTGAGATAGAAAATAAGATAAAACATAGAATTATACATAGAGGATGTATCGTATATATGAGATAACATGCACACACATTTTCATAATGCATGTGATATAATACAAGGATGACGTGACATGGTAGTGCCAAAAATCATAAAGTGAACTCCGTAGATGATGTACATAACAGAGGAATAGGCCTCGAGATATGGTCCACATCATGAAAAGAGTACAAATTGAGAATTAAAATTTAGTCAAAATGAGAGTTATGATTTATTACTAAATAGATTATACTATATATAAAAAATTAAAAAAGTTGAAAGTTACGTTTAATTAAGTAATTAAGAATAGTATTATGAGAAAAGAATGTTCTTAAGGATTAGATATGTGATTCTTTCATGGTTTAAGAGAGTGATAAATTGTATTCAAAATAATACTAAATATGATCTGGTGAGTGTATTTAATGCTATGCTTTAATAGGAAATAGCTATAATTTTTTCAATTTTAGAAGAAAAAAAATTATTTACAAATTTTGTAAAAAATATGAAAGATGAACCAAATTATAGGATGTGGAAGATTTGTCAAGATTATGAGAATCATGGGACCTTATACAGATGGAGTAGATGTATATTGGAAGTAACACTTGTATAGATATTTGTAAATATTTACTTTGGATAACGACAATGGTGGTGTTGTAATTATTATATTATTGCATATTCTTGATTGAAAACATATTTTTTGTGTGCATCTCATAGGTGGGTTACAGAATTAATGGGAACATCTAAATACAATAGTAACATAGTGGATCTTTCCCAAGTGGTGGATTTATGATAATATGACTTATAGATTAATCCTGGATAGAGTAACATTGATGGATATTATTTGGAGACCATATAGAGATTATCCAAGGTGTCTAGAGGATGTTATGGAGCTATGTTGTATTCAATAGACTGTGGTTAGAGGATCAATTCCTCATGAAAAATGAATTATAATAGCATGATAGAGTGAGCCGTCACTTTGGGATCATATAGGAGGTGCCCCCACAACCATACCCATAGAGGAAATCCACGCATATAACCCATATATATGGGGGCCTTCCTGGGCACAAAATGGCTCACCTATTACCATGCCCAATAGGGGATGTGGATCCAGTGATAGTTGTGAGTGGTGGGGATGATGTGGGATATACCACAACCTATACAACATGATGGTCCAAACATCGATGAGTTCTCATTTTAAAAAAAAAAAAGTGAGATCCCTTGATGGAGACACTTGGAGATATATATGGAGCTCAAGTTCCTCCACCTATAGGAGGAGTAGGAGAGGGAGATGCCCCTAATAGGAATGTAGTAGCAATGTTAGTGGCTTAGCATAAGTACAAGTTGTGATTGATTGATTTGTTGATAATAAATTTTGTTGAGTTGTTAACTACATCTAATATATGTATTGTGATGATTTTAGGTGATGCTTACTGGACCACCATTTTGGATTCCTTTGTTTATAATTTACTCTAGAATGTTCAAGAGGACCTTGTCACTAGTGGACTACTTAAGATATTTTAATAAATTATATGTGAGAACACCTATTTATTAGACCCAATATTAGTTGCAACAAACACTTGTATGGTATTACAGTGTTTGATGTAGCCTAGAATTCAACAATACAAGCTCAGGCACGCTGGCACATCACAAAGCCTAGACTGAGAACTCACTCAAAGTCTGCAAAGGTACCAAGATGCTCTTTAGGATTGTTGTTGTAGGATGTTAGCATGATTAAGATTTTAATCATTCAGATCTATAGCTAATATATCTTTCACCAATGCATATTCAGACTTAGATCTAGAACATAACAAACTTAACAGATAACCATAATGGAAGAAAGCATGAAATACTGAAATATAACCATGAGGACACCTTGTTTTTAGTCCAAAATCTCCATTATATTAATTTTAGTAAATACACAGAAGCTTCCATACAATCACAATAGTATACGCTTATGCGCGTAACAGATTTGACAACGTAATCTCACTATAACCTAGTTCTCACACGTATATCTATCCTCTCTCTTTACTACATAGTTCAATACATATTTATAAGGGTGGGGACTTTCCCTTGACCACTTATCTAATCCCAAAATAGGTGACATGCTATTATTAGCCACATGCCATTACAAAAATAGGCTTACATGTAAGAGTGTTAAAAATAGTTCTCCCTTAGTCATCTATCAGTCCATCATTCTATCTTTAGCATGCATCCATGTAAAGTGTTTCATAGCTGATCATTCAAAAATATCCAATGTGTGACACGCAATTCTCCAACCGGTTTGAGTGCTCTACACGCTATCTCCGAAAATAGATCCTCAACATGAAAATGGCTAAGTCCCGAAACTATCTATGTTATGTGCATGATCCTCTCCGATGCTTCCGTACTTTTGAATGCACTTTGTTCTCCCGTGTGAACCTTCTATATTTTATCCACTAAGTGTCAGAGTTTGTTTGATCAACATTACCCCACACGATTTTACATTTCTGCCCCGAAAATGGTTTTCTCCAAAAATGAATAAAAGAATATGAATAGAAGAATAGAAAACAATTTATGAATGAAAGAAAGTCTATAACCTGTAGTATCTTTTGCTGCAACCTGAATAATCAATTCAAGATATTATTCTTATATCTCCACCTCTAAGGTATGTCAATCATTGAGCACAACCTCTAATTTCTCTAGAATATCCACCAAAATTAACTCTAATTCATCCCTTACAATCTGTCCTTTTTCATTCTGTAATATCAACATAATGTTGGACATGCCAATAATTCTCCCTTCTAACAAGTCCATCTTTTGAGTGACGAGTTTCCCAAGCTCATCTAGCATTTCCCTGTGTGGTTCATGAGTTTCTCGCACTTCTACTTAACAAGTGCTAACCATTTTGCACTTCCCAATGTATCATCCCTCATGGCCTTTAGGACATCATTGTCTTCCAAAATAGTTCAAGTACTTGTAATGCCCTCTGGCACTGTACAAATTTTCAGCACTTGATCCACCTTCTTGATTTTCTCTTTGAAGTCAATAGCGAAGGTGCGAGCTAGCGAAGGAAATTTTAAAAAATTTATTTTACGAAATATGATTAAAATATGAAATGAGAGTGCTGCCCCTCAACCAATCATATGAAGAAATGTGTCCTATGGGAGGGCAGAGTTGTAGAGAAAAAATGAAATTTCTCCATTTTTCAAGAAAGATGAAAAATGTGTAAAATTGAGCTGCAACTCCATATCCAGTCATATTGCACCATGTGTCAAGCCCAAATCTCATCGGCGGAGCAGCGGAGGAAATCAAGAAATTGTGAAAAATTTCCAAAAGTAGTAAAAAGGTTAAAAGATGTCCTGAGGAACATTTTTACCCCGTTCTGCCAAATGGAGGGTTCAAATTTGAATTTGAGGAACAGGTCGATGGTAGCTTTGCATTTCACCAATTTGGCTGCCATTTGAGCTCTAGGAAGTTTGGAGATGCAATTTTTTCATCAATATTCATTGAATGTTTTACCAATTTGTGTCATCTTGGCCTGCAAGGTCCGAATTAATCAATTTGGGGGTTCAATTTGTGAATCCAAGGCATTTTCAAATGAATTTTTACTTTGGTTCGTGAAAAACATGAATTACCATATCCAAAGTTGTAAAGTAGAATTGGGAAGGGAAAAGTTGAAATGATGAAATGAAAGGGATCTACATACATGGGAAATGAAAAATGTGCTTCCACTTTGAAGAATGATGAAAGTTTTGTAATGATTCACCTTTTACAAGAACAACGAGAAACTTTTTGCGAGTTTGTTAAATGTCATTTTCCATAAGTATTGCAAAGAAAAGGTGCTCTGAATATTCCACATTTGGAAGGAATATTTGAGGGGCAAAGCAAGTGAGTGAGTGAAATGTATATATTGTGTGAATATTTCATGCAAATGGTTGGAGAAACTTAGAATTTTCATGGGAAAATCTGGGAAGAAGCCCATTCTCTGAGAAACCACATGAGAACCATTTTAACTCCTTTTTGCATCAAATTTGTATCATGTTAAGTTGGTTGTAGATGTATAGCCACTAACAAGCTCTAAGATTTTTCTTATAACATTCCCCTGCTGATAAATTTGGTCATTCTGGATTATTTTATGTTGTCTCTTGGTAAAATTTGCATTTACTTAAGTTTCAGAATGTTTTCAATTTGTGTTTCTTGCTCCTGTTGCAATCTAGTGTTTGGAATTTCCTTTTGATCATGTAGATCAATTCTGGTAACAACTTAGTGGCATTTTCAATTCCAGAATCAGAAGATCTTTCACATGATGAAGGGATAAACATATTTAAATACATTTTGCTTTCTTTGATATAGATTTTATTGTAAACCTTTCGGGGTACCTTGGGTCTGATAGAATAGAAATTTCTAAATGCTTTGATGATTCATTTAAGTCAATATTTTGTGATAAATCATCAGAGATTGTGTGGAAGAGTGCAGATCTGGGCTTCCATTTGATGCACATATTCTGGTTGAAGGAACACCTTAACCTCTTTGAAGCATTTCTATTGTTTGAGTCTTTCAAGTTTTGAAAAGGTCCTCAAAGAAGTTGGAAAATTCTGGTTAGTCTTGTCTGAATATCTCCCAACTCAAAATCCATTTCAAATTAACTCATCCTACCTATACTACGCCTGCATTATATTGTGTGTCAACAAAAGAATACAATCCATTTACAAAATTGCACAAATAAAATCAGGATCATACCATGTCTTTAGTAGCCTTAGCCTTGTTTTGAAAGGATTTCCATCATTTATTAGTGACAACTCAATTGATTTTGAATAATGGGAAATTGATAATGTTTTCTCAATGCCATCTCCATACAATCTACACAGTATAAGGTTATTTTCACCTCCACAAAACAGAGGCTACAATATAGGTTCTGTTAGCTTGGTTGATAGGCACAACCTAAAATAGTGAGCATTAGATAGAATACTTCCAAGATGCTACCCACTTCTTCAAATTCTGAGTGCTAACAAGTCAGATAAATTGCTTCCCCAGCTATAAAATGACATATAAACCATTTATCTACCTCTGAGTGTCTTGTAAAATTCATGATGTAGCTCAAGTTGTGAAGGAGATTAAATTTGGGTACTAACATATCCTAACACTTGTTTTGATCAATTATAAATACACACTTTGCAAAAACATGAACAAAACCTTATCTCATTCAATTATCCACTGTATTTGACCTAAGCCTCTTAGAAATTCATGCATGCAATGTGAAGTAGTAAATTATTCAACCTCCAAATCTTGAAATAACATAGTTTATCACCTCTCATCACTTTGATATTGTTAAAAAATGCTATTTTCACATGTTCGCATTCAAATACACCAAGAACCTTCTAAATCACACGTTCACTATCCTACACATTCCCATGTATTGACTTCCATGTTAGAAATAGATCATTTCTAAGCCAAACCTTCCTGCAATCTTCTCTGAAGTCTAAAGAAGCTTCCTAGTATGGTCCTATGAATGGAATTAAACCTCACAAATAGATTTTTATCATGCACATGCTAAAAACTTGAACAATACATAGTTTTGTAAAAACGAGTTTTATTATATTAGACTATACCTTATATCCAATATTTCATGACTATCTCAATCCTCCTCTACTCAATCCTTCTAGTCCTCAAGGAATATGTCTCTTACTAACTTCCATTGAATTTTTTTCTCTCCTTCCTTTCTACTTCACAACCCTAACTAACTTTGGTCACTCACAATTCCCTTACATCATAATGGAGCATTTTTCACATCTTTTAACATTTTGATGACTTATACATCAACCTAGAACCAATGATAGCATGGTTATCCTTCTACTACACTCTAAGACTCATGTTCATGAGTTTAGACACCTTGTCCATTATAAAAACCATTAAGACTAAATTGTACACTAGTTATAGGCAACTTTTCTCTTTTACATGCTTTAGAATTTTGAATTACAAATATGGAGGGAAAAAATAAGTTTGGAATTTCAAACTTTGGAAGGCCCCCTAAACCTTTTCTCATAGCTTAAACATACATTAACACACTCACTTTGACCTCTACATCCATGGTTGAATGAAAATTTGCATTTTTTGAATTTCCTTGATGACGTTTCTGCATCATTTTACATTTAATGATTCACACTTATGTTTTGACGACATGTAGATTAGTTTTAATTCTACCAATATCTCATAATTGTCACTCTAAACATCAAGATATCAGCAAATCAATAATTCACTTTAATTTACAATAATTAAACATTAAGATGTCCACAAAATCAAATCCCTTCATATACTCCACATACAAGCTATTTCTAGGATCTACTCAGTCTTGCAATAGTTATTTATAGTCTCCACATTAATCGTTAAATCTACATTATTATTTTTTAAGTTTCAACCACTATAATTTTTCATATTATCATCTCTCTTACAGACATCAAGAAGATATAAAATTATTATCATACACACAACATAAAGGTTTACACACACACACACACACACACACACACACACACACACACACACACACACACACACACACACACACACACACACACACACACACACACACACTGAAATACCGATAAGGTTTTACATCAATCAAATGTAGTTTACCCCTTACAAACTAATTAGGAAACTTATGCAAACATAAAACACGATAACCAAAATATAGTAAAATTCTTACTACTAGGATAATTATGATTTGAACGGTGCCATAATAAAATGGGAATTATGTAATTAAAAGACGAAAAGGGGGTATTGAGACATCGAAAATAATATAATAGATATCTTAAATAAGAGTGAGTAAGAGCATCAATCCAATAGAGATATTATAAAGGGGTACGTGCATGGAAATGGGGGACCAAAAGGGGGTCAAAATTGGTCAATTTATTCTTGAAATAAGAAAATTTTGTACTTCAACTAGTAATTTGGCATACTTATGCTCAAAATTTGACAATTTGATAAGAATAAGAATCATAGTGCTCAAAATCTAATTTCGAAATTACTATTTTTTTTTTTTTAAATGGTAGAGATTAAGAGGGTCAAATGTGGTGCACACAAAAAGTGTGTATGTTTATGTGTCAAAAATATAACATTGTGCACACCCCAATTTTTAAGTTCTACTACCTATTTTAAAAATCCATTCTATATTTAGTTAGCTAAGTTCATGTATTAGGTCCCCTAAATTTTTCCTTTTTTTTATGAATAGATTACTTTTTACTAATTTTCAAAGAGAACACATCTCGAATATGAAATATTTGTGTGTACATCGATCTATCAGCCATAATTAAAATTAATTAACTATGATGGTTGATCATACAAAAAATAAATAGTAGACAATGTGTACAATGATTGTTTCATATCATGTGTGTGTGTGTGTGTGTGTGTGTGTGTGTGTGTGTGTGTATGTGTATGTATCTCTCTCTCTCTCTCTCTCTCTATATATATATATATATATATAGATACACACACACACACACACACACACACACACACACACACACACACACACACACAACCATATGAATCACTCTAAGAAAGAAATGCAAAGCCATTGAATATGGATTTGTTGAAAAGGAGTCACTTATCTGATTATATGAGTGATTTAGAATAGAAATAGAGCTTAGGAACTAGAGAAATCTTTTGATCCATTGCTAGAGTTCCTAGGTAAAAATTTCACAGTACGGTGGGGACCATATAACATAAAATGACCCTATTGTACGGTCTTCAACCTATAAAAAATTGGGGATCTGTAAATCTTAGTGTCACATTATGTCACTCTTTGTCACCTATTAGAATATCCAGTGTCACATCAAACCCTATATTTTTCATTTCTACGTACAAAATAACCCTAACTATACTACACCACACTCAATCACACATCAGATGAAAAATAAATGTAAATTATTGAGTTAGATTGACCTTGGCGGTCACCCTATATGTGATTCACCAAGTGATACACTACATTTTAAACTCCATGTAGTTATTATATTACTTTGTGTTGTTGTGCATGCAACTATCCTTTTTCCTAGTGTTTCCCTTATGTTTCCACACCAATAGTGGGCTAAGCTACTTCATCCCATTTAAAGAATTATGTATTGTTGAAATAAATAAAAATTATTCCCTCTTATGTTGTGATATGTAGATGTGTAACAAAGCTTCTTGTTCTTTCAGTTTAGTGTGTAGTAGATAGATAAGTGATTGCTATATAGTAAATGCTCTCATTATACTTTGTATATATTTCATTCTCTAAAGTTGTGAACCTTAGTGGCGGAAAATTCCTACAAAAAAATATCAAAGTTCATAAAAAAGAGTGAAGAAGAGACCCATAATTCAAGTTTAAGAGAATTCAAAGAGGGTCACAAAATGTATGGAAAGTCCAAGACCCCGTGTTCAACCTTGGACCCACTATATAGTTTCTGATTAGCAACAAATGGAAATAAAGTCAAAAAAGGAAAAGTACAAAAGCCTCTATAATGTGACATAAAATCATCAAATCATAGTAAAATAATCATTAGAAGTAATCAAAAAAATAAATGAAAACATGGGTGATACTAATTCATACCACTAATATATAGTTTCAAAGAATTGAACTCATGTAAATACAATTCTAATAAAAGCATGATGTACTAATGATATTTTTTAGAATTTAGTATCTACATTTTCCAAGATTTTATGCTTGTGAATTAAATTTACTAGTGTAAAGGAATAGAAAAACTGTACCCAAAAAAATGTTGAAGCAAGAACAAATAAAAGCATGTTGAGAGAACACGATCATGTATTGTCTATGTCGTGGATCAATGGATGACTCATGTGGAGATAGTGGATAAATGTGTCATAAGTGTCAAGGGATATTCCATGGCTATGTGAAAATGGTTTTTCAGAGACATCAAAACTTATATCTAGCATTATTTTAAAGGTTAGAGGTGATAAAATATCTAACAGATTGTTCTCGTATAGTGTAAATGTGAGAATTGGGTGTCCCAACACCAAGGGAAGAGTGTCACTATACTGCTTCCAAAAATGAGACTAAACTGATGCAGACGGATCTAGGTCACTTTTTAATTGTAAAAACCCATACAAAGGTATTATAGAATAGTGTATCATTACCCCACCATATAATGTATGGGTGTAAAATTTAGAAACTATGAAAATTCTATTTGTTCTTATGTATAATTTTTTTTTGCATCGTCTTGCGCTTATAAAATATAGTGGCCTTGTGGTGTCTATAATTAGTTCTTATATTACATATTTCTATGACTACATTTTGATTTATTATTTAATGAGATTACGTTAAAAATGTATGACTAAGAGAATAACCTTATCCTTTCATGTATTCCTTGAATATAGATTTTACTTTGAGAATCATAGATAACAGTCGATTGTCTTGTGTGAAAAAATAGCTAGTTCTTTATTTTTCAATTCTATAAATATAAAATGTGGATGACCCTATGTGGTTATACCTATATTGTTCCCCCTTTTTCTAAAAGGGGAACAGAGGAACCGTGTCACTTGATTTATATTGTGTGTGTATGTATCGAGCATTGGGGATGAAACTTATTGAGTTGAATATATGAGATTTTGCAATATTTGAGATAGACAATAAGATAAACAATAGAATTATACATATAGAATGTATCGTATATATGAGATAACATTCACACACATTTTCATAATGCATGTGATATAATACAAGGATGACGTGACATGGTAGTGCCAAAAATCATGAAGTGAACTCCATAGACAATGTACATAACGGAGGAATAGGCCTCGATATATGGTCCGCATCATGAAAAGAGTATAAATTGAGAGTTAAAATTTTGTCAAAATGAGAGTTATGATTTGTTACTAAGTAGATTATACTATATATCAAAAATTAAAAAAGTTGAAAGTTACGTTTAATTAAGTAATTAAGAATAGTATTACGAGAAAAGAATGGTGTCAAGGATCAGATAGTTGATTCTTTCATGGTTTGAGAGAGTGATAAATTGTATCCAAAATAATACAAAATATAAGTTGGTGAGTGAATTTAATTTTATGCTTTAGTAGGAAATAGCTAAAATTTTGTCAATTTTAGAAGAAGAAAAAATTATTTACAAATTTTGTAAAAAATATGAAAGATGAACCAAATTATAGGATGTGGAAGATTTGTCAAGATTATGAGAATCATGGGACCTGATATGCATGGGGTAGATGTATATTGGAAGTAGCACTTGTATAGATATTTGTAAAGATTTACTTTGGAGAACCACAATGGTGGTGTTGTAATTATTATATTATTGCATATTCTTGCTTGAAAACATATTTCTTGTGTGCATCTCATAGGTGGGTTACAAAATGAATGGGAACATCCAAATATAATAGTAACACAGCGGATCTTTCCCAAGATGAGGATTTATGATAATATGACTTATAGATTAATCCTGGATAGAGTGACATTGATGGATATTATTTGGAGACCATATAGAGATTATCCAAGGTGCCTAGAGGATGTTATGGAGCTATGTTGTATTCAATAGACTATCTAGTTAGAGGATCAATTCCCTATGGAAAATGAATAATAATAGTATGATAGAGTGAGCCGTCACTTTGGGATCATATAGGAGGTGCCCCCACCACCATACCCATGGAGGAAATCCATGCATATAACCCATATATATGGGGGCCTTCCTGGGACCAAAATGGCTCACCTATTACCATGCCCAATAGGGGAGGTGGATCCAGTGATAGTTGTGCGTGGTGGGAATGATGTGGGATATGCCACAACCTATACAACATGATGGTCCAAACATCAATGAGTTCTCATGTTTTCAAAAATAGTGAGATCCCTTGATGGAGATGCACCACTTGGAGGTATATATGGGGCTCAAGTTCCTCCACCTATAGGAGGAGTAGGAGAGGGAGATGCCCCCATTAGGAATGTAGTAGCAATGTCAGTGGCTTAACATAAGTGCAAGTTGTGATTGATTGATTTGTTGATAATAAATTTTATTGAGTTGTTTACTACATCTAATATATGTATTGTGATGATTTTATGTGATGCTTACTGGACCACTATTTTTGATTCCTTTGTTTATACTTTACTCTAGAATGTTCAGGAAGACCTTGTCACTAGTGGACTACTTAAGATATTTTAATAAATTATATATGAGGACACCTATTTATTAGACCCAATATTAGTTGCAACAAACACTTGTATGGTATTACAGTGTTTGATGTCACCTAGAATTCAACAATACAAGCTCAGGAATGCTGGCAAGTCACAAAGCCTAGACTGTGCACGCACTCGAAGTGTGCAAAGGTACCAAGATTATCTTTAGGGTTGTTGTTGTAGGATGTTAGCATGATGAAGATTTTAATCATTTAGATCTATAGCTAATATATCTTTCACCAGTGTATATTCAGACCTAGATCTAGAACATAACATAATTAACAGATAACCATAATGGAATCAAGCATGTAATACTGAAATATAACCATGAGGACATATTGTTTTTAGTCCACAATCTCCATTATTTTAATTTTAGTAAATACACAGAAGCTTCCTTACAATCACAATAGTATACGCTTATGTGCATAACAGATTTGACAACATAATCTCACTATAACCTAGTTCTCACACGTATATCTATCCTCTCTCTCTCTACTACACAATTCAATACATATTTATAAGGGCGGGAAATTTTTATTGACCTCTTATCTAATCCCAAAATAGGTCACATGCTATTATTAGCCATGTGCCATTATAAAAATAGGCTTACATGCAAGAGTGTTAATAATAGTTCTCCCTTAGTCACCTATCAGTCCACCATTCTATCTTTAGCATGCATCCATGTAATGCGCTTCATAGCTGATCATCCAAAAATAGCCAATGTGTGACACGCAAGTCTCCAACTGGTTTGAGTGCTCTGCATGCCATCTTCGAAAATAGATCCTCATCATGAAAATGGCTAAGTCCCAAATCTATCTCTATTATGTGAGTGATCCTCTTCGATGCTTCCATGCCTTTGAATGTGCTTTGTTCTCCTGTGTGAACCTTCTTTATTTTCTCCACTAACTGTCAGAGTTTGATTGATCAACATTACCCCACACGAGTTTACATTTTTGCCCCGAAAATGGTTGTCTCCAAAAATGAATCAAAGAATATGAATAGAAGAATAGAAAAAAATTATGAATAAAAGAATGTCTTAAACCTGCAGTATCTTTTGCTACAAATTCAATAATCAATTCAAGATATTATTCTTATATCTCCACCTCTAAGGTGTGCCAATAATTGAGCGCAACCTCTAATTTCTCTAGAATATCCACCACAATTGACTCTAATTCATCCCTTACAATCTCTCCTTTTTCATTCTGTAATACCAACATAATGTTGGACATGCTAGTAATTCTCCCTTCTAACAAGTCCATCTTTTGAGCAATGAGTTTCCCAAGCTCATCTACCCTTTCCATGTGTGGTTCCTGGGTTTCTAACACTTCTACTTAACAAGTGCTAACCATTCTATGCTTCCCAATGTCTCATCCCTCATGGCCTTCAGGACCTCATTTCCTTCTAAAAAAGTTCAAGTACTTATAACACCCTCTGGCACTGTACAAATTTCCAGCACTTGATCCACCTTCTTTATTTCCACTTGCAAGCTCTCAAGAAATCCTTCATATGATACAATCTTCTACATCACTAAAGTGTTGTCTCACTCTACTTCCTGTGTTGGATCCTTTGGTTCTAACATGCACATAGGTTCATCTTCAAGCACTAAGTCCACTAATGTACTTACATAATGTATTGCCAAAGTAAGCGTTTTTGGTACCTTTGGCTCTAAGTGTGGCCTAACACTCATGAAATTGTCACCAATCTCCTCCGCCATGCTGATAAAAAAATGTTCTTCTTATATTCCAAGTATTTTTCCTATTTTAGGCACACTATTTCCTCATCTTTAGTCCTAATCTCCTCCCTTAGTACCCTAATTATGGCAGATTTATCCATATTACGACGTGTGAATTCTGTTGAGACTTTCACCAAAGCATTGCTCACCTATTCATCTGACATAATAGTAGGCTTTAATGTTATTTTTCTGGCATGAGGTTTCTTTTTAAACCTCCTTGACATGTATGATTCCTCACATACATCAAATTTTGGTTCATCCAAGTGCATTTTCATTGACCATGACAATTGCTTCTATGTATGCACTATCGCCATGTATTCATCCATTAACTCCCAGCTGTATAACTCCTTTTGTGTCATTGTTCTTATGAAATGGGCATGGAAAATTTTACCTATGTCCTCGGTGTAGCCCATGGCTGGTGGAATATATTCCCCACTTGTTCTTATTTATCTAGGATTCTTAGCAAATTTGGATTCAAGATTAGGAACTTGTGCTGTTATGTCTTGAGCAGTCTCACTTGTTGTCTTATCTGTCCCTTTTTCTCCCTCTTCTCCATCCTTCATTTCCTCATCTTTTTGTTCCTCTTTGTTATCTGTAGGTTTAGGAGAATTGGACGTGATTTCCTCTGAATCCTTTTCTTCCTCATTCAACTTTAATTTCCTTCTTCTTTTCTCAGTTGTCTCCTTTTGTGGAGAGAATCGAGGTGATTTAATCACTGTTTGAGGAGTACCACCTTGTGTCCTTATCCTCCTAAATACTCTCTTGAATTGGTGATCTCCTTGGACCACATTCAAGTCCTCATCATCTTCCTTTTGTGGCTGATGTGGAGTAGTTGTGCGCTCAACTGCATCCTTATTTGGAGGTTGTCTCCTACCTCTATGTTCCAAACCACCACTATTTTCATGCTCATCCTCTTCATCATCAACTTGAATTGTTTATGTGGGCTTGGGTGTTAGAAAATTTTCCATTGTATGCTTACCCTTTGGTGATCCTGGGAGTGTGAACTAATTCTCTATATAACTATTGTTCTCTAACTTGGGTTTGAGTTACAGGTACATGAGCACTGCTCTGGTGTCCCCAACTTGTCTGCATTGAAGGTTAAGCAATGCACATCTGAGAACCAATGAATTGATGCCTGGAAATACCTTTTTTTGAAGGCATACGATAGTTTGCACCATGGGCTCCGAGCCCCATCCTTCATCACAAATCATGCGATGCCAAAATATTGGTATACTGGAAACTCAATTTCCTTACCCACCATCGAAGGAAAATCCTTTGGTATGCACCACTCTTCCTCAAACTTTGTGTGGATTATATCGTACCACAACTCTACCCTCTGATTGAATGGTCCACTCATTGATCCATCATACAAATACTTTCCAAATCTTTTCGCAAGTGACTTGTGTTTTGTGGGGTACTCCCAAATATTCTCCTCTTTCCCATCAGGCACCCCAATCTCCATGAATACTAAGGACAATAACACATCGCAAAAACTTATTATGTCACCTTTCCATGCTTCTTTGATGATTGTCTTTGCTATGTGATCTGAAATGTTATAAAACACTCCTTGAGACATCTTCTTGGTGACATGCAACCACAATGTGTTTACCTGTGACCACTTTCCTTGGTCAATCAGCTTTCTCACAAGATGTGCAGCTACTTACACTAATGTGTTCTTCATCAACTTGTCAATTTACATACTGTGTAGAGCCTTGGTATACCCTAGCTCCTTCCTCATCTCTAGGATCGTGGCCTTATCTATTATATCACTATCCAGATCCAACCCTAAGGCCATTAGTCCTATCACCATTGAAATCAAAGTATTTGTGATTCTTACCCTTCGTACGGTGAAGTAAAATAATTCCTTATGGACTCTGATCATCATCCATCGATAAAATGATTCATACTTTCCAAAATATGATAGCCCATACAGCTGGTAGACTCCATTCTACTTCAACAACTTCTCACCAAGATCATAATATATTGGCATATCCTCTTCCATGCGCTTATTCATTTTTGTGGTCAGCAATGCATTGAGATCCTTCTTATTATCTTATGTTTTATGGTTATAGTCATTGATTTTACATTTGTGGATATGGGAGTCCCATTCTTATCCCACAATCATGCCCTTAGGATACTACATTTCTAAAAAATTACTCTCGAGAGCAATCTCTTCTTCCACTTCAACCTTATTCTTCCCTTTATCTCCTACTACGGGTGGTTTCTTTGGTGTCATTTAAAAAGTATCTCTTTTATTCCCTTTGTAGTCAATCAAGTCAAAACCCTAGCTTAAATATCCATGCCCTAGTGGAAATTGGGTGCCCTATCTCATTGTAACACATTTACTTCGCTCAAACCCTTCTCCTATGGGAACACAAGCTTCTCCAGTGCACAACCCTTCTCTCCACATCTGGTCTCACAATCTATGCACCTCAACACAATTTATCAGCTCATTCTCAGTTAATCATTTTAAAATTCTCTCAATTGCAATGATAAAATTGAACTCGCATCTCATCCTTATATAGAATTCAAATAAATTAGTGCATTTATTACTCCTCCACCTACCAACAATCCTCTCATTAAGTGACCATTTTCATTATTTCTGTGTGGTACATCTTCGGGCCCTCCTACCTTTTGGCTATGGAATTCTCTTCAATGCGCTTCCATGCACCTGAGTACCTCATCACCGCACCTTCCATTGGTAGTATTCTCAGGCCCTACTTACCTCACATTATACTTGTTTCTTCATTTCTCTCTATCTATGGTCTTATGTCCAGAAAAAATCTTCTTTTTTTTTTCAATTTCCAACCTTGAATAGCACCCGTAGATATTTCCTTTCATGTGGACTTATTTCCATTAGTCTTGTACCTATACATTAATAACCTAACCCACACTAAGGGTATGTGCATCCCTTTGCACATAAAAATTCTTCAAATAGTAATTAGCTTTTGGCACGTAAAAGTGATTATTACACAAACACACCAACTTAATCAAAAAAGCATAGCAAAAAAGAAGGAAACACATTTAAGGAATGCATAATTGAAAATCTAATCTGAATGGAAACAATCCCTTATTACAAACACCAAGAAGACTTATTTATAGTAGGGCTTCAGCCCACTCCTCTTAAAGTAACTGGGTAACCATATTCCATTAAGTGCCTCTAACTAACAAGCGACTTATTCGAGTATGTTAGTGATAATGTATAACCCCAACCAATGTACCTTGAGTTTACCTGGATGGTGCAAAAACATAGAATCATAAAGGATCAGCATTTGTCATATCTCTAACATTTTATCCTTAATATGCCTGTCAAGCCATGCTTTCTACCTAGCCTTCTCTTATTTTTGAATCCAAAGTGCTATGGCTCATTCTTCATCCAATTGGATTAACTATTCAATGCATTCTTCTAAGGCTTGCTCATTAGCAAGACTGCTAATGCACACAATATGCAAAGAAGGTAACATAAATTCCATAGGAAGTACTGCTTCTGCGCCAAACACTAACTGAAATGATGTGGCTTTGTTCAACCTTTTATATGTTGTCTGATATGCACAAACTACTGCATATACTTTATAATCCCAATCTTTTCTTCCAACATCAAATATTTTTGTCAATTTCTAGATCATAATTTTGTTGAAAGCCTCAACAATCCCATTTTCCTCAAGATGATAGGGTGTAGTCTTATGGTTTGCAATCATAAATTCATCCAATAGAATTATGATTGTCTCTTTAAGAAAATGTGTACCCCAATCACTTCTCAAACTTAAAGGACATCCATACCTTGCAATAATATTTTCCCAAAGAAACTTTACTATTATGGCCACTATAAAATGATATATATGTGTTGCTTCTACCCAACATCTCAGATAATCTATGCAAGTGATGATGTAATGTGGTCTAGTTCTACATGCAGCTGGTGAAATAGGACCCAAAAAATCTATAGCCCATTTCTCAAATGGTTCTGCACTAGTAATGGGTCTTAGAGGCATTTCATCTCGTTGACCTAGTTTTCCAAGGTGTTGATAATGATCACAATCCTTAAAAAGTTCCTTACAATCTTTATACAGGGTCTTCCACCATAATCTTGCGTGCAGTGGCATCACCATCATAGTGGCCACCTGAAATACCACCATGGGATTCTTCTATAATATATGTGTGCTCATGTTCTAATACACAACAATGTAATACCTCATCTTGGCCTAATTTGTATAGGTCACCACCTATAAACATATAAGGGGTTACATTTCTTGTCAAAGGATTACATTCCTTCTGGTACCATCCCTATTCACAGAAAGACAACAATGTCCTATAGTTCTGATGATGCTCGTTGTAACCTATATAACTATGAATCTAGCATGGTATCTTCAATTTCCTGTGCTTCTTCTCCTGACTGTATTCTTGATAGATTGTCTGGTCCAGAATTACTTTCCCCTGGTTTTACCATAACTATGAAATCAAATTCTTGAATTAAGAGAACCCATCGACATATGTGCCATTGTAAAAAAATATTGTTTACCAAATAATTCAATGCCATATTATCTTTATAAAAGATGAATGGTGTAGCTAGTAGGTACTGTTGGAATTTAAGTAGCACATAAATCATTGACAAAGCTTCACGCTCTATAATAGTGTAATTCTGTTTTGCAGGAGTTAGCTCTCTACTATAAAAATAGATGGGATGATCTATAATAACTTCTCCAAGTTGAGATAACACCATGCCAATGGCCATTCCAGAGGCATCAACATGTACATGAAATGGTTAGTCCCATGAAGGAAAGTGAAGAATAGGCATGGTAGTAAGTTTTTCCTTTAACGTCTCGAATGCGCATTATTGTGCTTCTCCCCATTAGAATGCACCTTTATCTTTCATTAACTCTTCCAATGGTGTGGAAACTTTGGAATATCCTTTGATAAAAAATTTTTAATATCCTGTATGACACACAAATTCATGTGCCTCAGTGTGACTGATAGGATCCCTCAAGCCCATAATGACTACAACCTTGGCTAGATCGACCAACAAACCTTCCTTACAGATTATGTGTCCTAGCAATATCGCAAATGGTGTAGAAAATATGCACTTCTTGATGTTCAAGGAGATAAGTAACTATCTACATATTTCAAACATTAAGCGCAAATTGTCACAATGATATTTAACTAATCCATACACTGTCCAATCATATAAATATACATGTATGAAGTTGTGAATAAATTCCTTAAATGCTTGAACCACCATGCATGAAAATAGAGCAGGCACATTTTTTCAAACCAAAAGGAATTATAGTATAGGTGAAGCTACCCCATTCAATAGTAAACGTAGTCTTTTCCTGATCCTCTTGCGAAATGTTAACTTGATGATACCAAGAGAACCCATTTGTAAACGAATAGATTTCGCACCCTGCAATGCCTTCTAGTATTTCCTTAGTGAATGGCATAGGAAAGGGATGAGTCACAAATGTAGCATTCAGCTCCCTGTATTCCATGCAAATCCTAATCCATCCATCCTTCTTGATACTGATCACCGTTGGACTAACCCATTCTGACTCATCAAGTGGCTTGATAATTCCAGACTTCAATATTTTATCAATCTCTTCTTTAACCTTTTCATGTAAGTTGGGGTTCATCCTAGATAGGGTCTCTTTCTAACTGGGAACACACCCTCTTTAAGTTTTATTTTCATCTCCCCTAATGATTCATGCATGCCTTTAAGTTCATGGTACCCCCTAGGGAATAAGTCTTGATAATCGCTTAGTAACTCTATGATTTTTTCCACTTCAGATTTTGACCAATAGTCCCCAATTACGTCTTCCTTAGGCTCAACCTATGATCTAATATTCACCTTATTTGTCTTCATTCATTCATGATAGGCACACATTTTCATATCTACACTTTCCAATACCTCACGCCTACCTGTTGAATGGTTTAGATCCAAATTTTCTACTTCCTCATCATCCACTAAGTAGACCATTTTTCCTTTTTCCTTATCAAGGTAAGAACATTGAAGTAGTGTTGCATTAGCCTCTGTTTCTTCAACCAGATGTGCTTCTGATTCTCCTTCATCTAATAGATCCTAAAGGAGTTCTTCATCCTTAACACTTTCTCCCATAGTCAAGCACTTTATGACTTTGAATGATTCTTCCTCTAGAGGCTTTGAAGAGAAGAAGTCAAATGTATAGGTCATTTCTGTAATTGAATCCTACCAATTTCTAGTTTCTATATGGAGTTCCTCATATACATACCAAACATGCATGCGTCCTTGTAAAGTGGAATAAAACTTGTGCACCCATAGCGAAGGTGGTAAAGCTTCCTGCCCTTCTATCCATAGTCACTCACACTTCTAAACATGGTGTTGAATAGGCTGATTACCATGATAATTACATATTTGAGTAGGTGCATTGCTCATGAAGAGCCTAGTAGTAAGGGCGATCCTAATTTCATTCCATCCTACAAGATTATCTGTGTAGGCCATCCACCAGTGTGTAGCTGTCCCACGTAGTGTATATACTAGCATATTTCTTCTTTTGGACGGATCTATCAACTGTTCTTCCATGGTGCAAAAAAATACCATAGGATCCCCTTCTCTGGTGTAAAAAGGTATCGAGTTGTTACCTATTATCCTGACATAACGTAATCTATTGCCTCTAAGAAATATGCTCTTTATTCCGTGCCCTACCAACTCATAAGTGCTATAAGCCCAATTATCAAAATAAACACTTGTAGTATCGCTAATATATTGTGCATAATCCCACTAAATTATTCCTTCTTTATTTGGATTAAGCATCTCTGGGTCTCAGACGATGCATACATAAATCCTATTCAGATCATCTTCACATAAGGGATTAATATATGGCGCATATTTTCCATCTATTAAAGGGATAATAACTCTTTCCTCCTTGTTTTTGAAACTAATATAGCCCTTGTTGAACCGAAGATAAACATTATTTTCATAGCACTAAGGACGCCCCAATAGAGCTAGGAATCTATCTAACTCTTACAAAACTAAAAACCTAAAGTCTCTAGTGAACTTGGCTCCTTGTATAGTAATGGATGCATCTTTCAAAACTTTGATGGGAGTGGCTTTAGTCTGATTATCCAGGAACAATACATTAGAAGATAGATGTAATGGGGGTCTCCCCATTTGTACAGATGTATCTAAGGTAAGAACATTGACTTCAACACATGTATCAATTAGTATATTACTCAATAGCCACCCATCCACAAAAACATTCAGAGTTATTTCCTTGTCATAATCTAGGTTATGAGGGGGAATATTCTCATGTAGGATCTGCCGTCTAGTCTCAATACTTGTGTGCAGAGTGTTTCCCTTAAAACAATCCCCTAACAGTTGAATGATATTTTCCTGGCGCAAAATTTTACACACTTCCCTTAAGTCATCTATATCAGTTTAGACCATCTTTGATACTTTATTTTGCTCCATCTTCTATGATTTCTCTTTAAGTATTATTTCTCACCCTAAATATTCTTAAGAACTTCCATGGTTTTCTAATAAACCTCCTTTTTATGGGAAGGATCTGGGTACTGTGCATGTAGAACCTCCTCCTTCGTAATGGTAGGATTTTTCTGCAATGCTTCTTGGGCACGTGTTGCCATAGAACATGTCGTGATCTTCACTTGCAATGCCTCAGACTCTACTTGTAACATAGGCATCCATTGATTTTCCATATCATGTTGTATCGTAACCATTTCTGCACCTTTTTTCTCTTGTTTATGCTGCTTACTAAGATGCTCATACAAGTCTGGGAACTCCTCATAGCTATGGTTCTTTGCACAAAAAGAACATGTAATATTATGAGGACATTCATTGAAACATTCTTCCTTATCGCACAATGTAATAATGGGTAGTGGATAACATCATGTTTTAAATGGCATATCTTACAATCCAACAACAATGAGTGTATTGATTTGCGAGGAAAAATATCCTTTGTGTGACCTTGTACTTCACAATCTGTACACCAAATCCTTGTGCACATCTCATGTGTTGAATTTGTTGATAGTTTCTCTAACTATTTTACCATAGCTGCGATTTGTGCTTCTAAAAATGGGCTCACCGCAGTGTCTATACTTCTAACTGCCTCAACACATAAGGCTGCTTCAAGTGCTTTGCATGGATCATTGTATGTCTTATGTGATAATGCCCTTCTAAAAGGGGTAATTAGGCCCCCAATGAACCAATGTACATGTTGGATTGCGTGTATATCATAAGAAATATTAACTAAAAACATTTTAAAATGGGCATCATACTCTCTAACACTCTCAGTAGTGCCTTGCTTAATATCCTTGAGTGCACTTATACTCTTCTCCTCAAACTCAGGGATGTGAAACTCTTTAAGGAATGCATATTTTAAAGTGTAGTCTATGTAAGTCTAATCAGGGTCAAAAATTTTGTGCCAGTTTTATGCCCTCCCTTGTAACGTAGCAGAAAATTGACTTTCCCTATGCTCATAAGTCATGATTCATTTTGTGCGCCACAGTATTTCACACATATGCACATGTTTAGTAGAATATTCTATGCCCCTATAGTATGGAAGATGAAAAGACATCTCCATGTAAATATTAAGGGGTTGGTGCAGACCTTTCCCACCTAATCTAGAACCTCCTATGTTTCCTTTACCCCTAGAACCACCAAATCCACTAGAACTAGAGCTACCCATGCCTCCTAATCCCAAACATGTAGCTAGTTCAGACTAGAAGATGTACTTCCCTATGTCCCAATAATAGAACTGAACTATAACCCGACAATCTGTGAAGCATTTCGACTCCTAGAAGTTAGTCAAAAAATTGGTGTGCCTTTATTCTATGTTGATGATGCACCCAAAAAAGTACTCCCATATAACAAAGAATTCATTTGCACTGCCATTATTGTGCCTTTCATAAGACTCGTTCCTACCCTCCCACTGCTTGAATTAGCTTGCTAACTGCTTGTTCTACAAGATGATGGAAAACCAAGTGAAAGTGAAAGGTTTCCAAGTGGATTCAAATGTGCACCTGTAACCCAGGTTGTCTCTACTGGTGCACTTCTACGTGAGGCCGATGAGGGTTCCCTATTATTTTTCCCAAATGGGGGAGTTCCTGAAGCTCGAGTTCCACGTATTTTGCATGAATTTCAACTCCTTCCTAGACTATCTTTCTCCATAATGCCATTTGCTCTGTAACCTCTCGTTGCTTCTGTACCTCCTTCTTGTACACCTCATTATACTTAAACCACCTTTCCTCTCTCTGCCTTTTTTCCGCTAGGTATTCCATCTTTCACCAAACCTACTCCTACCCCCATGTGTGGTGGGGTTTAGTTAGCCATCAGTTTACTCTCTAAATTCAAATTTACCATCAGGATCTTGATCACTAGTGGAATACCTTGGAGGTAAGTTCCCCTTGGATATTGTTAAAATTTGAATTTAGTTACCTCTGGACATGAATAAGTGGATATTGAGTACTCTAAGAAATAACTGTCCAAAACTCCATGGAACCATGTATCCATAGCTTGAGTTCAAATCATATCAGCATCATAAAGGGCCTATAATTCTTCCTATGTCTAGAAAAGTGTGCAATACCTCCAATTCCACTTAGATGCATACGCAATCAGCCACTCATACAATTCTACTGGAAAGATAACGAAGAAGCTCTCATATAAATTGTCATACATGTTTCGTTCCACCCACACACATGCATTAAACTCAGATCTAGTGTTGAACCACCATGTGTATTCTTCTTCCAGATCATGTATCCACTCCTCAACACTTGTTAAGGTCAACTAGTATGTTTTCATTGCATACCATCCTAAAAACAACTAAAAAAGAGGTCCTAATGATGGAACCAATGATGTAGCATAGAATTTAGAAATACAAGCCCAGGAGTAGCCTAGAATGAGAACTCACCCGAAGCATGTAAAGGTACCAGACCCCTCTTTAGGGTTCCTATTTCAGGATAATAGTGTGATGAGGACTTTAATCATTCAAATCTATAGCTAATATATCTTTCACCAGTGCATATTCAGACCTAGATCTCGAACATAACAGACTTAACATATAACCATATTGGAATCAAGCATGCAATACTGAAATATAAGCATGAGGAAACCTTTTTTTCATCCCATAATCTCCATTATATTAACTTCATTAAATACACAAAATCTTCCTTACAATCACAGTAGTATACGCTCATGCGCGTAACAAATTTGACAATATAATTTCACTATAACCTAGTTCTCACATGTATATCTATCCTCTCTCTCTTCTACATAGTTCAATACATATTTATAACGGTGGGAAATTTCCCTTCACTACTTATCTAATCCAAAAATAGGTCACATGCTATTATTAGCCATGCACCGTTATAAAAATAGGCTTACATGTAAGAGTGTTAACAATAGTTCTCACTTATTCAACTATTAGTATTTCATTCTATCTTTAGCCTACATCTATGCAAATCAATTCATAGCCGATCATCTAAAAATATCCAATATGTGACACACAAGTCTCTAATCAATTTGAGTGTTCCACACGCTATCTCCAAAAATAGATCCTCATCATGAAACTTGATAACTCCTGAATCTGTCTTTGTTCTGTGCGCGATCCTCTCTAATGCTTCCATGCCTTTGAATGCAATCTATTCTCCCGTGTGAAAATTTTGTATTTTCTCCACTAAGTTCTAGAGTCTAACTGATCATCAATGTTAGAGGGATGAGAAAATGTTAGATCATAAGATAACACATAGGAAATCAGTTATCAGAGATTCTATTGGTGTTATTTGTCACAGAAACAATATGCATAGGATTTTATAGATTCTACAACATTGCAAGGAGTCACACTATCGGGATAGGTCATCATCTAGAGGATGTTGAGACCCATGAAGCCTCAGCTCATGAGATCTATTATGTATCAAAAATAACACAATAATATTAACAAAAATAATAATCTTTGTATTGATATTAAACC
Organism: Taxus chinensis; assembly: GCA_019776745.2. NCBI lineage: Eukaryota > Viridiplantae > Streptophyta > Pinopsida > Cupressales > Taxaceae > Taxus > Taxus chinensis. The sequence goes on from CM034151.1 coordinate 175,429,177, forward strand.
TATTCACATTATTAAACCATCACATATTTATAGGAGAGACTACTCCTATTTTCACAGAGGTTGTCAAAATATCCTCCCCATAATTCTCTCCAAAAACTCCTATATTCGTGAGTTACTTGTTTAACCAAATCTCACATATAAATAGTATTAGTTATAGTTGTGTAATATAAAAACTATTAATCTTATATTATTAATATGAGTTATATTAGCTCATCATTAATAATATTACAATTTACCCATATATATTATCCCCATGATAATATATTTTACATTATTTAAATTTTCACACTACAAACAATATAGAATTCCTAACATTCACGCCCTTAGTGTGAACATTATTACCTTAATGTGAACACGGGGAAAAACCATATTTCAAAGAAGTTGAACCACATCCTGAAAGCACTGTTTAGACCAGATACAAACTCCATAGATTATCATTTTACCCTAGTAAAGGCGTAGTGTTGATCTAAATTATGCATGGATGCTCTCTTCCTCTTTGGGGGCCCAAATTCTGAATCTCCAAGATCCACAAGCTTCACACTAGCTCGATAACCATCCCTTGAGTCTACCTCGAAATCTTTTGATATTCCTAAAAATTGAGTCTTCTGAAAACATAAATATTCCCTGAAATTATTGAAAGGGGTTTATTCAGCAAACCATCACACTACAAAAAGGAACACAGAAATGCACTAAAAATAGAAACCAAACTACACAGATGTCACAAGATCAGTGTGTGGCCCCGTCGTTGGTGATTGACGAGAGGTCGTTGATTGGCCTCCAACCTCCATTTGTGTGCATCGTCCAGTCTCATGTTGCTAGTTCAAAATTATGTGATCATGGGGCTCAATGGTTGCCAAGAAATCGAGTAACACCAAAAATTCATCCGTAAAACTTTTATTTATTTTTACAATATTTCACTCTTTGAATTTTTTATAATGAGCCCAAAAAAACTTGACTTCAACTTGATAATGGACTTAACGGACATCCTTTTGATGATAAAACAAAAATTGACTCTTTTGATAGAAATTTTAACTCATACCCATTTGATTATGACATTTAAGAAAGGATTAAATTTAACAATGAACATTGTTTAATCCCAATTTATTGTTTTTAAATAACACTTAAAATGAAAGGTAAACCTACACAATTTTGACATAAAAAAAGATTTAGTCACATAGACTATGTGATGAAATCAAACTAAACAATAAAAAAAGGTAATAAAAAAAACTTAACAGACTCCAAAGGTAAACATGGAAATTCAATTTTAATTCTAAAGCCCCAAATTAACCTATTTGTTACGACATAAAAAAAACTCAGTTCAATGCAAAGACTATCAAAAATCATAGATTGGTAATGCTTTCAATACCAATAATAAAGCCATGTCAATTTTAGGATTAAATATGATAGCCACCAACCACAAATGAGAAGATTCTCACTTGCACGGAGAAAAATTGACAACAAATCGAGTTTCGAAGATGATCCACTGAAGGCTAACTGCATGATATTCATGGGAGGAGATTAATCAGACTTCAAGTTTACAAGTGGAGATATGCAACTTCCTCAATCTTCACGTTCTCCAAACAAGAGCCAAAAACAAATTTACTGGCCTATAAAAGTTGTGTCAAAGATCACAAAAGTAAGATGGCACTAACAGTATTTTTTTTCTTTTAAGAAATCTTCTTCTACTTAGATGCCAAGAAAGCAATGCCAATCTATAGTGGAAAATTTTGGTTGACTATAGATAATGGGAATAGAAAGGAGTGAATCAAATAAAAATCTTCACAGAAGAATATGAAGGATGCATGATCAGTGCAAACTCTATAGTCATCTTCAGTTCCACCGTAATTTGTTTCCATTAATTTGTTTATTCTTTCAGTCAATAAACTACATCATCTTTCAGTCTTAGCATGATTGATGCTTGATTTTTAGGCTCTAGTTTGAGTTTATCTTGTATTATCTACTCTTTCTCTGTCAAATAAACTATAGTAGATTGTTTTAAATGAAATCTTTCTCCTTCAAACTTCAGCATACAACAGAAGGAGAAAAATATGGTTTTGAATAAAACAAATATTTTTTCTCTCTCTTAGCTTTGTTGTTCACTCACTTTGTGAGTAGATGTATTTTTTTTTTATTTGCAAAGTAGAGTGTAAGTGTTGTTTTTATTTAAAATCTTCAATTGGTATCAGAGTTGGTTGCAGGACTGTTCCTTTTTGCAAAATTTACATGTTAACGGTTCTCTCCAAGAATTATCAGAATGTCAAATGGTGGAAATTTCTCATTCCAACTTCCACTGTTTACTGGAGACAAATACGATTACTGGAGTATAAAGATGAAGACCTTACCATTATCCCAAGATATCTTAGATTTAGTAGGAGGATACATGGAACTTTCAGATCAGAATGCTTTAAATGCTTTAAAAACAAGTCAAAAAACTTAATTGAAAGAAGAAGAACAATTGAGCTCTTTTCACTATCCAATCTGCATTAGATATATCAAATTTTCCCCATATATCTGGTATGACAAAGTCAAAGGATGCATGGGAAGCCCTAAAAAATGCATACCAAAGATTTGACAAAATAAGGTTGGTAAGACTTCAAATCCTTTGAAGAGATTTTGAAAGTTTAAGTATGAAGGATGTTGAGTCTATTCAAGAGTTTATTACTAGGGCTTAAAGTATTGTGAACCATCTTCAAACTCAAGGGGAAAGTGTCATAGAGAAAAAAATTGTAGAAAATATTTTGAGATCTCTTCCTCCAAAGTTTGATCCAGTGGTCATAGCCATTGAAGAGAGTAAAGATCTAACCACATTCAAAGTTTCAGAGTTGATAGGTTCTTTGTAATCTCATGAGGAGCGTATGCAACATTCTACAGTGAGCCTAGTCCAAGCCTTCTAGTATACTGTAAGAATTGAAGAAAAATATACAACCCCTTCTCAATCAAGAAAATTTGAAGGGGATTCTTCAACATCTAGACGATGTGGTAGAGGAAGAGGAAGAGGAAACAAAAGAGGAAGAGGAAGAAGTTGAATGGATTAGAGAATCATCCAATGCTGGTGTTGTGAAATGTATTGACAGTATGAATTTGAATGTAGAAAGAAAAAATCTGATTTGAATAAGTCAAGAGCCAACTATACTGAAGAGTATTTTGAAGAAGTTAAAAACTCTACATTCTTCGCTTGTAATTTGGAAAAAGAACCTCAAAAGTATGTTTGGTTCTTGGATAGTAGTTGTTCAAATCATATGATAGGTAAATCTGATCTCTTTTTCAAATCAGATGAATTTGTAAGGAGCCAAGTAAAATTTGGTGATGATAAAGAGGTTGATGTAATGGGAAAAGGTACCCTTGCAGTGAAAAATAAGCAAGGATCAACTACATTTATTCATGACACTTTGCATCTGCCCAAAACAGAACATAATCTTTTAAGTATTGGGTAACTTGTAGCAAAAAATTACAAGGTTGTGTTTGAAGATAACTGCTGCAAAATATTTGATAAATCGGCTAATCATTATCTTGTAGCAAAGGATTGTATGACAGAGAATCGATTATTTCCTCTGACTTTGGAGTCCACTAAGATGCATTCCCTCAAGGAAACCATAGATGATTCAAGGTTATGGAACCAATGGTATGGTCATTTGCATTTTCAAGGATTAAGTTTGCTTCATAAGAAAAGCATGGTGAGAGGACTTCTTGCAATTCAGGAAAAAGAAGAAGTTTGCTCGGGGTGTGCACTTGGCAAGTAACATCGAGACAATTTTTCAGTGAACAAATCATGGAAGGAAAAATATCCTCGAGAGATTGTGCATAGTGACATTTTTGGTGACATGCAAGAGGAATATTTGGGTAAGAATATTTACTTTTTGACATTTATTGACGATTTCTCATGCCACACATGGGTTTATTTTCTTAAGCAGAAATATGAGGCATTTGAATGCTTCAAGAATTTTAATGCTATGATAGAAAATGAAAGTGGGTATTCTCTCAAAATACTTAGAACAGATAGAGGGGGAGAATTCACTTCTAATGAGTTTGTTGATTTTTGTAATACTCATGGAATTAAGAGACAACTTATGGCAGCTTATATCCCATAACAGAATGGCATTGTAGAAATAAATAACCGTACCATTATGGATATGGCATGAAGTATGTTGTAGTTCAAAAGTCTTCCTAATTGCTATTGGGGAGTTGCAGTAGAAACCACAACTTATATTTTGAATCGAAGCCCAACAAAATTGCTTCAGAATATCACTCCCAAGGAAGCCTGGAGTGGACACAAGCCCTCAGTAGCTCACTTTCATGTATTTGGTTTCCCTACATATGTTCGTGTTTAGGAAAAGAAGAGGAAGAAGTTGGATGCAAAATTCCAACTTTTTATATTTTTGGGCTATTCAGATTTTAGGAAAGGATACAAGTTCTATAATCCTAACACAGAGAAATGGATTATTATTCGAGATGTGGTTTTTGATGAAGGGGGAGTATAGCAATGGAAAAAAGGAGTACAACAAACTACACCACTCATCATGGGTATAGAAGATGTTCAACAACTTCCTCCTCTCCCCACAAGATCAAGTGGAAGTTCAAGCCGTAGTTCATTAATTTCACCAAGTTCCTCTTTAGGTGATAGTTCTAGTCCACAATCAAGTCCAAGTTCTTCACAAAAGGTATAAATTTTAAATGAAATTTATCAAAGGAGTTCTAATTTAAATCCAGTTTCCAATTTTTATTTGTTTAGTACCATTCAAGATGAACCTTCGGTGTATGAAGAAGCCATGAAAGAACAAGTATGGATTTATGCTATGAATGAAGAGATGCATGCAATTGATAAAAACAATACATGGGAATTAGTCAAACTTCCTAAAGATAAGCAAGTGTTTGGTGTCAAATGGATTTATATGGTGAAATATCATGCTAATGGTTATATGAATAAACACAAGGTAAGATTAGTTGTTAAGGGATTTGCACAAATTCCTGGAGTAGATTATTCAGAGAATTTTTCTCCAGTTGCAAAGTTTGATACAATCAAGATTATATCAGCTATTGTTGCACAACATAAGTGGCCAATCTATCAAATGGATGTAAAATCATCCTTCCTAAATGGTTTTATTGATGAGGAAGTATATGTGGAACAACCTATGGGTTATGAAATTCCAAGAAAAGAACATTTGGTTTACAAGCTAAAAAGGGATCTTTATGGGTTGAATTAAGCACCTCGTGCTTGGTATGCAAGGATTAACAGTTACTTCTTAAAGAAATGATTCATTCGAAGTTCCTCAAAGCCAACCCTCTATATCTAGCATCTTGATAATGATATTCTAATTTTTTTCCTTTATGTTGATGATCTCATTTATAAAGGTAATAGCCCATCTCTCATGGAGAAATTTCAAGTAGAAATGAATTAAGAATTTGAGATGTCAGATTTGGGACTCATGCATTATTTTCTTGGAGTGGAGGTGCAACAAAAATATAAAGGTATATCCATTTCTCGAACCAAGTATGTGGCTGATCTATTGAAGCGGTTTAGAATGATGTCATGCACTGCAGTTTCCACTCCTATTGCCTTTGGTGAAAAATTAACCAAGGAAGATGCAAGTTCCAAAGTAGGTGCTACATTATACAAAAATTTTATTAGGAGCCTCATGTACCTCACTACCACGAGATATGATATTATGTATGATGTGAGCCTCATCTCTTGGTTCATGTAGGATCCACATGTGTCTCATTGGCATGTTGCAAAAATAATTTTTAAGGTATGTGAGTGCTACATGCAATTTTGGCATTCATTATTCTCCCACACATAAGTTTGAGCTATGTGGTTACATAGATTCTGATTGGGCTGGTTTAGTGGATGATAAAAAATCCATATATGGTTATATTTTCTCACTTGGTTCTGGAGTTGTCTCATGGAGTAGTAAAAAGTAGGAAACCATTGCTCTCTCTTTCACGTATAGAAGCAAGATTATATTGCAACAACAACAACTAGTTCGTCAAGCCATATGGAATATACATGGGATTTTGGAAGATTTGCAATTGGTTCAGGAACATCCAACCATTATTTACAGTGATAACATTAGTACTATTGTAATGAAAAAAAATCCCGTGTTTCATGCTAGATCGAAGCACATTGAGATTCGAAATCACTTCATCAGAGACTTAGTTCAAGATGGGATAGTGGAATTACAATTTTTCCTTACAACAGAGCATGTTGTTGATATTTTTACCAAAGCTCTACCTACAGCCATTTTTTTTTGCTTTGAGGAATCAGTTGGGACTCATCCACGTTGCTCATGTAGGGGGAGATTGAAGGATGCATGATCAGTGCAAAATATGTAGTCATATGTAGTCATCTTTAGTTCCACCACAAGTTTTTTCCATTAATTTGTTTATTCTTTTAGTTAATAAACACTAGCATCTTTCAGTCTTAGCATGATCGATGCCTAATTTTTAGGTTCTAGTTTGAGTTTATCTTGTGTTATCTACTCTTGATTTGTCAAATAAACTATAGAAGATTGTTTTAAATGCAATCTTTCTCCTTCAGACTTCAACACAGAAGGAGAAAAATATAGTTTTGAAAAAAACAAATATTTTGTTCTCTCTCTTAGCTTTGTTGTTCGCTCACTTTGTGAGCAGATGTATTATTATTTTTTATTTGCACAATATAGTGTAAGTGTTGTTTTTATTTAAAATATTTAGAATAGTGATGCATAATAGAAAAATGATGATGCATGACTCAGATCTGATCTCTGCACTTTTCTCTAGTAGGAGACACCTGGGCAAAGTAGACAAGAATATCACCATACACATGCAGGTGAATACGAGCTAAACATAGATAAAAGAGGATGCAGATCTAAATCTCTAAACACATCAAATCTGACTAGCATAATTGAATATGCATATAAGGATCTGCGAGGAAGGGCTATGGATGTCAATACACCAATTTCTATAAATACCACCTCAGGGAAATGTAGCACGCTAAAGACAATATGTGCCAAAATGAACCAACACAGTGTAATTTGGATGTTAATCTTTTTCCAAAAAAAATTCTTAATTATGAGGCAATTGTACATAATATGACATTTCCTCATTAGAAATATTACTCTTCTACTGCACACATGATAGAATTCCGCTCTGATACCAAATCTAAAGATTTGGACAGTCAAAGGCAAATATAAAACAATATATGTAGATAATGAGAGTGATGAGGATCAGCACTATGTGTCTCTATATCCATGCTCTCTACACATTTTTTAATAGCATGCTATATGTGTGTGTGTATGGATTCTATTTTATTCTATATGACTTGTCTTATATTTGTTGTGTTAAATTGATAGGTAGATAATCGAGTATGTGATTAATGCATATGTATATTGTGTTTATTTATCGACGGTATTGATGTGTTGTGAATAATTGTAGTGTAATGTTCAATGTGATATAATCAATAGATGAAATGGACTAGTGTGATGATTGTATGAATGTGAATTATATAATAGTATTCGATGCGAGATGACTTAGAGAGGAAATGAACCCATGTGATGTATAGAAAAATAACACTAAAATCACCTTTAGAATAAAAATTTAAATGCATTACACTAAACCATGCAAAAAATCTTTACAACCTTCTTAATCATTTTTTAAGAACAATGATCGTTTTAATACCTTTAGTTAATTCATCATGTTTGGGTTTCCTCTTACTATCTCTCTTCTTCATACTCAGCTCACTCATAGCTTGGAATCCTTATTACATTCACCCATGTTCTGACTTGTAAGTTATTTTCTTTACTTTCTAAGGAAATAACATATTAAAACTTAAGAATAATAGTAATCAAGAAAATATTGGTTACCTTGGCCTTATCTTACTTGATTTAAAACCCTTTAGGTATTTTTTATTTCAATGTAACTCGTTCTTATCTTTTTTTTGATACTAAGTCATCAAATGAATAATACGTCTTAGTTACAAGGTCTTAAAACACCACAAATATTCCCCATATGTCATCAACACTTTTCTCACTAGTTGTTTTTATTAACTTTCAGATTTATTTCTTAACATAACTCTACTCGCTTTGATTCTCATATCTTCATGAACTCTTATGTATTCTTTTGACTTAACTTAGAAAACATCTAAGTATCATAAATCAAATGTGCTACTTTTCCCGATGTAGACTTGTTACACTTTCTCTCTTTCTCGGAGAATTTGTCCTAAAAACTCTTTACTAGCCCTCATATTTACCTTGTTGTTACCTTTTCCTCATGGATCTAGGTATTTAATCCTAGAAATTATTATCACACAAATAATCTAACCCTTAACCAACTCCTTATTTATGTTTTCTAGGAACTTTGGTTTGGGATTCTTAACTATTTGAAAACTATTCACCTCCTCCTCTTATCTTCAACATATCCATTCGATATTTTACATACATTACAAGTATCAATATACTCATTCATCCCACATTTAGTATTTTATAGGTGTTTAGAAAAACAAGACACCAACAAAAGAATTACTCTATTTTGAAGACTTATTTCTCCTTAAAACTTTGTCAACTATTCTAGAGGAAAACATACTCCTTATCCCATCACTATTTTCATAAACATGTTCACCTCTATCTCACTATGTAATTTTCTTACCAAGGTTTTAATTTAGCCCTTCAACTTGAGTTTATACATTGTGTGTATGCAAGAATACACCAAATTGGAATTAACACAATTACCCAAGATTTTCATTACAAATTTGTACTTATTTTCTTGTAATCTCTCCTCTCTCTATTCCAAATCACTTCAACTTCTCACTTATGTTATATAACTCCTTATGTTGTTACATCTCTTCGATAAGACATTAATGCTTCATTTTTTAAGAATAATGTCTTGACTATACACTCCAATAATGTCACATAAATATCTCACTCTTAGGATCTTAAAATATCCTTTGACATTTCCACGATGACCTTTAATATTTTCCAAGAAATAAACTACTCCTTATACGAATCTTATATTCATGAATTGAGTCTCCTTAATTAATTCCTTTTTCAAACTTGATCATAGATAGGTAAAATGCTAGGGGTCCTGATTGTGTTTTCTTGCATTATTATCTCCTAAACCTCAAATTTCTACCTAAAAACTTTTCCATAGATTTTCACCCCTATACCTATGTGCTCCCACAATATCAAACCTTTTGGATGGTATAAACAAAATTTATTCACTTTTTAGTCTCTAAGGCCTAATTTAGGGTTCTCCTATACCCAAGAGTAAGTTTCTTTCAAAACTTAGGAAAATGAGCATCTATAAATCTTCTATCACTTTCAAAATCTCTTTCTTAGAGATAATAAACATTCTTCTTTAGAAACTTATGGATGAGGGTGTATGGTTTACTCAGAACTATAATGTTTCTTCTTTTTTCTATTGCAAGACTCATGGTTATGAGGGATTATAAATTTTTCAATGTTATTTTAATACTAGTTATTCTTTTACGCCTATACCATGTTAAAATCCTATGTTTTTTTATCCTCGGTCTGCATAACCTCATAACACTTCAAACCATATTTTTCACATGTTTATTCACCTCACGGAGAAAGAATAGTAATGAAAACCCTCATATAATTACTTACATTTGAGAAATTATCAACTCATCATCGTTTTCCAATCTATAATTTGAATCACACTTTCTTTATCAAAGAAATTCCTAAAAAATCATCCTTCATATGACAAAACATCTCTCATATTAGAACCCACAAACCTCTTATTGATTAAGCAATAAATAGTTTTTTACATGCATATAGAAAATTTCAAAGATCAATGTAACATACTGAGAAAATTTAGTGATCATACTTAGTAATTTAGGAATTAAACATTAATCCATGATAATATGAACATTTAGAAACATATACTTTCTATCCTTTACATCTAAATTCTTAAATTTAAACTTTTAATATAAAGAAATACTGTCATAATATATTTTCATGAAGCCAATAGAGGTTCTTGCAGCCTTCAAGGCTCTCTTCTCCTTCTCCTACAATTATCTCTTTACCTTCTCTAACCTAGATATATCCATCTTATTAAAAAATTCCTTTTTATTGACCTAAAAAGGAAATAGTTACAACTAACTTAGCTCCTAACCATGCTAAAAAATTGACTACAACATGATGACCCCCACTTTGATTAGTGAAAACACCTTGATTACATTACATGTGGTCCTTGATTGCACTTTACATCATTATATTATTTTACACTTATCGTGAACCCTTCAAATTAAAACTAGGAATTCAATTATTTAAATAGTGCATTTTGGAGGGAAAACCCAAAATTACCATTTTATACACCATGGTAGGTCCAAATGAGCTATAACCTTTGAAAAACAACTAAAACTAACCTCCTAAGCCTATTTACAGGAAAAATTGATAGAAAACCCAAAAAAAAAAATTGTTGAATGCTCCTGCATACTCGTAAGATGGGAAAATTTTGAGTTCGATCTTAAATGATGGTCTTATTTATTTTATTCAAATGATATAAAATATCTGAAATTATTCTTATTTCAACTGCTCTCTACTCATCACCTTTTCCTTGTTCTTCATATCTCTCTTCCAGATCTTCTTCTTCAAAGTTTTGGTGGTTTGAAGTGTTATGAGGGAAGTGAACATGAAGTGAAAAATAAACATAGGAGTGTAACTTGGTATAGGTGTGGGAGAAAAAATAATAAAAGAATAATATTAAAAAAGTTATAAAACCTTAGAAAACATTAGTCCTATCATAGAAAGAGGAAGAAACCTTATAGTTTTGAGTGAATCGTAAACCCTCATCCATAAGTGTCTAAAGAATAAATTTTTCCTCTCTAAGAAAAATTAGATTTGGAGATGCTCATTTTCCTCGATTATGAAAGAAAATTGCTCTTGGGTCTGAAAGAACCATGAGATAGGATTTAAATACTAAATTATGAATTAATTTTGTTTATATCGTCCAAAAGGTGTGATATTTTATGAGCACTTAGGTATATGGGTGATTAATCTATGGGAATTTTTTAAAGATCAAATTTGAGGTTTAGGGGATAATAATGCAAAAAAAAGTGAATACCTTTATTTTACTATTCTATGATTTAGTTTGATAAAGGAATTGATTGAGGAGATTCCATTCATGAAGAGAATCTTGTGCAAAAGGATTAGTGTACTTCTTGACAAATATTATAGGTCATGGAAAGGTCAAAAGAAGTTTTACGAACTTACGAGTGAGATATTTATATTATCATATTATAGTGTACATTCGAGAAATTAGTTTTGAAAGTTGGAGCATTAATGTATTGTTGAAGAGGTGTAATAACAAAAGGAGATATAGAAAATAAATGATAATTTTAGGAAGTGAATTGAAATAGAGAGATAATATATTGAAAGAAAATAAGTACATATTTGTAATGACATTCCCGGGTGATTGTGTTAATTCCAATGTGGTTTAATCTTTCATACATGGAGTGTGTAAACTCAAGTTGAAGGGTTGAAAGGGAGCGTTGGTAATAAAATTACATTGTACGATAGAGGTGAACATGTTTAGGAAAAGAGTGATGGGATAAGGAGTATGATTTCCTCTATAACAGTTGAGAAAGTTCTACAGAGAAATTAGTCTTGAGAATAGAGTAATGCTTATTTTTGGTGTCTTGTTATGTTAAAAACCTATAAAATAAGAAATGTGAGATGAATGAGTATATGAAAATGAGATGAAAGCTAAAATACATATGATGAAGAGAGGAGGAGGAGGTGAATAGTTTTAAAATGGTCACAATGAAAAAATGGAGTTCCTAGAAAACATAAATCCAGAGTTGGTTAAGCATTAGAATATTTATGTGATGAAACTTTCTAGGAGTAAAGACCTAAATCCATGAGGAAAATGTAACAACAAGGTTAATATGAGAGTTAGTAAAGGGTTTTTTGGGAAAAATTCTCCAAGAAAGAGATAAAGTGTAAGAAATACACATGAGGAAGAGTACCAAATTTGATTTATGATACCAAGAGGTTTTTTTAAGTTGAGTTAAAAGAAGACATAAGATTTCATGAAGGTATGAGAAGGAAATGATTAGAGCCATGTTAATAAATTAAGATGAAAGTTGAATAAAAAAACTAGTGATCAGAGTGTTGATGAATAATGGAGGAAACCTTATGGTGTTTTTATACCTCGTTACTAAGACATATTATTCATTTGATGATTTAGTATCAAAAATAAAATAATAACTCTTTACCTAGAAATTAGAAAAATACCTAAAGGGTTCCTAACCAAGTAACCTAAGGACAAGGTAACCAATATTTTCTTGATTACTCTTATTCTTGCTTTTCAATATGTGATTTCCTTAGAAAGTATGGAAAATAACTGAGAATTCATAACATGTTTTAATGTAATAAGGATTACAAGATATGAGTGAGGTGATTATGAATAAGATATTTAGTAATAGGATAATTAAATATTATGAGTCAACCAAAGGTTTTGTGTAATGAACCTAACTTGTGATTCTAAAGGTGATTGTGCTGGTTTTCTCTGCATCACCATGTGATGATGGTATGTTTGAAAATAGTATATGACTAACGTGATCATGTGATGTAACAATGTATTCATGATCCCACCCTAGTCTTTTTGGAAATATAAAGTGAGGAAATATATTTGTAAGAATGAAGTAAGGGTGATCCTTGGATATGGATATAAGATACTAAGTGTGAAGGTCACAAGTGTAAAGAGAGATTGAATACATTGTGTGATATAATTGTGTAATATGGATGAGTTGTGTATGGTAAAAAAGATGCATGAGAGAGACTATATGTGAAGATTAAACATGATGGAATTAAATTTAGATAACACCAAAGGGTTTGTTGAAGTAATGTGTAAAATTTTTGGTACAAACCCTTACTCTTTTCTAACTCTCTTGTATATGGTTTGTGATTTTTTCTGTGTAGGAATAATATTAGGGTGAGAATTTTTTCCAAATGGAGAAACATTATCATAAAGTGTAACATTGTCTATAGGTTTGTGTCATGGAAGAGGTTAACTATATCAATTAGGATGTCATGTATCATAAGAAATGATACCATTTTCCTCTGATAACTTAAGGCTATGATCTAATACATAACAAAATTGTCATGATGTCTAATAATATGATGAAAGTTGTAAAAGGGATGAAATTTATTCTGCCTAAGCCTATATAGAGGGAGATGATTACATTGTAGTAACCAAACCATCCTCTTATTAAGTAATGTAAGCCATATATCATGGGGCCTATGACAATATTTATCAAAATATATATTATTCCACTTAGGAGGAGATGGTTTTTGTAATCATTGATTAGGATTATGATGAATAAATTTATTACCAAGATGTAACACTTTCAATTGATTATTGTTGTGGTTCTGACATGTGTCATAATCATGTGTAAAAAAAATTAGTTATAATGTTCACATTTAAGTTCTTAGGATGGTGTGATTGCATAATAAATTGTTCTAAATCGATAACAAGTAAGAAAATATCCTAGAATGAAGCATATGTATCATAATGTAAATTTGTTTTTGAGAAATTTATAAGTCCTCTACAAAATATGAATTGTAGCTCTAAGTCACTAGGTTTATTGATAATTAAATGCATTTTTTACTTAAAATGTAATATATAACTAGAGAAAAATTCAGCTTCATCATAATGTAAATAAGAAAAATGCTCATATGTAGCCCTATGACCTCTATCAAAACTAAAGTGAGCTAAAAATGTATCCTCAATATCTATAAAAGTACACCCAAAGAGCCTCGAGGAAGATAATTAAACCAAGAGAGAGCATCAACAATGTGACTCTTAGAGAAAAACTTAAGGATCATCCTATCAATGTCATAAGGAGCCATCGTTGATGTATAATACTTAAGATGAACATATGGATCCATAGTACCATCAAACAAGTGAAATGAAGGTATGACAACATTTCTAGGGAGTGGCATTTGAATTAATCTTCATGGAATGTAATTGACAATAATAAACCAATGTGCCTCTTAGATAAAAACTTAAGAAGCATCCTATCAGTGTCATAAGGAGAAATCATTGATGTATAATGCTTAAGATGGATATATGGATCCATAGTACCATCAAACAAGTGAAATGAAGGTATGACAAAAATTATAGGGACTGGAAATTGAAATACTCTATGTAGAATATAATTGACAATAATAATCTTAGAACCATTACTATCATAATAGGGCTTAGTTTATAAATTCAATGTATTAACCTTTATTTTTATCTCACCTACCACATACATAAGAGAAATTGCCTCTTGAAAGAGACTGATAGAATTATCTACAGGTTCACTTAAAGGTTACAATCTACCATTAATAGTATCCATGGGAAGATCATTAGGCTTATGATTATGAATGAATAACGAATCAACATAATTTGACATGGGTTAAATGGGATTAATATCACTAATAGGATTTAAATGGATATTGGCATAAGAAACAACAAATGTAATTACACTAGGAGTTGTATAGATTTGTTTTCTATTTTCCTCTAAATGAAAATCATCATGCTCATTTTTCCTGACAATATTTCTATACACGTTAATATATACAATTGTGAGGGGAGAAGTAATACTAAAAACATCACATTTACTTGTAGGAGGATAAAGACAAAAATAAGGTGCATCATCCACAATATGATTCATATCATATTTTTTGCATGCATGCGATATGGAAATGTTTGTACAAGCCACATTATTATTTTTACATTCAAATGGAACAATCAAAATGAAACAATTATTATGTTCAAGTAAAATAGATAGGTTATAATCAAGAAAATTATTTTTGTAACCAAGAGAAGGAGTAGAAATACAAGAATTGTCATATACTTCATTGGAATAAGAAACATCATGCATTTCATCATCATGGTTGTAAGTAGAATGCATCATTTCCTCTTAAAAACCATAAGGGAAACCATCAATCAATGTGTAAATATAATTCAAATCATTTGTATATGCACTAGAAACACTAACATCATCACCATAATAATTGTGATTTATGGCATTGGTGTCATCATCTACATGTGGGAGTGATTAATCATCACCACTTATCCAACCTAAAAGACCATCCCTAGGGTCTACACGTGAGGAAAGAGGTGGGAAGTTATAGAGTTAATTTAGAAATGCGTAACTATGAATATGTATAGGAGGTGATGTATAAACGTGGGTAGGATTATAATTGAATGGTTAAAAATAAATATCTAAATTAGCATGAAAAAATTAATCATCCCTAAGGGAGTGTGAATATTTAGTAAATTTATTGTAATCTTCATAAGTGGTATGGACCTGGTTAAAGGGATAACAACCATACATATTTTAAAAATCCTAAAAAAAATATGTGACCACACACAAATAAATAGTACACGCAAACCATACACTTTTGTACCCTAAGAAAAAACTAGGATTTTAAAATATGCAAGCCTATCTCTTGGGAAATTTTGAAAGAACGTAGATTTGGTTAAGGATTCAATGAAATAAGGTTCACCAAAATGTATAAATCCTAATTAAATTTAATTAACTATCATGGTTGATAATATAAAAATGATATAGTAGATAATATGCACAATTATGGTTTCAAATAAAATATATATACATAAAACCATAACAGTCACTCTAAGGAATAAATGAAGGAAATCAAAAGGTATATTTGGAAAAAAGGAGTCTTTTATCTGATTCAAAAAAGTTTTTTACTTTTTTATGAGTGATCTCAAACAGAAACAGAGTCTGGGAACAGGAGAAATATTTTTTTGCATTGCTCGAGCCCCTAGGTCAAAACCATATGGTATGGTCAGGACATTACAACATAAATTGAACCTATTCTATGGTCTTAGACCCTATACGAATTGAGGATATTAAAATCTCAATGTTACTAGTATCACTCTTTGTTTCCTTTTAAATATAGAGTGACGATTCAAACATTAGATGTCATACATGTGTCTATAAAATAACCCTAACTACCTTGCACAACACTCATGTACACATTAGATGAAAAATAAATATAAATTCTTGAATCTATATAACGTAAATGATCACCTCGTAGGTGAATATCTAAGCACTTCACTACATTTTAGACTCCATGGTAGTTCTCTAATTTTTTTATGTTGTTTTGAATGGAACTATCCCTTGTCCTACTGTTTTCCTCGTGTTTCCACACCGATAGTGGGCTAAGCTACTTCATCTCATTAAAACCCTTGTTTGTTGATAAAATAAATCAAAATTCTTCCCTCCTATGTTATGATATGTAGATGTGTAATAATTTTTATTTTTATTTTAGTTCATTATGTGGAAGATTTAAATGGATATCGGCATAAAAAACAACAAATGCAATCACACTAGGAATTGTATCGATTTGTTTTCATCCCTCTTATGCTATGACATGCAGATGTGTAATAATGTTTATTTTTCTTCTATTTCATTATGTGAATGATTTAAATGGATATCAGCATAAAAAACAACAAATGCAATTACACTAGGAGTTAAATCGATTTGTTTTTTAATTTCTACAAAATGAAAATCATCATGCTCATTTTTCCTAACAATATTTCTATATACATTAATACCTACAATTGTGAGGGGATAAGTAGTACTAAAAACATCACATTTACTTGTAGGAGGATAAATAAAAAACAAGGTGCATCATACACAACATGATTCATATCATAATTTTTACATACATGCGAAATTGAAATGTTTGTACAAGCCACGTTATTATTTTTTACAATCAAATGGAACAATAGAAATGCAAAGGTTATTTTTTTCAAGTAAACTATATATGTTACAATCAAGATAATTATTTTTGTAACCAAGAGAAGGAGTATAAATACAAGAATTGTCATCAAATTCGTTGGAATAAGAAACATCATGCATGTCATCATCATGGTTGTAAGTAGAATGCATCATTTCCTCAAAAACATAAGGGAAACCATCAATTAATGTGTAAATATAATTTAAAATTATTGGTATGTGTACTATAAACACTAACATCATCACCATAATATTGGTGATTTATGACATAGGTGTCATCATCTACCTATGGGAGAAATTAATAATCACCACTTATCCAACCTAAAAGACCATCCCTAGGGTCTACATGTGTGGCAAGAGGTGGAAAATTATAAAGTTCATTTAGAAATGTGTAACTATGAGTATTTATAGGAGGTGATGTATAAAAGTGGGTAGGATTGTCATTGAATGGTTGAAAATAAAGATCTAAATTAGCATGAAAAAATAAATCATCCCTAAGGGAGTGTGAATATTTAGTAACTTTATTTGAATATTTATAAGTGCTAAGGACTTGGTCAAAGGGATAACAACCAAAAATATTTTGAAATCCCTAAAAATGACCACACACAAATAAATAATACACAAAAAACCATGCACTTTTCTACCCTAAGACAAAACTAGGCTTTTAAAATCAGAAAGCCTATCTAATGGGAAATTTCGAAAGAACGTAGATTTGGTTAAGGATTCAATCAAATAAGATTCACCAAAATGTATAAATCCTAATTAAAATTAATTTACTATGTTGGTTGATAATATAAAAACTATATAGTAGATAATTTACACAATTATTGTTTCCAATAAAATATATATACATAAAACAATAACAGTCACTCCAAGGAAGAAATGAAAGAAATCAAAAGGTAGATTTTGCCAAAATGAGTATTTTATCTGATTCAAATGAGTTTTTTACTTTTTTTATGAGTGATCTCAAATAGAAACATAGCCCAAGAATTGGAGAAATATTTTGTTGTGTTGCTAAAGCTTCTGATCAAAACCATATGTTATGGTTAAGACATTACAACATAAAATGAACCTATTCTATGGTCTTGGACCCTATAGAAATTGGGGATATTCAAATCTTAGTATTACTAGTGTCACTCTTTGTTTCCTTTTAGAATATCGAGCGTTGACTCAAACATTATATTTCACACATGTATCTATAAAATAACCCTAACTACCTTGCAACACACTCATGTACACATTAGATGAAAAATAAATATAAATTCTTGAGTTTGTATGACCTAAACGGTCACCTCATATGTGAATCACTAAGAACTTCACTACATTTCAGAGTCCATGGTAGTTCTCTAATTTGTTTATGTTGTTGTGCATGTAACTATCTTTTGTCCTAGTGTTTTCCTCATGTTTCCACACCGTTAGTGGGCTAAGCTACTTCATCCTATTAAAAACCTTGTGTGATGATTAAATAAATACAAATTATTCCCTCCTATACTTTGACATTTAGATGTGTAATAATGTTTAATTTTCTTTTAAATTCATTATGTGGAAGATTTAAATTGATATCGGCATACAAAGCTACAAATCCAATTACACTAGGAGTTGTATCGATTTGTTTTCTATTTTCCGCTAAATGAAAATCATCATGCTCATTTTTCCTGACAATATTACTATACACATTAATAGATACAATTGGGACGGGATAAGTAGTACTAAAAATATCACATTTAATTGTAGGAGGAGAAATACAAAAACAAGGTGCATCGTCGACAACATGATTCATATCATAATTTTTGCATACATGCGAAACGAAAATATTTGTACAAGCCACATTATTATTTTTAAATTAAAATGGATCAATCCAAATGCAATCATTATTGTGTTCAAGTAAAATAGATATATTACAAATGAGATAATTATTTTTGCAACCAAGAGAAGGAGTAGAAATACAAGAATTGTTATCTAAATCATTGGAATAAGAAACATCATGCATGTCATCATCATGGTTGTAAGTAGAATGCATCATTTCCTCCTACAAAACATAAGGGAAACAATAAATCAATGTGTAAATATAATTTAAATCATTTGTGTGTGTACTGGAAACACTAACATCATCACCATAATATTGGTGATTTATGGCATTGGTTTCATCATCTACATGTGGGAGAGATTAATAATCACCACTTATCCAGCCTAAAAGACCATCCCTAGGGTCTACATATGTGGCAAGAGTTGGGAAGTTATAGATTTCATTTAGAAATGTGTAACTATGAGTATTTATAGGAGGCGGTGTATAAAAGTGGGTAGGATTATCATTGAATGGTTGAAAATGAAGATCTAAATTAGCATGAAAAAATAAATCATCCCTAAGGGAGTGTGAATATTTAGTAACATTATTTGAATATTCGTAAGTGATATGGATCTGGTTAAAGGGATAACAACCATAAATATTCTAAAAATCCTAAAAACAATATGTGACCACAATCAAAAAAATAATACACACAAACCATACACTTTTGTACCCTAAGAGAAAACTAGGATTTTAAAATCAGCAAGCCTATCTTATGGGAACTTTCAAAAGAACCTAGATTTGGTTAAGGATTCGATCAAATAAGGTTCACCAAAATGTATAAATCTTAATTAAAATTAATTAACTATGATGGCTTATAATATAAAAACTATATAGTAGATAATATGCACAATTATTGTTTCAAATAAAATATATATACATAAAACCATAATATTCACTCTAACGAAGAAACAAAATCAATCAAAAGGTAGATTTGGACAAAAAGAGTCTTTTATCCTATTCAAATGAGTTTTTGACTTTTTCTATGAGTTATCTTGAATAGAAATAGAGCCTGGGAACTAGAGAAATATTTTGTTGCGCTGCTGGAACTCTTGGGCCAAAACCATATAGTACGGTCAGGACATTACAACATAACAAAACCTATTCTATGGTCTTGGACCCTATACAAATTGGGGATATTCAAATCTCAGTGTTACTAGTGTCACTCTTTGTTTTGTTTTAGAATTATGAGTGTCGACTTAAACATTATATTTCACACATGTATCTCTAAAATAACCCTAACTACCTTGGAACACACTCATGTACACATTAGATGAAAAATAAATATAAATTCTTGAGTCTGTATGACCTCAATGGTCACCTTGTATGTGAATCACTAAGTACCTCACAACATTTCAGACTCCATGGTTATTCTCTAAGTTGTTTATGTTGTTGTGCATGGAACTATCCCTTGTCCTAATGTTTTCCTCATATTTCCACACCGATAGTGGGCTAAACTACTTCATCCCATTAAAACCCTTGTGTGTTGATAAAATAAATCAAAATTATGCCCTCATATGCTATGATATGTAGATGTGAAATAATTTTTATTTTTCTTTTAGTTCATTATGTGGAATATGGATAAGTGATTGGTACATAAAAAATGCTCACATTAGAACTTGTATGTATATTAGTTCATTCTCTTGATTTTCAAACCTTAGTGATGGCAAAATTCCAAGCCAAAATTATCAATGGTTGTTAAAAGGAGTGAAGAAGAGACCCATAAAAAAATTTAAGTGAAGACCAAAAGGGTACAAAAATGTATGGACGGACTAGGACTGAGGTAATGTCCTTTGACCCACTATATGGTTTTTTATTAACACCAAATGTCAACAAACTTAGAAAAAAAAAATTACAAAGATCTCTGTAACATGACATAAAATAATACAATCAAAGTAAAATGATGATAAAAATATATTGAACCAAGAAAAAAAATGTAGACGGGAGTAATTTATTCCACTAAACTCTAGTTTCAAGGTCTTGAACTTGTGTACATACAATTCTAACAAAATCATGATGTAATAATGATTTTGTGTAAATTTTAGTGTCTATAACCACCCTAATTTTGAGAAAAATAATTTAAAATCAAGTTTTTTGAATGTGTGTAGAGCGGAGGATAGTTCGTTTTGGTTTAATTTTCTTTAAATGTTGATGAGTGGATCATAACTAATGTAGAAAAATGATACGTGTTTTGGAGAAAAAAGAAGACACTACTAAAATAAATTAAGGATTAAAACCTTAAATTATTTGGATTTTAGTAATAAATATATAAACACAATCCTATAATAGATTTTTTTGTTGTAGTCATGTTTTTTGGAATAATGTGTTATAAAACAAGAGAAATCAGGGTGTACAATAGAAATATTTATTTCTAGCAAAACACATATTCAGTCACAAAATAGATAGTCCAACCCTTATGGTTAAATATCCCAACCAAATCCAAGGCTAAGGATGGGAAATATGCAGCCAAAAATAGATAGCAATGTGTTCATGTTATAATGTGAGAACATTATAAGCCTCTTTAACAATGAGATAAATGCATAAAAAATAAAATAACTTATGCTTTTTGTCCAACAATGCATGTGACCTGCATTTTTTTTTCATATTCCCACAACGATATATTGTTTTGAGACATTGCATATGATAAATTATTACTTATTATGTTTGTTACCTTGATAGAACATTCATATTTTATCTTTTTTCTTATATATAATTAGTCCTTTGTGAATGTTTTGTCGTTGTTTTAGATTTGAGTGTTTTCTCATTTTTTTTTATTCCTAACATTCATAAAACATTTTTTTTTTTCAATTATCTCTCTCTCTCTCTCTCTCTCTCTCTCTCTCTCTCTCTCTCACACACACACACACACACACACACACACACACACTGGGGAGGAGAACATGGAGGAAAACACTTGGGAAGCTACAAAATCAAAAGAAATGGATGCAAAAAGGGCGTGAAAAAATGTAACGCATCTTTTCCAAAGAAATTACATGTTGTAAAAGATCATCTATTATCCACTAGATCCAAAAAATAAAATAAGGGAACGAGTGTGAAAAATATGTGAAAGAAAGAAATCAATGTATAGAATTGAAGGTATGTCATCTCTTCTAAATGAAGTTGATAGTAAAACACGTCCTTAAACTCCAATTGAATAATGCATGTTAAATGAATGATGATGAAACGAAAAATTTAAAATTAAATGTTACACCAAATGACCAACGTATTAAAAACAAAAAATTTACTAAATTATGAAGATAAACAACATATAGGAAATGAACAATGTTTACCTAATGTTTAGCCAACTTTACCATTGAGATTTCTAATTGAAGTTTTTTGTAAAATTCCTAGTTTTTTATTTGAAATTGATAAAAATATTTTAACCCCAATGAGTGGTGAACACACTTGAAGAAGAAAATCTATAAAGATATAGAAAATACTTTTAACGATTTAAATGAAACATGAAGATGTCAATTGTTTGTTGAAATGATGAAAACCATTAATTTTAGACCTACTATGAAGAACCTTGGTATGAGAACATCTAAGACGAACAATGAAAAATTGATTGTAAAAAATATAATCAATGCATACTAATCAACAAGTCTAACCTAACATACCATAGATAGTAATACTACCCAATGTGTTATTACATTAATTTTAGTAAATAAAGAAACAAAGAAAAAAAAATTATTAGAAAAACAAGTAGTGCACTAAAAATAAATATAAAAACACTATTCAAAGATATTGTAAGATATGAAACAATTCAAGATCGAAATAAAAAAAGAATTTAGGCACTCTTTGGTAGATTCCTATGGAAATAAAAAGGTGTCATTGAAAATTTAAACACTAAAAATCAAGAATTTTAGAAAACTAATACAATGGTTTCACCTAATGAAAACAATTTAAAAAAAAAAAGATTTGGTTCTAAAAAATGTGAATCACATCTTAAACATTTTTTTGGATATGACACAAACTTAATTATATAATAATTGTAAAGAGACTTATCTCAAAATAGAAATTAGTCTAAGGTATTTTGAAATTGTAAGACTTTTTAATGCAAAAAAAATCACTCGCAAACTACTTGTTGTAGGATCCATATTGAATTTTATCTACATTATAATGTTTTTGGCATATATGAGTTAATTTTCATAGTGAGAACATTTTTCAAGAGTATGTGATAAACCATCCATCTAAATCAGCAAGATTTTTCATCTCCAGTGTTTTGATTAAACCAAAATGGAAAATATGGAAGATCTATTTTAGTTTAATCTAAGGCTATGAAAATAAGTAAATAACAAACAAATAAATAATAGAAATGACCCAAGAAACTAAGTAAATGAAAATTTTAAACCTGTTGGTTGGATATTTTTTCAGGCTAAAATATGAGGTTCAACCATAGTACACGAGATCAAATCCCTCCTCAAAGAAAGGTGAGGCAGCCTGTTTATTACTATCTAAAACACAATAGAAATAATATGTACAATATTCACACTATTCTAACCATTAGGGTTGGGATACAATCCCAAATTTCATATCAACACGAGATGGAGATGTTACAGTTTTATAAATAGAATGGATTAGAAAGGAAACTATTATAGAAGAAACAAAGTGGGAAGGGAATGAGAGGAACGTATTTTCTTTCAAGAAAATATAGATCAAGAAATACTTATACCAGTTTTAGATAATGAGTGTAATATTTGAAATGATTAAAATAATCAACTCTAAAAAACGAATAACTTAAGATCTTGGGTGTAATAAAAATCCCTCAAGATAGATGAATCCCACAACACAAAGTTTACAAAACAACACCTGTTTCTATTCCCCAATGATTAAAAGAAAATACAAAGTTTTTATTCTTCTTCACAATAGCTCTTGATATTCTAAAAATCTCTCCCCCTTTTCAGAATGCACAAGCACCCCTTATTTATAATAGAAAGAGAAGAGAGAAAATAGGATAAATCCTAGAAAATAGTCATTTAATGAGAATCCTATTTTGCTTGAATCTCACATAGGAGAACAAGTCAAACTTTGCTTCCTATGTGACAAAATGAAAATGAAAAAGAAATGTCAATCTCTCAATGGAAATGACATGAAACATTATGCTTATTCTGTTTCATCATCCTTTTCTTCCTCCAACAAAGCCTGATTGTCTCAAAATTCTTCAAACTTCTGGATTATACCTTGCATCTCAGCTTCATCTGGCGCACTAGAATAGTCTCTTAGAACCTCACAAGTTTCCTTAGTGTCACTTGCATTACCAGGAAGTTTCTTCAATCTCTTATTGAGTTTCCTTAGTGATTCCAAAACATTCTCAATCCTTATGAACTTATAAATGGTTATTAATAGAAGACGGAAGCTGGTTCGTGCTAGATTGATTCTTGGATTTGTTTATAGAGATCATCAGTAGGTAGAATATTTTATCTTTCATCCAACACATTGGCAAAGATTTTGGACAGATCCTCTTCTATGTTGTTGGTGGCATCAACCACCTGATCTCTAGATTCCCTCAACTTGCTGCAAACTTCACTGAGAATATTTATCCTGAATCTGATGGCTTTGGTTAGATGGAAATTCTTATCCCCATAAGAAATGATCCCTTCTTCCATCAAGATATGAGATGGAACCTATTTCAGCACATTGAGAGCCTCAAAAGTTAACTCAAGGTTCTTGATTTCCTATGAAAATTCATCATCCATATTGTCACCATATTTCTTTATTTCCTCCAAGGATTTATAAACCTCCACTATGTCATCAATGACCTCTCTTCCTTGTAGGATTAGCCACTGAATCCATTCATCAACCGTTCTCCCCTTCTCGTTGATATTTTCAATCATAGGTACCGATGAGAAATCGAACCTTATAGGAGTAGGGGTAGAATATGATGGTGTTGACTAAGAAGGATTTGAGAGCTTGAGCAATACCTCCATCAACTATTCAACTTTCTACTTTAGATCATATCTGCTCACCTTTGTTTCCCTCAGCTTCGGGCATAACACGTTCATGGCATCCTATGCATCCTGTTGTGCCCCTTCTATTGTTATCTTTCCCAGATCAACATTTTTAATATGATAATCAATAACCGCTATATCCTCCTTAGTTTTATAAGTCGCGGGAGTGGAAATATCTATAAACTTATGCCCTGAGGCATGCTCTGAAACCCTTGAATCCATTTTGGGTTTCTTGGAACATTTGGCAGGAGAGGCCTTGAGTGAACTAAATTCGAAGGCTAGTTGAGGAACTACCACCTTCCTCTTCCTTAGGGTCTGATCAATTAACCATTGAGGTACAATGGAAGAATTTTTTCCTATCAGAGGTGTTATGGCTACATTTGTAGGTGGAGGAAGATTTACTTATGGAGTAGTGATGACTGCAAGTGTCGTGACTGTGGGGATAGACTCAGTGAATGAAGGTGTAGAAGGAGGAATCATATCTATGGCCATCTTAGCTCTAGTAGAAAGAGGTGAGAGGTCAGAGAAGATGGTGGCCGTGGATGATGACAGTGGCATAGAAATATGAGGTGAGGCATATTGGGAGAGAGGAGGTAAATATTCTAAAGTCAAAGCTTGAAAAGAAATAGAGAGACTTACTTCTGATGAGCAATCAACAAAAGGAGAAATGAGAGGTTGACCAACCTCATCTTCTGAAGGAATCCTTGTTCTGGTGGAGGAGGTGAATCTAGTACCTCAACTATTTGTGAAGGAGTGGCAGATGATGTGCATCCTTGATTTTCTCCCCTTCTGATAAACTTAAATTTTACCTGCCTCTTCGTAGGGATTTTATCCTCTTCTCTCTCTCTCTCTTAGAGGGTCCTGCCTCTAAAGTGGCTATTTTTGAAAATCTCTTTTCCTAATAACTCATTCCCCAAGAAATGAGCCATGCATTGGTACAAACAAGAGCTAAGCAAGTCTTTCAGTGATAGAATCTTTTTCAGCAACAGACCAATCAATGGCTAGGAATCTGTGTTGGTCTCCATTCGACTGTTCATACCTAGTGTCCAGGACACTTTTATTGTCCATGGTGCCTTATGAGATATCATCTAGATCTAACATCTGAATTTCTTCAAGTTTTAATCTATTTTTGTCTTTTCTTTGGATGGAAAATTCATCCCGAAGATCAACTTAGATGTCTTCCACATTGGGCACATGCAGATATAAGGTTCCATATGACTTGAGGACTCCTCAGATGTCAAATCCCTCCCTGAGCTTCATATGTTTCTTCAATTTGTATTAAATCTCATGCACCATGTTCTTTTCCTTAACCACTATAGAATATGTATACCTTCCAATGGAAATAGGGAAGGAGATGGTGGCTTTGTGCTTGTTTTGTTGGAATTTGTGAAAATCCAACAGTTTTCTGACTAACTCCATAAGGATCGGTTTATCACCTGGGAACTTGGGAAAATGGAAAGGGTTACCATGGAACCTTACCACCCAAATATAAGTAAAATTCTTGAATTGCAAGAAGATACAACCCCATTTTGACACTTTGGTCCATGCTTCATCAAAAATCCTTCTTTTCCTCAGATCAGTATCCAACCTGCAAATGTTTTCATACAAGAAGGCGTCATTCACTCTTCTATAATGGTCTTCAGACCCTTTTATTGTCAGCTGAGGGAGGTACTGATATATGTGTTCCGTTTCTCAGTTTAACTTCGCATCTAGCCCTAGGTAGTTTCTCATGCCTTATGTTGCATAGGTGACATATGACATCATATAAAACTTGTCAGTAGACAAGACTATTTTCATTTAGGAGTCTATCTCATCACTTATTAGGCTACCCTAATCAATTCCTTGCTCATTCTTCTTTATTATGACCATGAACTGGTACATCCACCCTTGGAAATCATTTGACTCTGGGAGTCCAAATAATCGACTCAGCAGGGTGATGATATTACTGATTTCGAGAATAAAATCACTTCTAGGGAATGACTTGGGAAACCTAGAAATGGATGGCTTAGCCTTGATCAAAAACTTCTTGTTTACATGTTTGATGCAGTCTTTTTGATCTTTTCTCAGGCCTTTTTTGCTAATTTAAGGTTTAAATAAGCATATTCCACAAAGTCAGGCAACCTTAGGAGTTGATCAAAGTAACCTCTATCTAATTTCACTATAGACTCTCCTGTTTGATTTCTTACTAAGTGGGAGGCTGAGTCATAGTTAGGAGCACAAGACAGTATGAATTCAGGGCATTAAGATGATATTAGAAATCCTACTTTAAGAGGGAGATCACTTCCTGCTATCGACTTCATCCAGGAGTTCTGAGAAGAATCCTCAATTCTCTTCCAAAATTCCTCCATATCTATATTAACGAGCTATGTGTCCCGAATGTCATAATTGTAGCTTAAGAAAGAAGAATACTCCATCTTCTGATATTTATACTTCATATTTCTTGCTCTATCTGATTTATCCTTAGATTGGTCGGGGTCCAACATGAGGAGTCTTGAAGAAGAAATGCCTTGATCATTTCTGGAAGAGCAATCAGGCTTGAAATTTTGTTGGACAAGTGCACAAACCCACCACACTATTCATATTTTGGGAATTTCAAAACACCTTTAGAAACCCGACACAATGGAGTGTATGTCATAAATTAGGACATACCAAGCATCGATGAAAACCTGACACACTGCGGAAGTGACGAAGTGTCGGACATGTAGGAAAACCCGACACACACGGCAGAACCTGGAGGATGTCGATCAAGTAGAAATCCCCGACACACTGCAGATCTTGATGGATGTCAAGCACCTAGAAAAAAATGAAACAAGGCAGAAAGAGCAAGATGTTAATCACCCTGCAAAACTCAAAAAGAGTATATCGGGTTTTAGACATGTCAGAATATGAAAATTTCCTACCTCGTGATCACTTAGGAAATCCAAAATATTTTTGAAAACTACAAGTTACAACTTATGAAAAATAATTCAATAACCAAGGGGTGAATTTCAAATAAGAACCCACATGGGAAAAAGACAAGAAACAAGGAAAATAACCCAAAACCCTAAACTAGAAATGGGGGAGGAAATGAATTGAATATCCCAAGCAAACACTTCACAAATAACCTAAAAATTTTCTAAATAGAAAGAAGAGAAGAATACCTTCAAATAGCTTCAAAAATGATAAAAAAAGGATGGAAAATTGATCAGGAAGCTCGATCGGGTTTGGAGGTAAAAGAAGCATCAACAAAAATCCAACGTAGAAAAATAAAAACAATAAGGTAACAAATGACGTGGAAAAATGACTATTTATAATAACCTGGCATTAATTACACCTCACTTAACATGTGTGCCAAATGCTAGATAACTAGACATTAATGACATATCATCATGCTTGGAGCATCTGAAAATCTAATACAAAGGATTTGATTCAATTTGGGTTTTAGGTTTCAGGAAACAAGCGACATGAAACATGAATTTGGTAAAGCATGTTCCAATGCTTGGAAGTTCTAAAAACCTGACACAATGCTTAGGCAATTAGGTTTCGGGTTTCGGGGAACATGAGGCATAAAACATGCATTGGACAAAGTATGTTCTGATGCTTGGAAGTTCCGAAAACCTGACATAATGGACTTAGATAATCAGGTTTCAGGTTTCAGGAAATGTCAGACATGTAACATGCAAGAAACATGTTTTCATGCAATGAAAACCTGAAAATATCTTTTAAAGGGAATTTTTAAGAGATTTTTCCAAAATTTTCCTATGGTTATCTCATTCTTGGTTGAAATCACTAAAACGAGATAACAAAACCGTAATGTGCAAAGAGGATTAAAAAGTCCTTAGCTGATTTGTAGACTATTCAGGACTATGTTGTAGTGGAGATCGGATGAACAAAAGGATAAAATGACCATGTAAGAGCTCCAAAAAGTGTATATATGTGGTATTTGAATAGAATGGGGCACCTAGAAAGGGATAGGGGCACTAGGGGTGCCTTGGTGTGAGATATGGGAAAAATGGTCTGTAGAAATGACCAAGAAACCTCCAATGAGGTGTCATTGAGTGATCTTCTTCCTTCGCTTCCTATCGCATGGATTTCACTGAAATGTGTTGGGTGTCACTATAAATCAGAGATGGAGAATAGATCTATAAAAACCCAAGCTAAGCATCCAAACCATAAAACAAAGATGCATATGAAGGGGTCGAACTGTCCTCAGCAGCCACAATGGTGGAATTACTAACTAAGCATTGCACTACATTTCAAACGCAAATGTAGTTATAGGTGTGTGTGTGTGAAAATCATGCCCTAGGTTATCTTGTGTAAGTCACACTTTGTGAAGCAGAGAGAAATAAATAGATGTAGAAATGTAAATAGATGGTGGATTGAATACAATAAAATCACTTCCTATGAAGTGTGATTCAGATGAACCATCCTTGTCCCTTGTGATGGATCTAGATGGATGAAAATGGAGCTCTAGATGCCTTATATGGATGAAACTTAGTTGCAGATACTAGTGTTTAATGCTTGGTCCCTCATTATGGTATCATAACTTTAAATATTATATGGTTCTCTTGTTCTAATTTTGTAATTAATCCTGAAAAGGCCGACTAGTAAAACTATGGAAAGCTCAAATGGCTAGAAGGTACCCAAAAGATCGAAGCAAAGTAAAAGGAGTATTACGGTGCCCCAAAGGGGATTAGGGAATCTAGGACACCCCGGTTCTAGATGGGTACCCTAGTCAGAAATGGGAATAATTTAGGACTAAAAAATAGACTGGGAAAGTACATGCGGAAGGTTGGAAGTGACAACATAAAGCAAAGTAAAATGGCCAAAAGCCAAGGGTTAATTAGTAATTTTTTCACTCAAAAACCATATAAGTAGTTTTATGAGACCGGGACTAAATAATACCCAAATTATGTGCTTTAGTGTCTACATTTTCCCCCACTTTGTGTTGATGAGTGGAACACTCAGTAACATAAAGTAGATAGATATGCGTACCTAATATCTATTTAGAGCGATGTAGAAAATGTGCCAATATATTACACAAAGCATGGACTGACAAAAATACGGAGCATGGAGACTAAATATGTAAAAAGTGTAAAAAGTGATGAGATTAAATCTAGGGTAGAAACGTGTGTGTAGCTATAAATGTGTGTGATGTATCTACATGTTAGTATGAGGTACAAAATGTTTAATGATGTTGTTGTTAACACATTTATTGTTGTTTGGTGTTGACTGCTTGCTTCTCATATGGATGGACCTACAAAGGAGAAGATGGTCAAGTATTAACCTACACATGTAAATGTGTAAAATCCATATGTATATAGTAAAAGGAATGTAATGGAAGTATGAAAAATTAAAAAGGAACATGTGCACATGATGAGAGAAAATGGTGTAGAAAAGGATATCTTGTAACTGTCAGTGAAGTGCGATTTTTTTTGGCAATCTCACACCACGATGGCCAATGGAGTGTAGGGAGAAATTTGCATTATTGTTCAACCTATAACTACTTCCATAAGAATATGAATAGATCTCTGTACTAACTAGTTTTTTGGGTGATATGACGCTACTGGCTGAAGAATTGTAGGGAGGAAAGTGTGATTTTCCTCCAACCTATAACTGCTTCTTAGAGTACTAAGAAGAAATTTTTCCTATAAAATCCGTTGTGTATTGGAGTTTTGAAGACTAGTTTGAACCCACTCCATATATAACCCAATATGTCATGGACAAAAAATGAAATGAACTATACCAGTTTAGAGTGATGTCTAGAGTGTAAACCAAAATGATGCCCCCCTCTTTGGGGGTGCATGTGATGTCGTAGATAGGAAGATGAAGCCCTAAAATTGGATTGAATGCATAAATTTTTTCCCTACAGGGGGAAGGGAATGCACTTGGTAGTAACCAAGGAACATGTAAACAAGTGGCTAGAAACAAGTGTTATTATAAACAATCATGTATATAGAAAACAAGTGTATGCTACACAGACAATGTGTAAGCTACAATGCAAGAAAACACATAAGAATCCAATCATAGACCATGAAAATCAGGTTACAAACATGGGACATCACTCATGTTGTCACAAGAAACATAAGGTTACTATGGCTGCATACAAACAAGTAAGTGTGCAACCAAACAAAGGGAAAGTCCTGCATACAATATTAAACAATAACAAACAAGTACAAAAAATCGACATATAGCCATGGTAACAAGTAATCTTGTAAAACAAATAATGCACGTGAAACACCCATTAGCATGTTAGAAACATAAACATTATTCCAAAAGCATGTATAACCGAGGAACAAAAATGCTAAGTTAAAAAATGAAATAATAACACCTGTAGTATACAAAAGTGGATGCCTGCAGTAGCCGTTGTGGGACCGGTAGTAACCATGCATCCATGTTGCGTGTAAGAAACTTGTATTTGTGATCACAAATAGAAAAGGATGTGAACATGCATGTGTGTATGGGAAATATAATAACATACAAGAGATCTATATAGCATGTGTAATAAGACAAATATGAAAAAGAAAATTTTAGAAAGATAAAAATAAACCAAGATATGCAACATGTTGTGGATGGATGGAATGGAATGCAAGATGGATGATAGGAGATGGTTGCCTCATGAGTTAATGGAGTTGTATGAAGTGAGGTTCATTTTTTCCCCCATTAAAAGTCAAGAATGAACCATAAATGAGAGTTTACCATTGGGAAATGGTCAAATTTTGTGTTGTATGTAGCATGTTATGGTGATAGTGTATGTGTGTTGATGATATGTGACCTAGAGTGGATGTGTGTATGACCCTATATTCGAAACGTATATCACAACAAGATGATCGAAGGAGTGATGATTTATCCTAAAGTGTATATCACTACAAGATGAATATATGGGGTGGCGATGTAGCCTAAAGTGTATACCACTACATGACGAGGAAACATGTGACCATTTAGCCTATAACGTACATCACTAACCTAGGAATGTCACATGATAAAAGGTTAAATTATTAATGCATGAATGTGATGAGGTCTACTTGTGATGTATACCATCAATAGTATAGTATGGACCATGAGATTAGAATGCATCATATGGTAGTGAGTACAGCTGGTGTGAGGAGATGTAGTATATGTGATGATGAGATACGATCATTTAACATGTAATATGTGATATATAGTATGCAATATAAGATTTGTAGATATATTAATAGTATGAAGTGTGTGTTATGTAGTATGTAGGATTAGTAGAAAGTAATTATAGAATCATACATAATAGGAGTTTGACACATGTGTGATTAATACTAGTATGTTGTGTAGAGTATGTATGTTGTGTAGATGTGTGAATGTTCAAATACGAATGATGTAGAGTAAGTTGAAGATGTAGTATGTAAAATGTGATATGTACTATAAGATGTGTGAAGATACGTAATGTGTAGTTCCTCCTATACAATGTGTGGGGTTCATATGTAGTATGCCCTCAACAGTCGAGTGTGAACTAAAGCACAAGAGTGTGTCATCGGATAATGATGAAACTAAAGTGTAGATGAATATGCGTATGAATATGAAAGTATGGGAGATAATTTGATGCTAATATTAGAGGGAGGAATGTGTAAATGCTATCCCCTCCAAATGCATGTGAGAAACTAAAATATCCCATGAAAGTGAAGAATAAATGTCCACCATCCAATTTTAGTGGTGATAAAGGCATATGACCATGCTCTAGTTATGGTGGTATAACAAATAGCCATTGTACAAGTGATTGAAGTCTATGTGTATGTGATGGATGAATATATGATGAATATCATGGTGTGACATAATGTATAGGTGATGGAGATATACATGAAGCTAAGAACAGAGGATATGGACACCCTCATGGAATAAAGTGAGGTACATACTTACACCGAGATGTTGTAACCGTCCTGGGAATGGTCCTATATCTATGTATGCGAGTAGCAGAGCAGTGATGTTGCATAGTGTTAGTGAAAAATAAATCGATATGGAAAATTAGGTGACACGATAAACATTCACGAGGCTACACCCTCTTAATTTAATGGTACATCTCCCATTATTGAATGTAGCTAATATAATCCTAATCTAAATGTTGTTGGTTGGTTGAATAGGATGCAGATCACAAAGGGACACTCCAATGAACCTATGTAAAAATGCATGTATAGGGGTAAAAGGGGGGAAATTACAATGAGTTAGGAAGGAGGGAAATTAGGAGTGGAGTTACTACCATGAGTAGGAAAATTGCAGATCTCACACCAAGTAACTAGAGTAGTTCACCATTCAATATAGAAGAAAGAATCAATGAATTGGTTAGCGACACAAACCAAACCCATAGAGAAACAAAGTTATTTAAGGCTTATTCAATGAAGACACAAATCTCTATTTGGTCACCATGCTTACAAAGTGCATATAAGAGGGAAATAGAGGAAAAACGAGAAAGGGAAAATAGAAGAAGTGCAAATTTTATTTCATGTGTATTGATGAATACAAAGATTCAACCAAGCTACCATAATTCATAATGCTACATAGTATAATTTCTTCAAAATTCAAAATCCCTTGGAATGGAGAATCCATCCTAATTTATACAATTTGAATTGTCCTCTCATCTCCCTTACAAAACTCTTCATATTCCAATTCCACTTGTGACCTTTCACTTTTCATTAAATTAAGTATTTCTCTTATAATCTTGAGAAAATACTTTTACAATATTAAAATATGGAAGTTAATTGAATAAGAAAAAATACAATTATGAATCCCAATTAAGAATTAGAATGGAGAGAAAAAGAAGAGGGAGAAATGGAGAAGGAGAGAAAAGAATATTCTTTGTAGTGTGGATGAAAAACTCTCAATCTCTAATGAAACTTATCTCCACATATGAGTTGGTGAAATGCTAGTTGTAAACCTTTGAACCATGAGAAAACTCCTTAACAATCCATGAAGGCTTGAAAAAATTGTTTGCACAATGCACCCATGATGATTCCTCCACTATGAGGATGTTGAGAATGGAAACTAACCCCTAAAATTACTCTTTGCAACACTGTCATTTCCTTGTTGATGAAGCTTTATCCTGAACATTTTTCCAATGATGATCCCAAACTCTATGATACACAGACACTATGGGTCATCAAATGAGTTTTTAATTTTTTTTTTTGATATTTTCCCAAAGTGAATTCAAGATAAACCATAGAAAATTCTTGTGTTGGTATTCTACGAAACTACCATGCTCTTCACACAAGGATTGCTCCTGAAGTGATGTACTTTTTCTGTACAGTAAGAAGGTAAGTGAATAACATTAATGAGACACCAGTGAGGAATGCTCATGCCACAAACTTGAAACCACCATTCCAAAACATGGAAACATCACCATTTATTTATGACTGATCATAGATATGGAATGAGAAACTGGAACAAATTGTTAGCTTGAATTCCATGGCCGACTTCGGTACTTCCCCATATTTAGAAAGTGAACTTACTATATTTAGTAAACCATGATTTTCACATTTTCCAAATTCAGTGATTCAAATTTTCCCACTAGATGACCTTTGTGTACATCACTTCCGCCTAGACTACTCTTTGAAATGACTTACCATTTATAGCTAGTACCCAAATAGGGAACTTACTATTTTTAGTAAGTTTTTATTTTCACTATTTTTAGTACCACTCAACCAGTTTGATCTTCTGAATATCTTTAGCACACACCATCTTTGCTACAACTACTTCTGGGGATGGTCACTAAAAATGGAAGGAACTCATGTAGAAGGTATTACTATTTTCAGTAAGCGGATTTCTAGGCATTAGTTTATGATGAAACAAAATTTCTTGAAATGGTTTTTCTCACTACAATTTTCTTCAATATTTTCATCTCAAACTGGTAGTTTGACTGTGAGATTTTAAATTTAAAAAAAATCATGGGAAACTGAAGTTTATTAACTGCGAAATATTTCACTGGTATCCTCATGGCCTCTAAAAAACTAGAATATAGAAAATAACTACATGTTAATCCATGCACATATTTTTTAAATATGAGTGAATCATATTCGCGGGCTTCGATTCAAGAAAAAATCTTCATTTTCAATCGTTTAAAATATGGATTTTATGTTTCTTGTTTTTTATCTCTTCAGATCATGTATAAGGTATAAAAATGGAGAGGGAATGAAAATGGAGATGTAATGTTTAGAGGAAATATGGCAGCATCCTAGCAGCATGTAGAGGTTTGGGATTTTAGATGCAAAAAATGACTATCTCCTTGCTTTATAGCTTTCACAATGGAAGGAGAGAGGTGGGGCAGATTTTTAGAACCTTATGCCCCTTTTGTTTTGGTAAAATACAAACATACAAATTTCCCTTTCCCATAGCATGATAAGTGGTGTGTGTTGATTCGATGAGAAATGTGAAGGGTGAAGCCACATTTAAGAACCCGGGGGTTGGGAAATGGTTGTATGAGGGACCAGGAGGCCAAATTGGGGTGGGGTGAATTTAGTTTTCCCTATTGTCCCTTTTGAAAGGTGTAAACCATGCTCAAAAATGTTCCCTAGCCTCACTATGATAAGTGGCATGCTTGCAGGAGTTCGTGGAGGAGCTGGTCAAACTAGTTTAAGGTGCTTAACGTGTGTCATTAGGGTCATATGGGTGTCCAAGATGCTAAATAGGGGTGGGGTGTAATTTTTTACACCTCATCTCCCTTTACAAAGGTGAAATGGGGACATGAAAATGCTAGGAAATAAGGGATAAAATATGTATAACAATCCCACACCGAATTCCAATAGTAGAAACTAATATGTAGAATAATATCATAAATATGAAAAATAAAGCTACAGAAATTAAAAGAACACAACACAGAGACAATATTTAATGTGGGTCACCAAATTTGGGCTACGTCCACCAAGAATCACTTGCTTATATTTTATTACAAGCCACCTCTCTCTCAATACAATACCCATATCTATTTGGAGCTATGCTCAACGAACTCTCCTAAATTCACACTCGACATCACACACCTCCATAATGTAACATCAACACTACCATATATACAAAATAAGATAAATATGCAATTGATTAAAAGTAGTTTTACAATACCATGGACTAAAACCATCCCATTAATCTATGGGTAAAAAATCCCACCCATATGAGAAGAGCATGTTTCCTAAGGTATTGGGCACATTTTTTTAGGCTAAAAATTTCCCGGGGATTGTGCCCCTGGACCCCCACTCGGGGCCCAACTCGGCCCCAAACCACGGTGAGAAAACTATGGATAGTGTACAGTACTTTTAGTGTATAGTCTTCATCACTTCCGCACATAAAAACAAGCTCTACAACATAGAAATCTCCCACTTGGAAACTATTTTTCCTCTAAGAAAGCTTCTCAACCCTTCACTATTATCCATGAAGACCAACCAAAGTTTAACACAACTTCAATTTCTCCCTTGTGACTACCTTAGTCATCATGTCTATGGGATTCTAACTGGTATGAATCTTCTCCAACTTCAAATTCTCTTCCTCTAAAGTTTTCCTAATGAAATGGTGCCTTAAATATATATTCTTAGTCCTAGAGTGGAAAGAAGAGTTCTTAGCTAGGTGTATAGGACTCTGACTATCACTATGCAACTTCCCTTCCTCCTGCTTATGACCTAACTCCTCTAGAAATTTATATAACTAAATGATTTCTTTGCTTGTCTCTATGGCTGTAATATACTCATCCTTCATGTGTTAATAAAGCCATCAGCTTTTATAGTCATCAAATCCAACTCATTGCTATCCCACCTACAATTAAAATATAACTTATTATTCTCCTCTTGGTGTCTGCATCTCCAACCTTATCTGAATCTACATAACCACGCAAAGTGGTGTATGATCCATCATAACAAAAAAATATCACCATGGTCCCTCTCAATTACTGAAGGATACACTTTACTTCCTGTTAATGATCTTTTCCTAGATCACTCATAAAGCTACTCATTGCTCCCACTACATGCACAATATTAGGCCTAGTGAAAACCATGACATACATCAAACTACCAACTCCTGATGAGTAAGGTACCTTGGAAATATGGTTTCTCCCCTTCTCTTTCTTGGGACACAACTCCTTTGATAACTTGAAATGACCTGTCAAAGTACTCCCAAACGGTTTAGCATTCTACATCTTAAACCTCTCGAATGCCTGTTATGTCAAAATAGTAGCCCCCGAGGATTTTTAAACTATTAAACCCTAATTTTGACTAACATTGTATTTTATCAACATGTGGGACCCTCACATTTCAGAAAAACCTCCAGAGAAGGTTAGTTCCTCTACCCATTATAATGCTAAAACTACTCCTATAAAGGGAAATGCAACTATCCTAACACTAACCTAGAGTTTCCAAGTGACTAGGGAAGAAAGAGATGCATAAAATGAAATTCCTAAACTAAGAGAGGTGATAACACTGAGAAAAGGGGCTAGATATATCCTTAGTGAATGAAAATGGAAGAAAATGAGGTAGAAAAGGGAAGAAAAAAGTGCCACAGTTCAAAGAACACATTCAAACCTCTAATTTAATGGAGTGCAATGAATTAAAATCCTGCAAAAGAATAAAACATGCACAATATACCTAAAAATACAATGAAAGGAAAAAAAAAAGGCAATACAACTCAAGCTAGAGAAAGAAAATTCACGTGAAACTAATTTTATTGCTTAAAATGATGCACAATCCATTATAATATAGAAACAAGGAAAAATTACTTTACAAATGCATAAATTCAAGGCCTACATTTCACAAGAGTGCTAGAACATATTTGGAAGAGTTCCTTTGCATTCTATAATGTCTCTCACTTACAATGAGGTGGAATTTCATATATATAAATAGGGGGAGCTACCAAACGACAACCTTCATTAATTTCTCATATGGAGGTATGGGAAACCATACCGATTTGCTTTCCCATGTTAATTTTATTGCAAAGCGAACAAGGGTGTCATAGATCATTAAGTCAAATTTTCAGCTTCTTTGTACGATGTCATTAATGCCTGGCCCATATCTAAAACTCCTTACTAACACCTAAAAGGGACCACCAATTAATGCCCAACAAGAATGGGAGGAATCGCCTCCAACAAAGGAATGAGTTATCACCCGACAAGAAGAAATGTTATTACATGACATCGGGGGAAGGTTGACACACGTCAAGAAGGAATGTTTTCACATGATAACAAAGGGGCATGATGGAGAAGGAGGGACGACGCATGATAAGGAGGAAGGATTTTCACACAACAATGAGGAAAGAGGTGACACACGTCAAGAAGTGGTGGTGACACATGTCAGTAAAGGGTGGTTGACATGTGTCAAGAAGGAAATTGACATGCATCAAGAAGATGGCTGATGCATGTCAAAAAATGGTTGTCATGTATCAAGAAGTAGTGGTTTTTGTGTGACATGAAGAAGCAGTATATGTGTGGTTAAATCTTGGCAAGAAGATATGGCTCTAAACCTTTGTCGCGGTGAACCAGATCACCGCAAGTTAATAATTTTTTTTGAATGAATAATTAGAAGGCACTTCTTGACTAGTCAACTGATAATGCCTTGACTGATTTTCTTGTCCATTTTGTAGAGGTACAAAATATGGATAACAATTGGCGACTTGTAGGGTGATCTACCTGCTAGATCTGAAATACAAGTAACCTCAAAGGATCCATTGGGCATGGAGTAGTTTTTTTTATTGAACTTGATTTGATTCCTGAAACCTCTCAACCTTCTAGAACAGTGTAGGGACAATTTTTCATCATCGGATCTTTCCTGAAACTAGAAGGTACAACAAAAACAAAGCACAAAAATGAACAAACAGTAAAATCATACATGTTCCAAATGGAACATGTAGAGAGTTGACAACCACTTATTAGAAAAGAAACCTAAATTAAAACAGAGAAATGTGCTACAAAAAATTAAATGAAATGAACTAATTTAATATTTACAAGGAAGATACTTTACTTTAGTAACAATGCTTGAGATATATTCCATTGACCAGAATATGTAATTATTCTCCATCTAATTTGGATAGATGGAAATCGTTGTTAATCTTGCATCCTAAAATTGTATAAGGGCCACTCCATATAGCATAAAACTTGGAGTGTCTTCCTAATTTAGCTCTGTATACATCCCATTTCAAGACCAAGTCCCCTTCTTGGAAGTTTCTATTTTTGGCTTTCCTGTCAAAGCTTTTCTTGATTTGTGCTTGGTATTTCTCTATTGCTTCCATATTCTTATTTATCATCTCCTCTAGCTCCATCAGATCTCCATACATGAATTCCATGGCTGGAAACTCAAACAAATCCAACTGCTTGATAAGATCCAATGTTGGCAACTCTAGGGATCTTGGCATCCCTCCTTATCTACCATAAACAAATTTGAAAGGAGAATAACCAATTGAATTATTTGGCGTTATCCTATTATCCCACAAGGATGATTTGAGTTTGGTATGCCATGTATTTTTATTTTAATCAAGAGTCCTCCGGATAACTTTCAAAAGATTTTTTTTGGTGGACTTAGCATTCCTATTACCCTGAGGGTAATAATTTTAGGAAGTTCTCAAATAGATACCTTTCTTCATTTCCCATTTAGATATCTTTGTCCTAAGAAAAGTTAATATTTACGTAGAATCACATAACCCCCTGAATTTCTTGGTTTGAGATGCAGAATTTGGCATGAGTACACAACATTGAAGCTTACTAAGTGTGGAACATTGCGAAACAAGATAATTCTCTGGAGAAGGCTAGTTCCTTCTCCTAATCTACATGTCACTAAATACTCCAAGTGTAGGAAAAACTACTCACTAATCCTAATCTACAGCTTCCAAGGGGATAGGGAAACACCAAGAAAGGAGTTTTATTAACTCTTCCCAACGCTGAAAAATGGAGAAACGGTGAATCCTAGGGAGGTTGGATAGATGAAACACAAACCTAACTTCCATAAATGTATTGAGGGGAGGATGGAAAATTACAACACACACTCGGAATGCAAACAATTTTTATTCTTGAATGAGCACAAAAAAATAAATCCTACAATGGACACGAAAATACACGAATCATGCAAGAAAAATGAGAGGTAAAAATGCAAAAAATTAACCATAAGAGGTTAGAGAGATTAACAAAAGCACATTTTATTGCTCCATATGAATATATATAGTACATTTCTCTAGTAGGAATATGAAAGAATTCATTACAATAATTTGAGGAAGGCTTGAATCCCCAAGAAGAATGGGGTGAATGGAGAAGAGAGTGCTTGGGGATTTGCAAAATATTTTCTCCATTAATGGGATTGCCTTGTGCTTGAAGAAACTAGTTGTGATTGAACCTCTGGTCTAATACAGGCCTTGTAGCTCATGATGACCCCCTATTTCCACCTACCTCCATTACTGAATCTCACCAACCAAGAACACTGGAGCCATTTTTGGAGGTTTAGAAACGCCAAAATATGAAATTGATGAAGCCATGCTCTAGATCCCAAAATCACCTTTCCAATGACTATAACATTGTAAAAAAGGTTAAGTGCATTGGAAGATATTATATTTTTACCATGGATGCTTGACTGTATTTTTCCTATATCAACCTCTTAGAAACTAGATTTCATCTTCACCATTGAAATCTCCTTTGAAATGCCTTTCCAGAAATTATAAATTTGCTAAAAATGGCTTAGAATTGACCAAATTATGAGATTTTGAAATTGGGCATGATTTAGGGTTTTATTGGGCTTTTGCAACTCCACCAAGTTACTTTCGCATACCAGCGAGTTGTTTTCTTGGACACCAAGCTAGCTTCTTTTTCACCTTTCTCGTTGACTCGGTGCATTGAACTTCCTTACACGTTGTATAACTTGATGCCTAATACATCTTCCACTTACCTCACTACATGTCAAAAATGTGAATTGACTTCCTATGGCTCGACGACCTATACAACAATGGGATTTTTTGAAATTAAAAGTGTGGGAGTGTTTATTTTGGGGTTTCAGAACTTATTGCTTCAAACTTCACCACCTCCGACCTCTGAATTTGGCTCATCGTAAACCTAAAAATATGGCACCACGGAAACCCAAACTTCGTAACCCCTGAAACCTCCACAACATTCCACATCACCTTAGGGATTTTAGAGCCCGCCTCTTTGGAATTATACCTATTCCCTTTTCAATATTTTATCATTAGAACCTCTGAAGGTTATTATTCCCAAAACTTGAATTTTGACTTGGTCTAGGCTCGTTGACTCCAAAAAAATTGGGTTTCATATTTTTTGCATTCAGAGTTTACTTGTTCCCCCACCCCCTAAATATCTGAAACTCGACATCTCCAAAGTACAAAACATGGACTATAGATTGTATTCTTCACTCTGTGAGCTCGAATCTTGAGTTTCTACATGATTCGCCTCAACTGATCTCCATGGATCGTTGCAACAAATCACTCAAACTTCCCTACGACTAACCTGACTCGTTACACTTTCCTTGACCATTC
This sequence comes from Taxus chinensis, assembly GCA_019776745.2. Lineage (NCBI taxonomy): Eukaryota > Viridiplantae > Streptophyta > Pinopsida > Cupressales > Taxaceae > Taxus > Taxus chinensis. The sequence continues at coordinate 175,470,155 of CM034151.1, forward strand.
GAGTCCTTATTTGATCTCTCCACATCAAGTTTAATTGGCCGTGAGGGATGAAATCATTCAACTCGGAAACCTTTGCTAAATTTTACATCAAGTTTGTTCCAACCGAGCTCAGCCTCCATTGCATCGCGTTTGCCACCGAACTCGGCCCATTGAGTTCCCCCATGCTTTCTCTAGCTCATAGTGTGTACCTTGCTTTATACCTTCACCCGAGCTTTTTTTTCACTATTCTGATGGCTTGATGATTCTCCCTATGGTGAGTGGCTTGGTATTCATTTTCTGAGTGAGCTCCCGTTTCGTGCTACCAAGCCTTCATCCCCCCATGCTCGGCCTTCGTTGACGAGTCGGTTCTCACGCACCTGAGCTCTCCTCCTTAGGCTCAATCTTGAGCAAATCCATATGCTCTCCATGAAAAGCTCAAACATATCTCACTACAAGCTCCCTCACTTGACCTGGGAGCAAGGTTCATTTTAAGATACCTCTTTGAAATTGAAGGTGGAAAATACCTGGCGAATATCCCTGGAACCTGTTTCACGGGAAGGTGAATTTTTTGGGGATTGTATGAAAACTTTTCACCATATTTTCAAGTGGTGTGACATAAGGCTGCAAACGTGCAACAGGAGATTTGTTGTCATGCATCACAAAAAATCATTGACACGTGTCAAAAACCTTGTTGATGCATGTCAATGAGGTCTATAGATGCATGCCAATGAGTTTTTGTGACACACAACAACAAATCTCCTATCGCCCGTCTACAGCCTCTGCCCTCTGCTTACACATCAAAAAAATCTCCATGTCGCGTGTCAACAAACTCTTTGTCATGCATCTGCTATGCGTCAATATCTGCAGTACCTCCTTGTCATAAGTCAACTATCCATCAGTTTTGCATGTCAACAAATAATTCCATTATCGCACATCTGCAAACCCTCCTTACCACGAGTCAATAACTTACCCCCTTGTCACACGTCAGCAATACCTCCTTGTCGAGCGTCAACTATATCCTTGTCATGTGTCAGCAACTGACCCCTTTGTCACGTATTAAAACATATCATCAATCTCTGGTGCTTAGATTATGCGATTTCATGGTATTTGTAAGGTACTGGTGGTAGTACCGTAGTATACTACGTGACCAATCACCTAGGTTTCTATAGGATATGTTTTCAAATGTAGGTGAAGCCGACCCCAAAAAAACATATACTGTAAATTTTAGGCAAACAAGACACCGACCTGCTTTGAAAAAATCACCTTTTCAATTTTCCCTAAAATGAAATTTTTTCCATACTACGAATATTCACCACTAAAATTATCCTTTCTTGGGAGGTCTTTTGAATACCCAAGCCACCAATGACCTCCATTTCTAAGCTCAAGCCAACTCACCCATCTTCGACCTGATATAGTGCATCCTTAGCTCACAAAAGTGAGCTCGAATCCCACCTTATTTGGATCCCATATAGCTCGACAGAGCTACTACAACACACCCCATCCTCAACGAGTTCACCTAGTAGCTCACCGAGCAACTCAGCGAGTTGTTTCTAGCTCAATGGCTCCTTGAAGGATAAATTGACATTTTTTTATTCCTCAAAGCCCATTCACAAAATATTTTGAATTTTCTAACTGAAGGGGAGGGGAAGAATGTATTGAGCCCTAAAATTCTAAAATTTTCCATTGTGAACCAATTTTTACCATTTTCAAGGGCAAGAGGCCATTTTTGCCTTGCAATGGGACTATGATCCTGAGATGGCCCTGAATGGCCAAATTGTGTCTTGAACATTCCAAACCATTTGTAATTGCTTCTAAAGATCTTGAGAACACTCACAACCCTAATTTTAACCTGTGGGGCCAACTTAGGAGTGTGTGATCATTTTGGGACCCTATTGCACAATTTTTCCAATGGGAGGCAAAAATTGTCAACAATTTGGTGACTCATGAGGATACTTCCTACTAGATTTTCTGAACAATTACCTTGGGCATATCCATTGGGCACAGAGTCACTGAATACTTGTAACTAGTCATAAACCTACTAAATTTAAACCCAGAGACCACCCAATCCTACTGAACATGAACCTGCTCCACTGTTTGCACTCTCAATTTTTATAATAAAATAATAAAAAAAATTTGTGAGAGTAGAAAATTGCCTTAATCGAATATTTTGACTTGTTTCCTTCTACAACCCTATCCTGTGACACTGAAATGGATTTTCTCAAAATGTGATTCTTCCATGTATGGAACACACAACTGACGAATTTTTGACATGTATCCTACGTTGCAAAATTTTGAATAAGATAATTTTCAATTTTTTACATCATGGAACTCTATTAAATTTAAATTTTTTTATTTCTTCTGAAAGTTCACTCTTCATCATGATGCAGTAGACTACTCTGATTTGTTGGAGGCACTTATAAGTTCACCTGTCATTCGATTTAAAGGACTCATAGAATGAAAAATCATTAAAATTATTCCTTACCCTAATTTTAGTTACTCTACATTTGTTTCCTTTTAACATCAGCAACTATTTCCAATAAGTATGAACTTTTTCTACATGCGGGAGGCCTATTAAAAGATCATGTACTATGCTCGAGAAAAAAAAACAAAAACTATATACAAAATACAAATCATACATGTCCAATTAGACATGTAGAGTGTGCCTAAGCACTTGTGATGCTGAAAAAAAACCCTACAACTACCCTACACTAACCGGAAGTAGGGAAGATCTCAAACAATCCCTGACACTAGTAGTGTAAAGTAACTTCTCCTTCTCACAATAGGCAGCCACGCAGATCATATGACACTAGACATGGTTGTATGGATGAGTGAAAAACTGATAAGGGACCAGTCATTCACCCAAATCATCAAGATATCAACCTGAAATAAGAAAACACCTCTTCGGAATGAATTCCATGAGAGTTTTGGAAGTCTTACAATTGATGTTGATGATCCATAATACTATGAAGCTCACCATCATGTTTGGGAATGAACATGACCAGTTGTGGAAAATATGGTTTTAGATCAAACAAAGTTAGATATATAATGGGACATGGTATGAATTGTCGAATGTACCTATTGCTATGAATTGAAATTTCAATAAGAAAATCTTTAAGCAAACTTTCTAGGAAAAGGTGATTGTCTATAATTTGATCCTATTTGTGTTGCATGTCTACAGACAACTAATGTGTCACATAAGATAATGGTATGGAATAAGTGATTTCCTCATGTTCTTTCTCCTCCGTAGTAATGTATAACTCCTCTTTTTCTAGCATGCTCTTTGGAAGATTCTATTCCTCTAATCTTGACTCAAGAGGACTCTTATGAAGGATAGGTTGCTCTTGCATGTGCTCCTTTTTGGAAATAAGCTCTTTTTCTTAGAACACAGATTATGGAGGAGAAAATGATGTGATATACATAGGATCCTCTTCATTGAAACAATCCTCCAAGTTTGATAGATAATTTGTATCCTCATTGTCATATTGTGTCTACTCAACCTCCTATATAGCAGAAGCATGCTCATCTTCTTTTGGATTTGGAGCTATTCTTTCTTCCCCTCCTGCTGATCTTGTAACTTGTGTTTTATCAAAATTTTGTGAAAAAAAGTGCCCTCGTGAATGATGCATTCTGAACACTCTGACTGTTATGAACACTCCAATTGTTGATCATCCTCAACCTATTCTTGCTCAGCAACTATTACAGCTAAATTGACTTTCACCACATGCTCTTTCTCTACCTTGACCTCCATGGAGGGCTTAACCAGTAAAGGGATTTTTTCTATTATGAGTTTATCATCCCAATTCTTCAAAATTTGAGGCATTTATTCCGTGTTAGGATCCTTTTTCTATTGTTATTTTTCATTGGTTTTTTGAGTTACATTCCCTCATGGATTTGGGGAAGTGAGAGGAGTATTGGGTTGATTCTCAATAGGTTTTTTTGTTTTTGGTGGAGATGGTGGGAGGGTTTTACAAATCTTCCCCTATGGAGGGGGCCGCTTTTTGGAAGGGAAGAGGATAGAGGAGTTGAGATGAGATGAAAAAGTTGAAGACAAAGAAGTGGAATCCACAATAGGTGTAGTAAATGGAAAAATTTGGAATTGAGATTTGGGTTGAAATGATATTGATTGAGGTGAAGGAAAAGAACTATGAGAGGGTAATGCAGGGGTCTCATATAGACAAGGTTGAATTGCATAACGTTAAATGTCCTTGATTCATCCTTGTAGTTGGGGTAATATCTCAACTATGAAGCTTATTTTATCTCACGGGCTAAGATAATATGGAAAGGGGCCTTCCCATGGACAAGGGGCCCTGAATATGATCTTAAATGTCTTCATCTAACCTGAATCCCTAGCCATGTTTTCCATTATTTTTAGGATCTTCAATTATAACTTGACATTTCCAGGTGATTAATTTACTTCGAAATCTACATACCCCTGCTCTTGAAAATATGGATGGTTTGGTTAATAACCCAACTGACCTATCTCTTGTTCATCTGGGCATGCATACTGAATTTTATTTCCATTATAGTATGGATACAAATATGGTTGATAATACCTCAAAAATTAATTTTGCAACTCTGTAGGAGGGCTGCACTGATACTATTGTTGTTTTAGATGTGAATCCCAATAGGTGAATGAAGCCATGACTATAAGTCTTCATGAAATGGAAGAAAATGGAAGAGATGGAATGGAGAATAATGGATGGTGAAGAAATTGAAATTTTTACTACTCAGTGTATGGGTTTTGACCCAAATGGAGTTTCTAGTTGTTCTTGTATGTATGTCTCCAAAGACTGAGGTTTCACCAAGTGCACAAAAAAATTAATCAAATGAGATGGATACCTGTATACACACCTTGAAGAGCTGAAAATTTGTTGCAGGGTTGGACTGGTTCATTACAAATGGTCTCCAAATTCCTAACATTTGAAACATGGCTCCACTTGAAAACCTCTGAAGTTCGAAGTGGTTGAAACTCTGAAATCTGGAGTGCACAAAATTCCTAAACTCTGAAATAAGAAAACCACCGAAATATGACTTCTAAAGCAAACTCCGAAATCCAAAGTCTGAAATTTCAAAAACCTCAAAGCCCAAAATTTCAAAACCTCTGAAATCTTGAAATACTAAAACCTGAAATTTAGAAAGGTTTGAAAATGGAAAACCTTCAAAATTCTAAAACACAAAATTGAGAAAGGTCAAAAAATGGAAAACCTCCAAAATTTTGAAATTCAAAATTTGAAAAAACTAAGACACCCTTTTGAAATTCATCCCTAGATCTATCATCTGGTGAAGTTTGAGCTCTTTTTACACATGTTTATCCCTCTAAAATCAATTTTAGACTTTTAACCTGTAGCTGAAACCTCCAAAATCCAAAAATGGAAATGTTCGATTTCTGAAGTGTAGAGAAACCTCTGAAAATTCCATGTTTTGAGATTTTCCTTCCATGTGAGTTAGATCTACAATAGAACAACTTTTCTAAAAATGAAAACTTTGACTTCTTGTTGTCCCACCTAGCATGCCAAAACTGTTGAGTGTGGTCACACGGTGAGTTCATATTTTTTGTTTCATAATGAGACACATATGAAAGATGAGAAAAACATAACTCTTGTGATGTCCCACCGACCGTGCCAAAAATATTGATGCAGAATAAAAACACCCCTCGAATCGAATGGTTTGATTTGGGGCATTTAGCATGATTGCACAACATTGAACCATCATGAGAGTGGGACATTGCAAAACGAGATAGTTCTCTGGAGAAGGCCGGTTCCTAATCCTAAACTACCTTCCACTAAAAACTCCAAGTGAAAGAAAAACTACTCACTAATCCTAATCTACAACTTCCAAAGGGACAAGCAAAGAAGGACTACATGAAAAAAATCCTACACTAAAGTAGTGATACACTAAGAAAGGAGTGTTAATCACTCTTCGCAACCCTACAAAATGGAGAAATGGTGAATCCTAGGGAGATTAGATAAATGTAACACAAACCTAAGTTACATTGACGCATTGAGGGGAGGTTATACATCAGCAAGACAGACTTGAAATGAAAACAATCTTCATTCCTGAATCAGCACAACCAAACAAACCTTGCAATGGAAAAGAAAATGCACAGATCCTCCAAGCATAATGAGAGGTAAAAACATAAACAATGAACCATTAGAGGTTAGATAAATTCAAAAAGTCATAGTTTATTTCTCCATATTAATATACAAAGTAAATTACTTTAGTTGGAAGAGCCATGGAGCCATTATAAGAATTTGAAGAAGGCTTGAAGCCCCAAGAAGAATGGGATGCATGGAGAAGAAACGTGACCAACGACCCTGCATGTGCTACCCCTTAAAATATTAATAGAATAATTTTATTATAGGAGAGAAAGGAAGAGATTCCCAAATTTTGTTCCAAAACCCATAAAAAACCATTGTTTAATCTACCATGAGTTCTTGCAAATTTGTAAAATATTTTCTCCATTAATGGGGTTTTCTTGTGCTTTAAGAAATTAGTTGTGATTGAACCTGTAGTCTAATCTAGGCCCTGTAGCTCATGATGACCCCATATTTCCACCTACCTCCATTAATGAATCTCACTAACCAAGAGCACTATAGCCATTTTCATAGGTTAAGAAACCCCAAAATTTGAAATTGATGAAGCCATGCTCTAGATCCCAAAATCACCCTTCCAATGACTGTAAAATTGTAAAAATTGGTTAAGTGTATTGGAAGATATTACATTTTTACCCTAGATGTTTGAATAGATTTTTTCCTATATCAACCTATTAGAAACTGAATTTGGTCTTCACCATTGAAATCTCCTTTGAAACACATTTCCAGAAAGTATAAATTTTCTAAAAATAGCTAAGAATTGACCAAGTTATGATATTTTGAAATTGGGTATGATTTAGGGTTTTGTTGGGCTCTTGAAACTCCATCGAGTTTCTTTCACATACAACAAATATATTTTATTAGGTGTCAAGAACGCTTGTTTTCAACCTTTCTCATTGACTCGATGCATTACCCTTCCTTAGTCGTTACTTAACTCGATTCCTAATGCATCTTCCACTTACCACAATAAGTGTCAAAAATGAGACTTGGCTTCCAATGGCTTAACGACCTATTTGAAGGAGGGTTCATTTGAAATTAAAAGGGTGGGAGTGTTTTTTTCGGAGTTTCTTACCCTTTCACTTCAGACTTCACCAACTCCTAACTCCAAAACTGACTCGTCGCAAACCCCAAAATATGGAAGCACTGAAACCCAAAATTTGTGACCTTGAAACATCCACATATTATAATGTCACCTTCGTGCTTTAAGAGACTGCCTCTTTGAAGTTCTCATGATTCCATTTTTGATCTTTTATCATTCTAACCTATGAAGAAAACCTTTGAAGGTGGTCGTTCCTGAAACCTAAAGTTTGACTCAATCTAGGCTCGTTGACTCCCAAAGTTTTGGGTTTTGGAGCCTTTTGCATTTGGAGTTTACTTTCTCCCACACTACCTAGATCTTCAAAAATCAACATCTCCAAAGTCCAAAACTTGGACTTCAGAGTGTTTTCTTCACTTTATGAGCTCAACCCCCAAGCTTCTACACACTTCAACTTGGCCCATTTCCATGGCTTGTTGTGACACATCACTCCACTTCCCTGTGACTGACCTGACTGTTTTCACTTTTCTCAACCATTTGAGTCCTTATCTGATTACTCTATGTCAAGTTGAATCAGTTGTGAGGGCTGAAATCATTCAACTCATTGATCTCCACTGCATTCTACATCAAATTTACTCCAACTGAGCTTGGCCTTAATTGGGTCACATTCTCTGTCGAACGCGGCCCATCGAGTTCCCCCATGGTTCCTCTAGCTTGTTAAGTGTACCCCTCTTAGCATCTTTAATTGAGATCTTTTTTCACTATTTACATGGCTAGATGATTCTCCCTATGGTGAGTGGCTCAATTTTCATTCACCGAATGATATCCTAGTTCATGATACCGAGCCTTCATCTCCCCACGCTTGGCCTTCGTCAAGTTTTTTATCATGCTCCCCAACACTCCCCCTTGGGCTCAATCTTGAGCCACTCCATATCCTCTCTATGACGAGCTCAAACATAGCTTACTGTGAGTTCCCTCACTTGACCTAGGTGGTATTTTGAAAACCCAAACTATAACCTACCTACATTTCAAAGCCTGAGCTAGCTCACCCATGTTGGGCCTAACATAGTGCATCCTCATCTCACCAAAGTGATCTCGAATCCCAATCAATATGATCCTGTGTATCTTTATGAAGCTACTACAACTCACCACATCCTCCATGAGCTCGTCGAGATACTCGGCAAGTTGTTTCTAGCTTGATGGCTCCTTGAAGGATAAATTGAGATTTCTTTATTCCTTGAATAATATTCACAAAATATTTTGAATTTTCTAACTGAAGGGGAAGGGAAGAATGTTTAGAGCCCTAAAATGCTAAATTTTTCCATCATGAGCATATTTTTACCATTTTCTAGGGCTAGAGGCCATTTTCTCCTTGCAACAGGGCTATGATCTTGAGATGGCCCTAAATGGATAAACTGTGTCCCGTGAATATTCCAAAACACTTACAATTACTTCTAAAGACCTTGAGCAACCCATGTAGCCCCTACTTTGAATCTATCATTTTGGAGCGTGTTGTGACCATTCTGAGACCTTATTGGAAAAAATTTTCCCATGGGGAAAAAAAAAATTTTTTTTGTCAACAACTAATGCATATCTGACATAATTGCAGAAGGAACTCCAAATCTTGTCACTATTCCCTCATACAAATCTAGTCTGCTAGGGGGGGGATCATTTTCCTCTTTAAGTGCCACAACTTCGGTCCACTTTGTGAAGTGGTCCATAGCTGTAAGGATCCCATTTATGGCCTAGGCTAAAATTTGGGGTCGATCACCCCATAAATTTCCAAACTCCATTCCATAAAATGTTTCACTTACAGAGATGGGGCGTAATGGGATGGGTGGTAGTTTCTCTTTACCTATAAAGAAGGAATACTTATTACATTTCTTGATCCATGAGTAGGAACTCATTGAAAATATTAGGCCAGTAATAACCAACTTTCATCTAAGAGCTATTGTTTTTTTGGGGTGAAGTGCCACCTATTTTCTCCATTACAAAACTCATGTAATATCATTTCCACCTGATCTGTTCTAATATATCTTCGGAGGACACCATTCCATCCCTTTGAACAAAATGTTATCTACAAGCGCATAGGGGTTGTTTATAGTTTGCATCTTGAACATACCTTCTCTTGGAATTATTCAAACTTTGAGGAAGTGGGACTATAGCCTATGTCCAACAATGAGTGGACACACCATCTGTTGTTTATCCTTGACCATCTTCTATCACCAAAATGACTTCTTATTCTTTGTTCAATTGAAGATGCTGATATGAAGTTATTTTCTCACACACAAAGCTTTTCTGCTAAAACTAGTTTGGTCCACCTTGATATCAATGTCATACTCTATGACCTTGGTTATCCAGCCAGACATTTTCTCCTTGAGATCCTTGGTTCAAAAGAAAATATTTCACACCTACATGTGACCTAGTAAATGAATTCTATTATTTGACACTAAATGCCTGACTTTTGAAAAAAATCTATTACAGCTAGGACATTTTATTTAAATGAATGAATATCTCACCTCATAATTTGTAATTGTTGGCTGAAGAATGCAATAGGCTGCTCTAGTCCCTTCTTGGTTTGGTTGTACCAGTATTGGAGATATTGCATTTGTGGCACCAAAAGAATATAGATTGAATTATTTCGAAAAATTTGGATTGATGAGGGTTGAAGCCTATGTAAGGACATGTTTTATAGATTCAAAGCTATCCCTTCCTTCAGAAATCTATTTGAAATCCATGCTCTTCTTCAACATCAATGTTAATTGTTTGACCAACTTAGCAAAGTTAGGAACAAACCTCCTAACAAAATTAATTTTCCCCAAGAAAAATTGGAGATATTTCTTGTGACTTGGAAACGGTAGAGTGAAAATAGCCTCAAATCATTCTAGATCAATTGTATATGCTTCCATTAAAATGATGCATCCTAATAGATTTCCTTCATAAGCTAAGAAAATGCACTTTTTTGGATTCAAAGACACTCCAAATCTCCTACATATTTGAAAAACTTGTCTGAGGGGAAAGAGGTGAGTTTCCACATTCTTTGAGAATATAGTAATGTCATATAAATACACAAGAACTATCTTATTTATCAACCCCTCAAACACCATATCCATAGCTCACTAATATGTTGTTCCATTATTAGATAGTCCAAATGACATCTTCCTATAAGAATAAGTGACCCACTTCGTAGTGAATTTTTTCTTGAATTGATCCTCTTCTTTGACCACTATTTGATTATAGCCCAAGTAGCCATAAAGTAATGAAAACATTTTTAAACTTGCTACAACCTATAAAATCTACTCCATGGAAGGGAGTGGATAATGGTCTTTGAGTGACACTCTATTTAGGTCTTGAAAATCCACACACAACTTGATCTCTCCATTTCTCTTCCTTACTAGAACCAAATTAACAACCCAATTTAAATGTTTGATAGGAAAGATGATGTTAGTCTCTATTGGCTTATTCAAATATTTTCTCATGAGAGGTTCAATGTGAGTATTCACTGACCTTTTCTTATGTCTAATAGGATTTGATTATGGATCCAACTCAATAGTATGTTGTGTCAATTTTGGATTGAAACCTCTCAAATATTTATAATTCCAAGAAAAGACATCTAGAAATTCTTGGCTGAGTTGGGTAAAATTAGATTTCTCTTGCTAAGTACTCACCTTACTGATTTGGAGTACCTTACCATATCCAATTAAAATTGGCTATGAATCTTCACCTTTGACCTAAATGTTGGATTTCTCCTTCTAGAACTGGTGATTTGGATTGAAGATGGATTCAAGAGTCACTAGACTTTTTGGTAACTTGTTTGTCTTCAGCTGGATCACTTGATCACCATACTACTACTCCAATCTATCCTGATTTCTTAAGGAGAACTCATTTTCTTCTTGGAGAAAATTTATGATCTACTGATCACTTTCAAATACTTGTCAACTTGTATTGTTATCTGGAATATTCAACCTTAAAATCACTGTGATATGAGGCTGATTTATATCTCTCTTGATACTGTCAACAACATCAAACACTTCCCCTACTAATGCAAGTTTGTTTACAACCTCATTTTTCTTCCGTGGTATAGCCTTAATGTTGAATGCTTCAAGGTCTTTAATGAGATCCCATACCTGGTTCTTCTAGATCTTTAGAAGATCATTTCTGGTAGCATTGAGACTGTTAACTTGGTTTACAATCAACTCACTATCCCTAGACACTTGCAAGTTTTTGATACCCCTCTTTCTTGCCCAATGCAATCCATGGATAAAAAATTCATACTTAGTTGTATTGTTTAAACAAGCAAACTGAAAAATGTGAAGTTGAGTAGTATTTTATACCTTACAGTGACATAAGCATTGTACCTCCTCCAACACCTTATCTACTTCTCAAGCCATCAAATAATAGCTTCCATACTTCATTATAATCCTTTTCATCTTGTTTGGTGATGTTATGGAGGATTGGATTCTCTTCATACAAACAAGAAATTCCTAGCTCATCTTCCTCCATCTCTTTCTATGGATCAAAGCTATGCCTCGTATTTTCACATTCATCAAGAGTTGAAAATATGGAATAACTCTAGCCTTGTTATTCATCTCTAGAGTTCTTGGGAAGTATTCTTGATCAAAGGATGAGCAATTTGCATTGATTGGGCTTAGTACATATGGATCAATATGAAATTTTGCAATAGACTAAGATCAGATTATAGCCTTAGCTCCATAAATTGTTCTAAAAATCATATGTGACCAATCACTAGACAAGTAGCCTCCAATTTTATCTATGAAGTCTCTTGAAAAACATAATGCAAAGAGTGGTGGATAGTCAATCATTGATACATCTTACAACACTATGACATTGGGGCATGCGTGCAATGTGAGGCTCAATCCTTTGATTACACCGTTATTTTTCATTTTTGATCCATATAAGTGCACTACACCTCTAGAATTGACTTCATACTTTATACCCAGCTAATCAGCTATTTGTTTGAGCATCACTGAACCACTTGCTCCCAAATCAATCATGTAGTTATGCAAAAGATTATTTTGTATTATCATAGATATATAGAATGGATGAGGCTTCATGTTTTCTCCCTGGTGACCTCCTTGATTGCCTTCTTGTGGATCTACATTAATGAGAACCTTCTCTTGATTCTTGGAAAACTCATTTGAAATGGGAAAGTTGGCTATGGCTGATTGCAAAAGGTTCCTTTGCCTCAGAATTTTCAAAGATTCCCACATAGAGATTCTTGCATTAGTCTTCTTCATGTGGTTGATGATATTGAATGAAGGTGGGTTGTCCTTATACTTCTTTCTGCTTGGCATTATCTTCTCTTACACATGGGATGCTACAATAGGCACATGATCTGGTCTAGAATGTGGTTTGGGTTGGTTCTACATACTTGGAGATGCACTCGGATTACTAAATCCTTGTAGAGTGATATAGGGTTAAGTAGTACTTGGATTAGATGATTTTAATTCCTCTAAATTCAAATTTTTATACCTTTTGTTTTCTGCCACACCTTGGGAAGGAGGCTAATGTATACCACAGAAATCCTCAGCTTACTAATTCAAAATTGTGGTCTCACTTGAAGGTGCCTCTTGAGTATTTGTTTGCTTCTAATTTTATTCTTGGCTTGTCTCTTGAGGAACACCAATAGTTTGTACCATTAAGGACTTGTTTAGCATACTATTGAAACATATTTCCTAGTTTCGGGGTTGACCACATGGAAAAAACCATTCATATTATTGTACAATGTTATTCTGGAATGGAACCAAACCCTAGGATGTTGAAAGTGTATTGGATTTATATTGCTAGAATGGCCTAGTAGCTTGGGGTTATCCTTGATTTTTCTTTGCACCTTCGACAGGAAGTCTATTAATCTTATATGGAGGCCTATTTGGTTATGCCTGAGGCTAATAAGGTTTGAAATTTTTGGGCTTGTTTCCTCTTAAGGCTAACCAATTTATTTCCTAGGTTCTAAAATTTATTTATAAATTATTAGAGTTCAATTAAGGTACAAGAAGAAGAGGTAGAAGCTTCATTTGAACTCTACTTTGTAGGGGTAGGAATTGGGGCTAATGTAGGAGTTTGAATAGAACTAGGATTTCCCATTTCTATATAAATAGGCATAGGTGGCACATGTGCTTATTTACTAGCTTAGATTAGGAAATTCTTAGCTTTGATGGCTATGGAATAAGTCTTGGGTAAGGTTATCCCTCCCATAGATTGAATCATTACAGATATATCAGAATTAAAATCTATAAGGAAATAAAGGAATGCACCTTCAGTAGTTGGTCTCATGGTGATGGGAATCTGGTCCTACATCATTTGGAATCTGAAATTGAAGTCACCCATATTCTTGTTTGGTGTTCTCTTGATTGTAGTCATCTAGTAGAGATATATTTTCCACCTTTTATCTTAACTGACTACATAGATCTCTACATAATTGATCCCAATTTTTGATTGACCCTGCTCCTAAACTTCTGAACCACTGTAAATATTTTCCTTTGAAAGAAGAAACTAGAAGATTTATTGCCACATCCATTTCAATAATCTCATGTATGGTATAGACATTTGCGATGTCTTGAATGTGATCAATTGGTGTTGTTTGATTATAACCATTGAAGAATCTAATGTTCTTCAATGTTTCCACAGGAACTAGATTCTGTGCATTAAGGAAAAGTGGATTGCTACCAGTAAAAAAAGCAAAAGCATTTGGTGGTCCTTGTGATGGTTGTTGATGTGCCATTCTAATTGGCCTAAGAACCCTAGCTGATTGAAGGAAGAGTCTACATGGTGGAGGGGTTGCTAAGGTTATATTGTGTGGGGATGGAGACCTTTTTAGTCTTCTTCCTCTCCTTCCTTTGCTTGGGGATAACTACAAATACTCAAAGACACCTTCTTCTCTTTCTCTGGACTGAGTTTGGATCCTTCTCATGTAATTTGGCTAGTAGCACTACTGGAACTAGTTAATTTTATGATTAGAGTGGCCAGATGTGTTTCTGTAAAGGCTACAAAGGCTGAAAATTCACCAAGACACACCCAATCTTGATAAACATGGACATATTGACTTATCTCCCATTGGACATACCAAAAATATTATGTAAAAAATTTAGCACCATAGGATTTTCACAACATAAAACCCTAATTTTGACTAACATGGGATTGTCTCAAGGTGTGGGACCCTCACAATTGAGATAAACCTCTAGAGAAGGTTGTTTCCTCTACCTATTCTAAAGCTAAAATTACTCATATAAAGCGAAATGTAACTATCCTAACACTAGCCTAGATTTTCCAAGGGACCAGGGAAGAAAGAGATGCATAAAATGAAATTCATAAACTAAGGGAGGTGATAACACTAAGAAACAAGGCTAGGGATATCCTTAGTGAGTGAAAATGGAAGAAAATGAGGTAGAAGAGGGTAGAGAAAACTACCACAATTCAAAGAACACATTTAAACCTTCAATTTCATGGAGCACAATGAATTCAAATCCTACAAAATAATACAACATGCACAATATACCTCAAAATTTAATGAAAGTAAAAGGAGGAAATACAAATTGAGCTAGGGAAAGAAAATCCATGAAACACCAATTTTATTGCTTAAAATGATGTATAATCCATTACAATATAGGCACATGGCCAAATTCCTTAACAAAATACATAAATTCAAGGATTGTTGCTCACAAGAGTGTTAGAACAATTTTGGCAGAGTTCCTTTACATTCCATAATGCCTCTCCCTTACAATGAGGTATAATTTCATATATATAGAGAAGGGGAGGTACCAACTAACAACCTTCATTAATTTATCATATGGAGGTATGGGCGACCATACCAATTCACTTTCCAATGGTACTTCTATTACACTGGTAACAGAGGTGCAATACCTCATTAATTAAGTTGATGAACTACTTTGTACGATGCCATTAATGCCAAGCCTATATATGAAAATCCTTGTTGATTCCTAAACAGGACCACCAACTGATGCCTGACAAGAACGAGAGGAATTTACAGAAACAAGGGAATGAGTTGTCACTCGAAAAGAAGAAATATTTTTACACAACATCAGGGGAAGGTTGACACATGTTAAGAAGGAATGTTTTCATGTTAAATAAAAGGGGGGTGTTGGGGAAGGAGGGATGACACACAAAAAAGAGGAATGATTGTTGCATGACAGTGAGGAAATTGGTGACACACGTAAGGAAGTGGCAGTGACACATGTCAATAAGAAGAGGTTGACATGTGACAAGGAAGTAACAGTTATAGGCATCAAGAGAATTGTTTCCATACATCAACAAGAGGCCATTAATGCACAATAGGAGATGACATTGACACACGACAAGGAGGAGGTGACTGACACATGGTTGATGCACGAAAATAGATGGGATGGTGATGTGCGTCATCAAAGGGTGGTTGACATGCGTCAAGGAGGTTGACATATGTCAAGAAGATGGTTGACATGTGTCAGTAAAATGGTTGTTACATGTCAAAAAGTAGTGTTTTTTGTGTGACAAGAAGAAGTAGTTAATGTGTGGTTGACATGTGGTAATAATATATGGCTCCAAACCTTTTCTGTAGTGAGCTATCTCACCGTGCGTTAATACCAATTCTTGACTGAAAAATTACAAGGCACTGCTTGACCAATAAACTACCAATACCTTGATCTGTTTTGTTGTCCATTTTGCAAAGGTGGAAAATATAAATAACAATATCTTATTAATGTACTCTTGTTGAGATAAAGTCATCTTCTTTTCATTCCTATCCCTAGGGCCTATGTATCCTTATACCAAGGATTTGTTTGGCTGCCCCAAAAATATATCATATCAAAGGAGTCACTTAGCTACTTCTTGAGTAGTTTTATTTCATGCATGTTTTTACCTACAACTAACATGTCATCCACATAAAGAAACAAGATAATATAGCTATCATCTTGAAATTTATTTGTATACACATAATGGTTAGAATGGAATCTAGTATAACCTTACTCCATCATGAAGATATCAAATTTTGTATACCATTGATGTGGAGCTTGTTTCAGTCCATATAAGATTTTCTTCATTTTTCACACCATCTCCTATTTACCTTTTACCTCAAAGCCCTATGACTAATGCATATATACGTCCTACTCTAAATCACCATGGAGGAATGTAGTCTTTACATCTAGCCACTCTAGGTGTAAATCTTTTTCTACTACTATTCCAAGAATAGTTCTAATAGAAGTCATTTTTACTATAGGAGAAAAAATCTTAGCAAAATCTATACCTTTTTTCTGTGCAAGGCCCTTGACCACCAACCAGGCCTTGTGTATTTTCTTTCCTCCTTCCTCTTTAACTTTTTATAACCACTTGTTATACAATTCTCTTTTTCCTACCTCCCCCATCTATGTTCCTTCTTTTCCTACCATCATTGTAGATACCACTCCCTCTATACCCATCAGCATGGCTGCTACCCCTATGCCTTCCTTCTTAGCTCCCCCTATCATCCCCCCATCTCTACCCCCACCCCTTTCACCTCCACCTTGAACAGTCCTAGAATAGTTCATCTAAAAAGCTGAACCTGGAAACCCGTGTTTCAGGGAATGTGCCTCAAGACTTAGAGGTTGCCCATAATCTCCTACACATTAGCAGTACGGGTTCTCAGGAGACACACGCTGAGAGCTCCACTAAAAGGCTAGAAGCATTAAAAACTAACATGTTGCTGCTGAAAGAGGAAGTAAAACACTTGCCTAAGCAAAAAGGTAAGAGAATGAAGGAGGAGGAGGCTGATATTAACAACAATCAGATGGAAGATATCTACAAAAAAATTTACTCCTTGGACAACTGACTTGGAAAAACCAAGACTTTTCATGATTATAATATGGCTATTTTTAATGCAATTGAGGAGTTTATTGAGCAACACGTCCGCTGCGTCTCTAATCTCAGCGATATACCAGCTACTCTTTGGGGAACGGAAAAAGAAAGCAAACAAACCATACAACAGCTGGATACTATTAACCCTACTCACATGACGGCATTGGCTATGTTCACCTCCTAGTAGAATATCAAATCCAAAATTTCCAAAGCCGCCAAGAAGTAATTATGGCTCTGCACTATTCTTGCTGACTTCTATCATGGTTTTTGCTGTTTTGTTGTTGTTTTTTTGTTGCTCTTTTATAATTCTCAAAGTGGTTAGATGTTTTGGGGTAATTGCTCTTTGGTTACAATGGTTTGTTATGTCTTATCTAGATCTTGATGCTTATTTTAATGTTTTTCACTCCTATTCTGGCTCCTAGGCCCCCCTTTTTGTTTACAAGGGTATAGTCCCTTTCAAAAAACTATTTACCTACAATAAAAAACAATTCTCTTTTTCATTCAGGTATCTTCACTAATTCCCAAATATGGTTCTCCATGAGAGACTGTTTCTCCTCATTCATGGCTTGCTACTAATTCTTCTAAGAAGATATGCATTGGTTCATCAAAGCTCTCTGGCTCTCTACTATCAGTGAGTAATAAATAATAAAGAGAAGGAGAAAACATTTTAGGTTCTCTTCTTACCCTAGAAGACCTCCTCAATATAGGAGTTTGGTGTTCCTGTTGAGTAGGTTCCTGAATTGATTAATGTGTCACTTTCCCCTCTAGAAGATCCTCTACCACTGCATATTCTTTTCTAGATTTTTCCCTATTTTCCTGCAACTATTGCTTATACATAAATTTTTCATTAAAGACCACATCCCTAGATTGAATGATTTTTATATCCTTAATATGCCAACATTTATATCCAAATTCATCACCACCATCACCAATGAAAGTATATTTTTTTGATTTAGCCTCTAGCTTGGTCCGATCATCCTTGTTTATATGAAAAAAAACCTCACATCCAAAGATTCGAAGAAATGAGTAATCAAATTTCTTACCAGACCAAGCCTCCTCAAGGATGCCTCCATCTAAGGCACTTGAGGGTCCTCTATTTATCCAGTACAAAGCTATGATCACTACTTCTTTTGAAAAGGAAATAGGAAATCCCGCATGTAACCTCATTCTCCTAGCACATTCCATTATTGTATTATTAATCCTTTTTGATACCCCATTCTTTTACGGAGTTCTTGGAACATTATTTTTCCTAAGGATTCCATTCTTAGAACAATAATCAGCAAACTCATTGTTGTAATACTTCCATCCATTATATGACCTAAGACATTTTATCTTAAGACATATTTCATTCTCTACCAAGGCTTTCCAGTTAACAGAAGTGTCAAATACATTAGATTTATTTTGAATACAATATACCCAAACTTTCTTTGTTGCATCATCAATGAAAGTGACATAATAATTTGAACCCCTAAGAGATAATACCTGAGCTGGCCCCCACACATCAAAATGTACCATCTCTAACTTATTCTCTTACTTTTTAGGTTCATCCTTGAGAAACCTTACTCACTTTTGTTTCCCATATACGTAGTTCTCACAAAACTCCAAAACCATTTCTTTCTATTTGGAAAAAATATTCTTTATGATCTTCATGTTTTTATGGCTCATATAATCGATCCTATAGTGCCACAATGTTGTATCTATGTATGAAGCCACTACATTACAAACATTAGTGCTATCAATCATTAAATACAAGGTTCTAACCTTCTTACCTCTTACCACCACAAGAGAACCCTTGGTAACCTTCCAAGAGTCCATTGTATATATCACATTACAACCATCACTTCCCAGATACCCCACCGATATAAAATTTTATCTTAATGTAGGCATATGTATGACATCCTTCAATAGCCATGTATTCCCATTTGGCATCTTAATCTAAATAGAACATTTTCCAACTATTCTGCAAGGATCATCATCATCAAGAAAAACATGCCCAAAATCCCCTTCAACATAATCAACAAAAAAATTCCTATATGGAGTAGCATGGCAAGAAGCCCACGAATCTAGAACCCAAGATTCAGTAAAATTATGTAAAGAAATGATCAAAGCATCCTAACATACATTACCCATTTCAAAAAATTTCTCCTTGTTTTCTTCCTATTGTTTCTTCTTATCCCAAAGCTCCCAACAGTCCTTCTCTGCATTCCTAGACTTTCCACAGTGCAGGCATACCATCTTAATTTTTTATTTCAACATTGCCCAATCTTTCAATTTTCCACAGCTTCCTCTATTCTTTTGTCTCCCTATAGTTTCCACTATCAAAGCATTCCCTGAAGTAGAAGATTCCCCAGAGCTTTTTCTTTGCATTTCCTCTCTTAAAATCACTCCTACAACATCCTCAAACTTCAAATTCGAGTTAGTTGGAAACGAGTTACTTACTACCATTATCAATCTATTCAAATTCTCAAGTAAAGAGCACAGAATTAATAAATCCCTAACTACTTCATAAAATTCTATTGTAACTGAAGCAAGCATATTCACAACCATATTAAAATCATTTAATTACTTTGCTAATGAACTATTCTCAAACATCCTCATATTAAAAAATAATCATTAAAAATATATTGTTAGAGGCAGAGGGTTTTTCTTTAAATTCCCTAATGCATCCATAAGTTCTTTTGTATTCTTTTTATTTTGAAACATTAAATAATACCGAAGATGCAAGACATAGCCGGATTGTCCCAAGTTCCTTCTTATCTAGGAAACCCCATTCCACATCCTTCATGATAAAGGGATTTTTTCCCTTTTTCAGACACCAGAGTATAAAGATCCTTCTGATAAAGGTAATCTTCCATCTATATCTTCCAAACACTAAAATTTTGTCTGTTGAATTTATCGACCTTTGATCTTCCATCATCTACCATAGCTCTCACTCAAGCTAAAAATTTCACTGTGATTCAACACTTCAACAAAGAAAACTAGGATCAGATAATAATTTTTAGGACATATGGGATAAAATATATGCAAAAATCCCACACAGAATCACAATAGTAAAAACTAATATGCATAATAATATCATAGATCTAAAAAATAAAGGTGCAAAAATTAAAAGAACACAACACAGAGACAATATTTAACATGGTTCACCCAATTTAGGCTACATCCACCAAGAATCACTTGCTCAAATTTCATTACAAGCCACCTCTCTCTTAATATAATACACATATTTTTTTGGATCTATTCTCAAGAAATTCTCTTTAATTCAAACTTGAACTCACACACCTCTATAATATAACATCAACACTACCATATGCTCAAAAGAACATAAATAAGAAATGGCTTAAGTAGTTTTTACATTATAGTGGCTACCAAACCCATGGACCAGAACCATCCCACAAACTTATGAGTCAAAAATACCAACCATATGAGAAGATCACATTTCTCTAGGTATCGGGAGTGATTTTTGACGGCATAATTTTTTTTTGGGGGGGCTATGACCCTAGCCCAGCCTCAAACACCGGTAAGAAAACTATGGATAGTGTATGGTAATTTTGGTTTTAAGTATTAAAAACTTGGACACATAAAAAAAATTCTCCACAACATAACAAAATGGTTCCTTATCTTTAGTTTGACACGTGTGCCATTGGAAATTTGGTTAAGTATTACAGAGCATACCTTGAGAGATAACTTGTGAAGGTCATATCTTGAGCTCCCGGGTGAGTTTTTGGGTGCTTCCTTATATGATTTTTCATGAAAAAAAATCATCTGATAATAATGGTGATGGTATCAAGGATTTTATCTTACTAAAACACCTCAAAATTTCTCCTTTTTTCTCTAGATCACTCGTTGTGCATGAGAAGAATTAGTTGGCCTGAGAAATTAATGATACTTGAAGATGATCTATTTCATCCATCATGTGGGGTATGGAAAGATATTTCCAATGATATATTTTTGGGTCACTATTCATTCCAAAGCTCCTAGAATCATCCTTTGAATATCAGGTGCCTTTTTTGGTGTAAGCTCCTTTAGGATCAAAAATACGCTTTCGGTGAATTGGCTCCTAAATGCCCAAAACTTCCACATTTTTTCCTAAATAAGTTCCTTGGTGTTCATGGATCCTATATACACCTCCATGATGGATATTTATCTTCTGTTACACTCCAATGATAGCACACCCGAATTACAGAGGTTGATGAAATTCCCTTCTAAGTATTCCTATAAACTTACTTTGAGAACCATTGTTCCAACATTCTTGAATGAACAAATTTGTTCCTAAACCACCTAGGGGATATATGAAAATCACTTACAGATCACTTTGATGATATGATAGGGTTGGTACTGTGGATTAACTAACCTACGGGGTGTATTGGGAAATTATGACTTTCAATTTTTTCATCAATGTGGTATAGTTGTCTTGTTTTCTAGTGAATGTTTCCCCTGTAAAAAACATAGGAAAACAGATGGATCTAGCTTGGGGACATGTTATGGAATGAGGATAATGAGGAAATGACATGAGAATTTCAGAATCTCAATTTACTTTGAGGACTAGTTCCTTATCCATTGGGAAATATGGGGTCACTTAGAAAGATATCTTACACAACTTTCCTTATTCAACACACACACAGAAACAAACACAAAAATGGGAAAGGAAACACGCATAAAAAAAAAGGGAGATAACCTAAATCACCTATGTTTCATGTAGGGGAGAACCCAGTTTCATTAAAGTAAAAAATTGAATTGAGTGCTTACCCGTAAATGGGTATCACTAAATACCATTTTTCTAAAAATCCGTTGACAGGTTCACTAAAGTATGAACCTCTTCTTAGTTTATTCATAAATCTATCTTGATTTCTAGTCTTCTTATACATTACACCACATTTTTTTGTTTTGAGTAATATTTTTTCTTGACTCCTCCTTGCTTCTTAGGTTCATTCCACTTATCAGTTTCTTCTCTTTGCAATGAATATATTCCATGATTGTACTTGACTTATCATTTCCATTACAAGACAAGTTTTCTTCATTATGCATCTACTTCATGACCGTTACTTTCTTAGGTTGATTCTCTACAGATGTATCATATATTTTGGAATCACTACCCACCTCTTGATGTTCCATGTTTTTCAATTGTTCCATGAAGTTCTCTTTCTCAAGCTCCAATTTTTTTTTCATGCGCTACCCTATATGTTGTGTTACTTACATTGTATTACCCTCTTGGAAAGAAAATGAATTCAAAATTGGGTCTCCAACCTGGAAATTGTCATCTTCTTTTCCTTCTCCATTTTGTGCTTCATCCTCCATTTGTGTGTTGTGGACATCTATTTCTTGAGGGGAGTGATCACTAAAAGTTTAAAGTCTATTGAGAATGTTTCCATTTTGAGAAAAAAACAACATGAGGACCAAGAAACAATCCATTTCTTCATTTTTCATTCAGAATGATTCAATCCTCTTGAAAAGGAAATGAGCACAACATTAGAGATAAAATTTCTTTGTTACCATCTTCTTGTTCTTGATAGCAAAGAACTGAGAACCGAGAAGTCCATTTCAATAATGAAATCATCATTTTCATGGGTATATCTTATTTCAAGATGTGGGGGCATGCTAAATTTCTTTATTTTCTTTCTTTCTTCCTCTTGTGAGAAATAGAAACTTTTAAATTCAATAACATACTCATCATATGGAAACTCATTCTGATTTTTAGGAATATGATTTTCAAGGTGTTGAGTGTTGTTCCTTTTTCTTGTTCCACATCTCTCATCACATAGAGATTGCACTATTGCAAGTCAAGGGTATCATCACCAAGATCAATATCGACCTGGGAAACTTCATCTACACCCTCATCCTATGAAAAATATACCTTTTCAAACTCAAATTTCATTAACTCTTCATTGTTATCTTTGACCAGATCTATGGTGCTTGGACATCCCGCCCCACCAATAAGGGAAACTCAAGATATTTCTCAAAGGTCATTAAGAAGTTTCTAGATTTGGAATTTTTCCATGGAATGTTTTTCATTGAGTCATTTGGCCATTGAACAATATACTTCATTTTTATTATAGGTGTTTCAGTTGATTCTTAGAAGTTTCTTTGAAATATTGACGAAACAGATAAGGTAACAGGAATAGGAGGAATATCTCTTCAAATGTTGGTGGATGGGTTATTGCATGCGTATGACATCTGAATCCATAGCTGATTGTCAAAGCTTCCTTTTGGCTAGGAAGAACTACCTACAATGAAAAAAAAGACCACCAGAAAGAGTTAAACAATATGTGTAGTGAACTACCTAGCGTGTGTTAGATCCAGGAAGTGTGATACTTCCTAGACAACTATCAGTCCACTTTTTTAAACAATTTAATGTGGGAAATGAATTAAATCATATTGTAATTCAAAATGATTTAGGTATCTCACTTAAAACACAATAAGAAATATCTAATCTAACAAGCTAGGTTACAGTAGGATCTGAAGGTCAAGTAACTAGTTTTGGGTCTCTACAGGTCTGACAGAGGTCTCAGGTAGGTCACAGGTGAATAAGGGTGTTGTGGAATTAGGTGGATAGGTCACTGTTTGGGGTTGTATGGAAAAATATAGAGACCGATGCCGGTTAAGGGTGACCGACGGTGGTTGGGTGTAACCGGTGTTGGTTACTGTGGAAAACTAGGAATGCCACAGAATGGGTTAGGGTCACCTTTATGATTATACAAAGGATTTTGGTTGGTCAGAATGAGGTATTTGGTAGCTTGGGTGGGATTTAGCGAGGTTTTAATGGGTATATGGAGGGGGCAAGATTTTCTCTGAAGTATGACTTGACATAGTAGTGAGCTGGGGAGTACATGCCAATCCTCATATCAGTACGATCGTTGACAGGCATTCCTAGGAAAGATGTTGTTTAAGAATATGTATTTATTTTGAATTTATATAATTTGACAAGACTCAGAGAGAGATAGAGATATGATTTCTACAGTTCATTTGTTAACCATCAGCTGAGGCACTGACTTCCAGCGTATAGGTTGCCCTCAATTAATGTGAGCTAATGTGATAAATCAGAATGCAATACACTTATTTTAAGCACAAATCGAAATATGAAGTTGGATGACACAAATAGATGAAGAGGAAGAGGGATGCTCTTTCACTAAAATGCAGAAAACAATAATATATTGTTCTTTTTAATTACACCAAAAGAAAAGGTTTCCTTTAGAGAAAATAGAAAGAAAAGGTGGGTTACCAAGAAAGAAAATTAATGTGTATGCTTTTTAGAAGGGAAACAAACAATTTTTTTTTCCCTAGGAATGAATGAAATGCAAGGAACCCCGGATGGGTCCCACCAGGCATGCCAAAATGTTTTTACCTGATTCTTAGACGTTTCTTTAAAATACTGATGAAATAGATAGGGTAACTGGTTGTAGGAGGAATACCTGTTCAAATGTTGGTTGATGGGTCATTCCACGTATGAATTCTGAATCCACACCTAGTTGTGAGAGCTTCCTTTTGGCTAGGAGGAACTACTTGTAATGGAAAGCAAGACCACCAGAAAGAGTTAAACAATATGTGCAGTGAATTACCTAACGTGTGTTAGATCCAAGAAGTGTGATACTTCCTAGATGGTTATCAGTCCATTGTTTCAAACAATTTAATGTGGGAAATTAAGTAAATCCTATTGTAATTCAAAATGATTTAGGTATCTCACTTAAAACACAATAATAAAGATCTAATCTAACAGGCTAGGTTAGAGTAGGATCTAAAGGTCAAGTGACTGGCTTTGGGTCTCTGCAAGTTTGACAGAGGGTCTTAGGTAGATCACAGGTGAATAAGGGTTGATGTGGAATTAGGTGGATAGGTCACTGTTTTGGGTTGTATGGGAAAATACAGAGGACCAATGCCAGTTAAGGGTGACCGACGACGGTTGGGTGTAACCAATGCCGGTTAATGTGGAAAACTAGGAATGCCCATAGAATGGGTTTTGGGTCACCTTTATGACTGCACAAAATATTTTGGTTGGTCAAAACAAGGTATTTGGTAGCTTGGGTGGGATATAATGAGGTTTTAATGAGTATATGGAGGGGGGAGTGTGTGAAGGGAGATCAATGGGTGGCTATGTAAACAATAGGTGATAATATAATGATGAAATGAAATGAACCAAAGAAGTATAATGTCTTACTTGGATTCTGGTCCTAGACGCCTGTGAATGATGAATGGACGTGCTGCTGAGAGGTTGAAGACTGTTGAGGATCACCGAACGTTGGAAATATTCTGCATGGGCTACATGTGTATTCCTTTTTGCTTGATTGACTCAAATCGGTGTTGGAGTGAGTGTTGGATGGCTATGTAAGAGAAAAATGCTTGATCTCCTCCTCTGCATGCATGTTCTCGCTGAAACTCGTTCTCAAAAGATGTGATATTTATCTGAAATGTGCCAATGTTCGCCAACCTTTTTTCAACCCTTTTTCTAACCTTGAAAATAAGGTTGTTTTTGGGGGGTTAAAAGGGTAACCCACAGCGGTTCTGGCTTAACTGGTGATGGTTAGGGGTAACCGGTGTTGGTCAAGGTGGGATTTTCTAGGTTTAATAAAACTAGGGAGATCCTCTTGATTTTATCGTATCTTGTGTCATTAACCCGTGGATTAGACTGGAAGATTCTTGTAAGAATGCGGGGAATGTGGTTAGAGGGAATGTAGGCATTGATTTTTAGGGTTTGGGGTAAGTCTTAGTTAGTTATGACAACTTACTAAGAATAGGTCTTAGGGTGAGTTGGCTTGATGAGGTGTTTAGGTGAGGTGTATGTGTGGATATTATCTAAATTAAGATATTTAACTAATAAATATGGTGAGGAGAATGAATTAATTTAATTATATTAATTAAATTAATATTAGTGGGGTGAAGGGGGCCATGGCTAGGTGAATGTGATGAAGGGTGCTTATTTATCGAGGGACTAATAGGAAGTTTGAGCTAATTTTAATGTCTACAATAGGAAGTATTTTCTTTGTTTTACTATTGACCGGGATGGTGACAAGTGAGCAATTCAGTTGCATATCTCCTCCAACATCTCAAAATAAGCTTTATCCTAATAACATGCCATATGTGGCAGCCATGTCTACTACAAGGATTCTAATTGTGATTTTCTTGTTAGGAAAATCTACCAATGCTACCTCAACGCATTTGAATTATGCAACGATGGGCACTCATTTCCTTTCTTTGGAGAGACATTTACCAAAGATAGGAGAAAGGGAGATTCTAATATCTTGATAAATTTTTTTTGGGGATGACGTTATCTGAGGCACCAATGTCAATGATGTAATTTTTCAGCTTATATTTGTTGACCAACATAGCTAGGTAGAAAGGTTCAACCTTCCTAGATATAAAGGGTGTGGAGAAAATACAGTTCATGGATGGAGTGGATTGCGATGCTCACATTAGTTCTTTAGTGGAGATGTATATAGAAATAGGGATTCTTCCTTTGACATGTTGAATGATTATCTCCAATTTTTTTGGATGAGTGCTTGATGCAGACATTTGGATCTTGGAACTTTTGAAATAGTCAATTATTTATGAGGAAGAGGTGGTCGGAAACTCATGGGTTATAGAAGCGTTGACATGGATGTTTTTTGAAATTGATTTTCAAAGAGAATTAGAAGAGGACTTACTTGAAGCAGTAGAAGGACTCTTTGATGGGTGTCATTACTCCCTTCATATAATCAACTCTCTGTTGATGTCATATTCAAACTAGGGGTGTGTCTAAAGCTATATGCAACAAGAATAATCTTTGTGATCTAGTAATTGATTGTAGGTATTTTGTATTTTCTGGGGAATATTTTAATGTCTTAAGGAATTTTTGGTTAAAAACCTTATTGGAATCAAACTAAACATGTTGTAAGTAAACACACTTTACATAAATGAATTACTAGAAATAAACATACTTTGCCTTAGAATTAAACACATTTTGCAAAAAGGAATTGCTTGAAATAAACACACTTTTGCGGAATGAAATAGATTGCTTAAAATTAAAAAACATACAGAAATAAAAACATGATTGAGAATACTTGGAAAATGATTGCAAAGAAATAAGAACTTAATCTAGAACACCTACAGGGACAAATCTACAACAAATTTCAGCATAAGGAATTGAAAGTATTTACAACTTAACAGATCTACACTATTTTCTTTAAAAATATAAATACCAATAACGAAGATCTTGGTTCTTGGTGGAGTGGCCTCTTGCTCCTCCTTGAATCAGGTTTTGAAAATTAAAATTATCTCAATAGAAATGGCTATTTTATTGATAAAACATTTTGCATTACAAAAAATTGTTGGATCTATGTATATCAATCTATTTCTATCTCTCATTCTATATCTATAGTAATATATCTACAGGTCTATATATATCTATACTTTTAGGCATACATTTATGGTCGTAATTGTGCCACTGATACAATGGAACTGAATCGTTCCTAGAATAGATGTTGAATTGGAACATGGTAAGATGTACAATTATGTGATAATTATCCTAGATCTGCAAGTATGAAGAGTCAGAAATCTTCTAATCTGGTACCGATTGATAGGATTATTGATTTTACAAATCATCGAATTTTTGGAATATATTCTTATCGGTTCCAGAACTTTAGAAGAGTTATAGAACTAAAGGAAACCATTTCAAGCCTTAACTGAGAGAGTTCCAGAGCTATCTACAGGAGTTCCAAAACTAATTCTAGAACTAAGTATTAGAGTTCCGGAACTAAGTCTGAAAGTTCCGAAACTAAGTCAAAGAACTCGTAACTATATGGTGGTGTTCTAGAACTAAGGCTAGTAGTTCCAAAACTAAAACATATCTATTCCACTGCTTCCAAAAACATGCAATCAACTTCATATTTGTTCTTCCACCTAATTGTGACATGTTTTATTACAAAACTGAGTTTCCAAAACACTTTGTTAGGAATTACAGATATTTTAAACATTAGAAACATAATCAACAAAAGGTGGACAACTATATCCTAACTTATATCAAATAAAAAAAAAGTCACAAAATGTAGTCAAACTTAATAAAAGGGAGAGTAAGATGAGATCATTTATTGTACATTTAATAGGCATATTCTAGCCGCATCATTTCCCCCATAGTTACTTATTTGTAAGAACCTTTACAAACTTTACTCTTCAAATTTGGGGTTATATATTCTACATTCCATTTGATTTCTTAGGTCAAATGGATGGAACTAAATATCCCAATGTTTTAATTTATAGGTACTAAACCCTACTCCTAATTCTACTTTCCTCTGTCATGTCTCAAACTCAGTGGGATCTTGTGGTTCTCTATTCTGCCATAGTGACATGGAGGTGAGAAGGAGTGGATGTCTTGTTCTCATTCCCATCCATATGCCTCTGTGCTTTTCATTGATATAAGGAATTAGCATACATAAGGCTTTTACTCTATGTAAACTCCAGATTAAGTTTTTGGGAGATATTACTCCCTTCTTCTCAATGCCACCATGAGAAATTCCCATCTTTTCAAACATGCCTCATAAATATCTTCAAAATTTTACTCTTCATAAGATGTGAAGGAATTAATACTTCTATGAAAATTGGCAAGATAAGGTTCTTTGAACCTTTTATCAAATGCACGGGATCTGAAATGTGTGGCAAAGGCGGATGGTTTACCATAATGAATTCTCATATAGAGACCAGATGAACTAGCCTTTAACAGATGCTCAGATTCTCATAAGTTGGCTCTCCCCTACATACAAATCGATCGTAAAACCTGAGTTATTTTCCAGCATGAAATTACAGAGATAGAATTCGCAAAGAATATTTTTCTTCTCTGTGTTGGCTAAGGAATAGGCTATTGTGAAATCATCTTCATCTTTTATTTCATGTGGAAGGCCACATCCTATCCTTGAGAAATTCCAGTGAATGAATTATTCCTCAAAAAATACACTATATGTAGGAGAAGGTCTCCTACATGCAAGCAATTTCTCACTCATCATGCAAACAATTTGTATTTTCATAAGATATTTAAATTTGTTGTTTTCTTCTTTGTAAAAAATTTCTTCCAATTCTTTGCTTGCTTTATTCTCTTCTTCCATCTTAATTTTCAAGTCCTCATTGGATTTCTTGGCTTCACTAAGTTCTCTGTGAGTATCATCCCATAGTTGTTTAAGTGGCCAATAAGTTAATTCAGTTTATGCAAAGACTGTTGACAAAGTAATTTGTTTTGTAGAATTTTGACATTCTTCCTCTTTCTCCATTATCTGTAGTTTAACTCTTGTCAATTCCTCAGTCTTATCAGTGAGCTGAGTTGTTAATTCCCTAATGACCATTTCTCTCTCTTTCAATTTAAGTTTGAGAAAAATCAACTCCTCATCTTTTTCTCTAATAATGAGTTCTTCTATGGAAAAAAACAGAGTCTGTTTAACTCTTTGTTTCTCTTCTTTCTCTGAAATTTCCTTGGGGGTTAAGCATTCTTCTTCTACTAGAGGGGATTTCCCTTTCCATTTCCAAGATTCCAATTCATCTTCTTCATGTGATGGTGCTGTTGATTCACCCAATTCTTGAAAATATTATTCCTCAAATCTCTCATCTTCTTTTTCTATCTCTTTTTGGATTGGTCTAGGAGGAGTCATGGTCATGCTACCCAAAATATTAGCAGCTTCCTTTTCCAGCCCTTCTTGATCTTTCATCTCATCCAGAATTTCTCTAGACCTTTATGAATTATCCTTCTTTGAGGAGCCTCAAAATGTATAGAAATGGGTCTCCTCCTCGAGCTTCTTCTGATGTTTACCTCTTGCTCTTTCCTAGGTGAAGTATCACTATCAGAGATAGATATTATCTCTCTTGTAGCTACTATAGAGGAAGGAATTTCTTTAGAAGGCACAGTTGGTTCTTCTATTTTAGTCCTTCTTCCAGATATAATTCTTTTTGGTATTTCCTCTCTACCTAATTCTTTCTTTTCCTCATCAGTGGAATCAATTTCAAAATTAATTGCAGGAGGAGGAGTTGCTATTACTCTCCTTAGAATATCAGGGTTCTGCTTAAAATTTCTAAGAAATTTCTCCCACATTTCTTCTCCATTTTTCTTTGAAAGAAAATAGTGCTCACACACTAAATGCACTAACCAATGATGTCTGATTGTTCCCACACCCCAGGAATACCTCTGGGCCATTGTATGGATGGAATAAAAAATAAACCATGGAAGGTTTAATATATATTCTAGTTTTTTGGCTCCATATCTAAGGTATATGAGGATCTTCAGAACTTCCCTTCCTACTAACCTGAATTGACCATCATAGGTTAAATACTTGACTATCCAAAATGCCACTCTGTCAAAGGGTTTGGGAAGCTAGCCCTTCTAACCCATTTTTTGATTTTCTTCATGTTGTAAATATATTGGGGTTCATCTTCCCCCTTTTTCAAAAAGGTTTCAACCAGGTCTTTTAATGTCCCTCTAACAAGGTTAGGAACATTCATAATTGGCACTCTAGGTACATTAATTATTGTATTCACAAAAAAAGGAATGAAAAATTTTCTAACCTCTGTCTTGGAATGCTCTAAATTTATAAGGAATTCTCTTACCAATTCATCATTATACTTGGAAAACTTCCTCAGAAATTCCATCCATCCTACCTGATGAAAGATAGTTGCCACTTCTTTATCTCCAATGAGCTGGGTATCATCCTCTAGTTTTGAATTCTTTTTAATCCCCATGATACAAAGGTGATTCGAATTCGTTCTCCTTTAATCTTGTGTGGATTGACTAAATAACTCTTCGCTTAGCTGTAGAACTGATGAATTTAGTTGAAAAATTATTGTCCTTAGCTGCAGAACTTCTATGTTGTAGCTGCGGAATGAAAATCTAATTCGCTGCTTCTTCCTTCAATTTTCTCTACAACTACTTCTCACTTTGTTGATTTCACACTAATGATAACTTGTTATAACTATGCCACCAATTTATTCCATTAATATCTTTCTCATGATTATTGACTTTTAGTCATGATGTATAATATATGACTCAAAGTTTTAAATCAAATCTAATCACACATGCGATCTTTTAATCTAATGTTTAATAAGTTAAAGACATAATTACCATCTTTGATGATGTAATCCCTTCGTCGTGATGACTCATCATTCCTGAAAAGTGAAACAAAATGAATTTTTTTAGAAAAATAGCTAGAATTCCAAGGAATTTTTTTATTTTGAATAAGCCATTTATTTGAGAAGATCAACTAACATTGCTGGTTTTCAATTGATCTTTGAGAGAAATTTGGTTTTGGGGAAGAGAACGCCATTTTACTGGTTTTCCCTCTCTTCCCTTTTTTTGGGGGGGGGGGAGGAGAACACCATTTACTAGTTTTCATTCTCTTCCCTTTATTCTGGATCTATCCACCTAATTATTTGATCATTTTTGAAGAACTAGGTTCTTCTATATGATCAAATTCTTTGTCTACTTCAATATTCCTCAAGAATTCATCCTTAGTAGGAGGCTTCCTATAAAGCTTTAGCCTATGTCCATTTACCAAGAGTGTTCTTCTGATACCATCAATGGGAAGTAGATGAAGAGAACCATTGTCAAATATTTGATCAATCTGATAGGGTCTTAACCATCTGGTTCTTAGCTTGCCTTTGAATTGTTAGTACTTGGAATCAAACAGTAATACCTAGTCCCCTACCTTGAATTTCTTCTTTTTGATATGTGTGTCATGCCCTTGCTTCCTTTGATCTTGGATTATTTTTTTCTATTGAAGTACTTCCATCCTTAATTCATCCAACTCATTGAGTTGAGGATTATCTCCTTTTGAGCTACATCCAACTCAATACCCACCTTAATTGTTGTCCTCAATGTTTGTAGTTCAAACTCAATAGGAAACAAGGAAATTTTCCCATAGAGTAACTCATATGGTGAAAACCCTGTTGTAGTTTTCCAAGTTGTATTGTAAGCCCAAACAGATTCAGGTAGTCTCTTTACCCAATCTCCTCTTCCTTCTTCAATTGTTTTGGTAAGGATGTTTTCCAATTCTATGTTTGTTACTTCAGCTTGTCCATTTGATTATGGGTGATAGGAAGATGAATTATTATGATTGATATTATAATACATTGTGAAATCCTGGATCATATTAGACATAAATTGTAGTCCCTAGTCTGAAACTATGCTCTTTGCTTCTCCAAACTTTACCATAATTTTGTGCCAAAGGAAATTAGCAACTGCTTCTTTAATGGAATTTGTTAAATCCTGCACTTCTACCCACTTTTTCACATAATCAGTATACAAAATAATATGTTCCTTCCCTTGTGAAGGAGTATTAAAGGGACCAATAAATTCCAATCCCCATATGTCAAATGGTTTTATAACTACTTGAGGTTGTAGGGGAATTTCATTGGTAAAGGTTGGCTATCCCATCCTTTGACAAGGATCACACCACTTGATATATCTCTTCACATCTTTGTATAGAGATGGCCAATATTAACCAGTGCTAAGTATCTTGGGAATTATTATTTTCACTGAATAATGTCGTCCACTTGGTTAATCATGACATGCTCGGAGGATGTCAAATATTTAATCATATTTTACACACATGCATAAAACCAAATCAGGACCACATTTAAAAAGCATTCCATTTAACCATTTGAATTGTGCATTGGTTTTGATTAACTTCTTTATTTATTTCTTAGTGAAGGAAGGAGGAAACTTCCCTATTGCAATATAATTTTCCATATCAGCAAACCATGGTGTATCAGCTGAAATAAAAAACAATTGTTCATCTGGAAAGTTATCCTTGACTGGATCTTGCTCCCCACTAGTGGTTATTCTTGATAAGAAATCAGCTACCACATTAGATTTACATGGATTTTCCACAATGGTAATATCAAATTCTTGTAAAAGCAATAACCATCAAATTATTCTACCTTCAACCATTGGTTTGTTCATTAAATATTTAATTACTGAGTGATCTGTATGTACAAATATTTTGTACCCTATAATGTAATGTATAAAATTATTAATTGCATAGATCACATCAAGAAATTATTTTTCAGTGGTGGTGTAATTTCTTTCAGTGGGAGTAAGATTTTTGCTAAGGTAATAGATAGCATACATTCTCCCTTCTTCATCTTTCTATCCCAAAACTGCACCGATGGAATTATTTGAGGCATTTGTTTGGATATGAAAAGGTTTCTCCCAATTAATTCCTCTCAATACTGGGGCAATTATTAATTTCTTCAAAAGCATGTTGACACTTTTCATCCAAAAAAAATTCACAATCCTTGGTAAGAAAATTAAACATGGGGGCAGAAATTTTACTAAAATCCTTAATAAAGCAATTTTAGTATCTAGCGTGCCCTAAAAATGACTTGATATCTGTGGGGGTTTGAGGAATAGTTAAGTCTGGAATAATTTTGATTTTTTTTTATCAACCTGAATTCCTCTATTTGAAATATGGTGTCCTAATACAATCCCTTCATCAACCATCATCAAAAAAATTTCATGGCTAAGAGACAAGTGTTGTTTCTCAAATCTTGTCAATACTCTGTCCAAATTTTTCAAGGCATCATCAAATGTATCTCCATGCACAGTGAATTCATCCATATATGCCTCTACATAGTCATTTTTTAGTTCTGCAAAAATTGCTAACACAACTCTTCAGAAGGTTGTTGTAGCTTGCATAATCCAAATGGTAATACCCTGTAGGCAAAGGTACCCCATGTATATGTAAATGTATTTTTATCTTGATCCTCAGTAGCAAATTTTATTTGATTGTATCCACTAAATCCATCCAAGAAGGAAAATTACCGTTTACCTGAAAGCTTGTCTAAGACTTAACCTATGAATGGTAAGGGAAAATAATCTCTTAGTGTGGCTTTGTTCAATTCCCTATAGTCAACATATATTTTCCATTTTCCATTATTCTTAGGGACAATAACAAGAGGAGACACCCAATGTCTATGTGAGATAGGGTAGATAAAACCTACTTGTAATAGTTTTTCAATTTCTTGTTTTATTATATCCCTTAAGGCTGGATTTATCCTTCTCTGAGGTTTCCTAAATGGTTTAATTTTTCTAGTATAGATGTGATGAGTGTAGATATTTGGGTGGATTCCTTGCATATATTTGTAATCCCAAGAAAAATATTTAGTATGATTTTTCAGAACATCAAACAATTTAGCTTCTTCATCATTGTTCAACCAGCTATTAATATTCAAAATTTTACCCGGTTGAATCTCAACATGTTTGGTTCCAGTGTATGATGAACTGATTTGTTGAAAGGGTTCCATTAAAGTATTTAGTGGACATGCATGCGGTAACAACATATGATATGTAACAACATCTCCAAAAGTTCCTTCAGACAAAATCTTGGACAAAGGACAATAGGAAGAGTTATGGTACTTATCTTGTTGTAGGTCAAACTCCTCATCACTATTGTTTTCTAGAACTTCTTCATCATATCCTGATATATGTGAAGCTAAAGATTGATATTATTCCTCTCCCCAAGAGAAATATCGTTCCTCTGGAGTGAAATTATCTTCATTTATAAGGAATTGTTGTTGGTGTGGTTCTGGAACTAGTTGTGATGGTTTCGGAACTAACTATGATGATTTTGAAACAAATTCTGCAGGTTCCAGAACTAATTTCGTAGGTTCTAGAATTATTCCCAACTGTTCCAAGGACAATTGGTGTACATTCAATGGTGGGTTAATAATATCTTCTATTTTCGGTACATGATCCTACAATGTTATCATAGCCAAAGAAGACATATTTTTCTCATTAATATTAGGATTATCAACACATAAATTCTCTTGATTGTCAATAAAAGGTTGTGCAGAGGAATATAATGAAGTTTTCTTATAATTCTTACCATTTGAAATAGTCATATCACCTGACCTGCAATCAATTAAGGCAGCAAATGTAGCTAACCATGGTCTGCCTAAAATAATGGGATAACCCAATGTTTTACCTTTTTGTTGCAATATAAGGAAGTCAACTGGATATTCCCATGACTCCACCATAACCACCACATCTTCAATAACTCCTAGTTTTTGCTACAGACTGGTTTTCCATCTGTAATATGGTGTTAATAGGCTGTATGCCTATTAATGGTAATGTTTTCAAAGTGTCTACTATAATTACATTTATATCTACTCCTAAATCAACCAAAACATTATGTATATATTTATTCCCTATAGAGACATAAATAACAGGGCTTCTAGGATCTCCATATTTGGGAAGTAGGATCTTTCTTTCTAATAAATCAACATGTTTCCCATCTACCTTAATAGTCCTAAGGTACTACTTATTTCTTCAAGGTTTTTTTAAACATAATAGTTTGATTAATTTGTTCAATTTTAGAATGTCCTTAATTTCTTGTAACAGTGGTATTTCAATATTCAATCTCCTTATTTCATGCACCTACTTAGATTCCTTGATTTCTATAGCTTCTTTAAACCTCTCTAGAAATGGAGTCTCAGTAGAGTTGCTATATGGCTCCTTATCTCTTTCTTTTTCATCTTTTTTGGGGGTAACTAGACTAGGGGTTTCAGTTTCTTCTGTCATTTCAATGATTATAACAGGTGGACTGCCAACTATTTTTCTAGATCTAGTATGAATATCCTTACAATCCATGGCATTAAGATCAACTTATTTTTCTAGTTTTGTTCCGTAGACAGAAGTTGTTTGTTTGTTTCTTGGGTTTGCTACTAGCGGTGATGGTATTTACATTTGGACTACATTTTCACTTTGCGAATTTTGTGATGGGGCACCCATTATGGATTGTTGATTCTAATTAGGATATGTTTTCCCTTGAGCATAGTTATTAGGGATCCATCTACGTTATAAGTAAGCATACTCATTATTTTGACCAGTCCATGGTTGTTGGTGTCCTTAAGCATACCAAGACTGACTTGCCCAATCATAGGGATTCCAAGTTGGTTAAGGGGACCAAGATGGTTGTCCCCAACTTTGTGGTATTTTTTGAGCAGCCCATGGCATCATCCAAGGATTAGGAGATGACCTTGGCATGAACTGTCCTTGGATAGGTTGTCTCTGGACAAAGTTTACTTCTTTTGATGTACTGGTTTGTTTGAGTTGGTTTCTTATAAATGGAAGAAGAGAACAAACATTACTCTCATGGTCCCTAGATTCATAGATAAGGAACATCTCCTTTTTATCCTGAGGACAATCTCTTAATACATGCTTTTTCCTACATCTAGGACAATACATGGCTAATGGTTCAGTCTTTTAATTTTCTTTGGCTTGCAATCCATCCATGGTGGAGGTTAATTGAACTAGTATGTTTATTTCAAATTTTTCCAATTCATCCATTAGTTTGTTCATATCTGGATTCGAATTGTTATTTTTTTTCCCTTTTTGGGTCCACCCCTTGTCCTTGAATAGCTTCTACAAATTTCTTTGATTTCATTCATTCTTAATTGATCAATGTTTCCACATCCTATTAAATCAAGGGTTTCCCTAGATTCATCATCCAGACCTTTGAGAAAGATGGTTTATCTTAACTCTTCTTGAAGTAAAAATCCACATATTTTACTCACAAAGAGGAATTTATCCAAATAATCTTCCATATTTTCATCCTCTTCCTATTTTATTTTAAAAAATTCTTCCTTCCTATTTCTTCCTCTACATTAATCTTGATATTTTTCTAGGAAGGAATTTTCCATTTGTGCCCAATTGGTAATAGAATTATATTTTAATCTCAAAAACCATCTCATTGTTGCATCCTTCAAGGTAGATGGAAACAACTTGAGCTTTTGATTATATGTCTTGTAATCATAGGTCTAACACAATATTTTAAATTCAAAGAGAAATTGGTCAGGATCCTTAGATGAAATCCCTCTAAATGTGGGCAAGTGTGCCGGTGAAATGTTCTTCATAGTGGTTTCCTCATCCTCCAACTGAATGGGATAGGTAAAGGACCTATCAGGTTCTCTTTCAACTTCTCGTTCCATCTCTCTAGTGTTTTCTAGTCCTTTCTCCCAATCAATGTGGTATGTGATCTATTTTGGGGATGGTGAAAAGTCAGGAGTAGGAGGTTGATGACTCAATTGTGAATCAAAACTTTCTGTAAATGGATCTTGAGAAATAATATTTTTCCTAAAGGCTCTACCTCCCTCTGGTGATTGATCCTAGAATTCCAAAGGTGGCAATTCTGCTTCTTGTCTTCTTGGGGATAATGGTGCCTCAATTTGATCAATTCCTGATTTATTCCTAGAGGATGATAGAGTTCTTGTTAAGTATTTTGTGAGAAATATACCCTTGGGTCTCTTGTCTACCATAAAATTTGATAGCTTAGGGAAAATCTTTCAATTATAATGTATAATTGTTGATCTTTGTGACACCAAATTAGAAAATTAAACTAGTTGGGTCCCTGGAAGAATGGCACAACAAAATGATGGTGTCATTATTCCTTCATTTATTAACTCTCTATTGATGTATATTCAAACCCAGGGTGTCTAAAAGCTATATGCAACAAGAAGAATCTTCGCTATTTTAGTAATGATGTAGGTATTTTGTATTTCTGGGGATATTTTAATGTCTTAGGGAATTTTGGGTTAAACCCTTAGTGGAAATCAAACTATGAAAACCTATTGGAAGTAAGCACACTTTACTCCATGGATTTAGGTGGAAATACACAAACTTTTCCTGGAAGTAAACACATTTTATGGGTGAATAGATTGCTAAAAAATAAAAAAAACATACGGAAATAAACACAGATTGAGAATAAGGAAATGATTGCAAAGAAATAAGACCTTAATTAGACACACTCAAGGACAAATCTCAACAAATTTTAAAAATTAAGGAATTGAAAGTATTTACAACTTAGCAGATCATCTACCACTATTTTCTTTAAAATATAAAATACCAGTAACGAAGATCTCGGTTCTTAGGGGAGGGGCACATTGCGGACTCCTGAATCGGTTTTGAAAAAAAAATTCTCCAAAACAAAAATGGATATTTGATTGAAAAATGTTCGGACATTACAAAAAAGTGTGGATGTGTTATATCAAACCTATATCTATCTTCTGTTTATATTCCATATTCCTATATCTGTATATGTAGGTCTATATATATATATATATATATATATATATATATATATATCTGTGTGTGTGTTTACTTTCAGGGGTGAATTTATGGTTGTAACTGTGTCACTAATACGATGGAAATGAATCATGCTCAGAATAGATGCTGAATTGGAACATGGATGGGCATACAGTTATGTGAAAATTATCCTAGATCTACGAGTATGAAGATTCAGAAGTATTCTAATCTACTCCCAATGATATGCTCATGAGGGAAAAAGGCGGCCGTCCTAGGGTCGGTCTTTGCCTTCCTCTACATGAATCTGGGATATTTTGCGAGGAAGGAAGTGTCCATGTGGGCCCAAGGGGGATAGAATTCGATGGTTAATCGCAAACCAGCTTCGCATTGTTTTAATATCCTCAGATAGATGAACAACTTGAGCTTTTGATTATATGTCTTGTAATCATAGGTCTAACACAATATTTTAAATTCAAAGAGAAATTGGTCAGGATCCTTAGATGAAATCCCTCTAAATGTGGGCAAGTGTGCCGGTGAAATGTTCTTCATAGTGGTTTCCTCATCCTCCAACTGAATGGGATAGGTAAAGGACCTATCAGGTTCTCTTTCAACTTTCTCCGTTCCTCTCTCTATGTTTTCTAGTCCTTTCTTCCCAATCATGTGTATTGATTATTGTGGGGATGGGAAAATCAGGAGTAGGTAGGTTGATGACTCATGGTGAATCAACACTTTTCTGTAAATGGATCTTGAGAAATAATTTTTTTTTCCTAAAGGCTCTAACCCTCCCTCTGGATTGATCCTAACTTCCAAGGTGGCATTCTGGCTTCTTCTTGTCTTATAGGGGATAATGGTGCCTCCAATTCTTGATCAACTTCCTTATTTTATACTAGAGATGATAGTAATTCTTGTTCAAGATATTTTTGTAGAAGATATACAAAACCTGGAGTCTTCTTGTCTACTCCATAAAATTTTTGATAGCTTAGGGAAAATCTCTTCAATTACTAAATGTATAATTGTTGATCTTGTTGACACCAAATTAGAAAATTAAAACTAGTGGGTCCCTGGAAATGGCACAAAAAATGATGGGTGTCATTATTCCTTCATTTAATTAACCTCTCTTATTGATTCCTATTCAAACCAGGTTGTCTAAGCTATATGCAACAGAGAAATCTTAGATCATCCTTACTTGGATTTAGGTAAATTTGTATTTTTTCTGGGGATATTTTAATGTCTTAAGGACTTTTTGGTTAAAAACCTTATTGGAATCAAACTATGAAAACCTATTGGAAGTAAGCACACTTGACATAAATGAATTATTGGAAATAAACAAACTTTTCCTTGGAAGTAAACACACTTTTATGGGATGAAATAGATTGCTAAAAATAAAAAAACATTACGGAAATAAACACACGATTGAGAATAATGGGAAATTGATTGCAAAGAAATAAGAACTTAATCTAGAACACCTACAAGGACAAATCTACAACAAATTTAAAATTAAGGAATTGAAAGTATTTACAACTTAGCAGATCTACACTATTTTCTTTAAAAATATAAATACCAGTAACGAAGATCTCGGTTCTTAGGGGAGTGGGCCATTGCTCCTCCTTGAATCAGGTTTTGAAAAATAAAATTCTCTCAAAACAAAAATGGATATTTTATTGATAAAATGTTCTGCATTACAAAAATGTGTTGGATCTGTGTATATCAACCTATATCTATCTCTCATTTTATATCCATATTCTATTCTGTCATATGTAAGTTCTATATATGTATAATCTTAATTGTATTATATATATATGTAATCTGTGTGTGTGTTTACTTTCAGGGTGAATTTAGTGTTTGTAACGTTTCACTACTAGATGGAAATGAATCATGCTCAGAATAGATGCTGAATTGGAACATGGATGGGCATACAGTTATGTGAAAATTATCCTAGATCTACGAGTATGAAGATTCAGAAGTATTCTAATCTACTCCCAATTGATATGCTCATTGATTTGACAAATCACTAGTTGTTTGGAATAGATTCTTATCAGTTCCAAAACTTTAGAAGATTTTTTGAAGTAAAGGAAACCATTCCAGGCCTTAACCAAAGATTTCGAAGCTCTACCAGGATTCTGGAACTAGTATTATAGTTTTTAACTATGTTTTGAAGTTTCTGGAACTAAGTGATAGAACTCATAATTGTGTGGTGGAGTTTTGGGACTAAGTTTGGTAGTTCCGGAACTAAACTGTATTGATTCCACTACTTCCAAAAACATGCAATCTACTTCATATTTGTTCTTCCACCTGATTGTGACCTGTTTTATTACAAAAATCAGTTTCCAAAACACTTTGTTAGGAATCAAAGATCTTTTAAATGTTATAATTATAATCAAAAAAATATGGACAATTACATCATAACTTATATCGGATCAAACAAAAGTCACAAAATGTAGTCAAACTTAATAAAAAGGAGAGTAAGATGAGATCATTTATTGTACATTTAATAAGCATATTCTGGCCTCATCACTCTTGTTGAGGTGGTCTCAGGATTTTTCTCAACTTACCTTGTTGGAACAAAATTTTATGATCCTCCTTTGATTATTATTTTTCTCAAAGTCACTATTTGAAGATTTGATTTCTTAAGTTGGGAAGTGGAAGAAGTGCCATCTTTCTCCTTTTAGGATTGGGTGAATACCACATATGAATAACTATCAATGATTCTTCATCATCAAGTGTGCATTCACAAATCTCAATACCATCTTATTCACTTTCTCCTTCCTCTTCATATTCAAAACTTTCTTCTTCTTCATATTCATAGTTCTAGCACATTGCATTGAATGGTGGGGCTTCCAAGGTGAGCCTTTTGGGTGCTCTTGTGATCTAAGAGAGTTTATTATTGATGGAAAACATATCATTAGCCATTTTTTAAGTATTGGATCAATGGGTATTGAACCAAAACTTTTACCTTTCTATATACCATGGGGATTCTTTACCTTACAAGACAAGATTAGATCATAATTTGTTTCAATATCATAATCTTGTGATTCTTTCCAATTTCTTGATTTTGATATTTTGAGGAAGAATCCATATTCAGGTTGTATAACACTAATAAAGAATCTTTTCAGGTTATTTTCTAAAGCTAAGGAATCTTCTTGAACTCTTCTGATTAATCAGTCGTATTTAGCTACAAGTTATCTCATAGATTCCATAGACTCCTTCTTCATCTATACTAGTTGAACTAAGAGATTTTGACATTATTCTATAGATTAATATTTGGCTTCAAATTTTATTCTTATATCATTCTAACAAGTGATAGACCTTGTTGGTAAGAGATAGAACCATTGGGATTCCTTTTCTTGTAATGACTCCACAAACAATGTAACAAATACATCTTCATGTTTGATGCCCAATACACCACATGTGGTGATGAAACATATTACATGCTCTTCAAGAAGTTGTGTGTTGTCACCTTTGAATTTTGGAAAGTTCTTGCGAGAATACTTCAGAACATCATGGAGAGGAGGTATAAGAGAAAGTCCACCTGTATCCCTTCCCCATAGAAAAATGGTTGGGGATATTTCTCTTTCTTCTTCCACCATTGTTTCTTCTACTTCAATTTCTTCTTCTTCAACTCTTGAAAGGTGAAAATTTCTCAATCAAGATTGCAAAGAGGATTTTTATCATTCAAGTACTTATTCTTATTTTTTATTTTTTAAATTTTTATTTATATTTTATTTTTTTGTATTTTTAATTTTTTTGGAAGAGATCTTTTTTGCATGCACTTAGGACAATCTCTCCCCAGTAGAGTCACAAAAAAATTTTGTGGATAAACTTTTTTGATATGAAAATTTAGGTGTCTCCACCAATGTTCACAGGGCTACGCCCCTCTGCATTGAATTATACAACTCCCATTATTGAATTTAACTAATCTAATCCTTATCTAAATGTTGTTGGTTGGCCAAATAAGCCAAAGATCACAAAGGAAAACTCCACTGAACCTATGGAAAAATTATTGTATCTGGTAAAAGGGAGGAAATTACAGGGAGCTAGGGAGAAGGAAGTAAATGAGGAGGGGAGTTACTACCGTGAGTAGGAAACTTACATAGCTCGCACCCAGTAACTAAAGTAGTTCAACATTCAATATAGAATAAAGAAACAATGAAGCAGTTAGTGAGACAAACCAAACCAACATAGACATAAAGTTCTTTGAGGATCATTAATTGAAGACACAAATCTCTCTTTGATCACCATGCTTATAAAGTACATATAAGGGGGAAATAGAGGAAAAACAAGAAAGGGAAAATAGAAGAAGTGCAACTTTTATTTCATGTGTAGTGATGAATAAAAATCTTCAACCAAGATACCACAATTCATAATGCTACAGAGTATAAGTTATTCAAAATTTGCAATCCCTTATAATGGAGAATTAATCCCAATTTATACAATATGAATTGACCTCTCATCTCCCTTACATAACTCTTTGTATTCTCATTCCACTTTTGAACTTTCACTTTGTATTAAATTAAGTATTTCTCTTATAATATTGAGAAAATACGTTTACAATATTAAAATAGGTCACTTAAGTGAATAGTATAAAATAAAATGATGAGGCCTAATGAAGAATTAGAATGGAGAGAGAAGATGGAGAAAGGGAGGAGGAGATAGAATAAGATGTTTTATAGTGTGGATGAATAACAATGCATCTATAA
Source organism: Taxus chinensis (assembly GCA_019776745.2). Lineage (NCBI taxonomy): Eukaryota > Viridiplantae > Streptophyta > Pinopsida > Cupressales > Taxaceae > Taxus > Taxus chinensis. The sequence goes on from CM034151.1 coordinate 175,512,824, forward strand.
TGAAACTTAGCTCCATAGATGAGTTAGTGAAATGCTAGTTGTGAACCTTTGAACCATGAGAAAAAACCTCCTTAATAATCCACGAAGGCTTGAAATAATTTTTTACACAATGCACCCATGATTTTTCCTTCACTTTGAGCATGTTGAGAATGGAAACTAACCCTTGTGATGACTCTTTGCAATAGCATGATGCTTTACCATAAACATTTTTCCAATGATGATCCCAAATTTTATGATGCATAGTCACCATGGATTGTCAAATGAGTGTTTAAAATCATTGTTTGAGTTTTTCCCAGAGTGAATTCAAGATGACCCATAGAAAATGATCATGATGGTATTCTATGACATTTCCATGCTCTGCTGAAAAGGATTTCTCCTAAAGTGATGTAATTTTCCCGTACAGTAAGAAAGTAAGTGATGAGCACTTATGAGACAACAACAAGGAATGCTCATGCTGTAAGCTTGAAACCAACATTCTAACCCATGAAAACATCACCATTTATTTTTGATTTATCACACATGTGGAATGATAAACTGGAACAACATGTGAACTTGAATTCCATGGCTGAAACTAATACTTCCCCATATTTATAAAGTGGACTTACTATTTTTTAGTAAACCACCATTTTCACCTTTTCCAACTTCAATCATCTAAATTGTCCCATTGGATGACCTTTGTGTAGATCGCTTCCACCTAGACTATTGTTTGACATGACTTACTATTTATAGCTAGTGCTCAAATAGGGAACTTACTATTGTTATTAAGTTGCCATTTTTACCATTTTGGTAATGGACGACCATTCTGATTTTCTGACTATCTTTGATGCAAACCATCTTCATTGCAATTTCTTTTGGAGATGGCTTACTAAAAATGGTAGGAACCCATGTCGAAGGGATTACTATTTTTAGTAAGTATATTTCTGGGCATCAATTTGTGACGAAATGAAATTTCTCAATGTGGTTTTTCTCTCTACATTTCTCTTCAAGATTTACACCTCAAACAAGTTATTGGATTGTGAGATTTTAAATTTAAAAAAAAAAAATGCAAGAAACCAGGGTTTCTTCACTGCAAAAAAATGAGGCATGTTTAAGAAATATTTTAATAGGATCCTAATGGCCTCTGAGAAACTAGAAGATTGCAAAAAAAAGATGTTGATCCATGTAAAGGTTTTTTAGATATGAGTGAATCTTCTTCATGGGCTTTGAAGTCTCTTCGGGGAAAAACTTCCATATTTGATCATTTAAAATCTAGATTTTTTATGTTTCTTTTGTTTTAATCTCTTCATATCATGGAGAAGGTTCATCAATATAGAGAGCATGAAAATGGAGATGCAATGTTTAGAGGAAATTCGACAGTATCTTGGCAGTATGTGGAGGTTTAGGAGTTTGAATGAAAAATGTGTCTATATCCTTACTTTAGAGCTTTGGAAAAGGAAGGAGAGAGGTGGGGAAATTTTTTTATTACCTCATGTCCCTATTTTGTGTAATATGGACATAAAAATGTGTCTTTCCCATATATTGATAAGTGGTGAGTGTTGATTTGAGGAGAAAATTAAAGGGGGAGCCCCATTTAAGCACCTGGGGGCTGAAAAATGGTCGTATGAGGTACCAAAAGGATAAAATTGGGTGGCACACATTTTCTTGTCCCTATTTTCCATTTGGAAAGGTGTAAAAGGTGGTAGAAAATGTGCCCTAGCCTCACTGTGAAAAGTGGCATTAATGCGGGAGTTGGTCAAACCAGTCAAAGGGGATTAACATGAATCATAAAATAGGGGTGGGGTGAAATTTTGTGCACCTCATGTCCCTTTTAAAATATGAAATGGGGACATACAAATGTGTCTTAAGCTCAGGTTGACACATGTCCCATTAGAAATTTGATGAAGTGTCAGAGAGTGTAACTTGAGAGCCGACTTTTGAAGGTCATATCGTGAGCTCTCGGATGAGTTTTCGGGTGCTTCCTTATATGATTTTTAATGAAAAACATCATATGAAATGAATGGGGAGGGTATTAAGGATTTAATCTAACTGAAACACCTCCAAAGTTATCCTTTTTTCTTAGGATTTCCTATTGTCAGTGAGCAGAATGATTTTTCCTAGGAAATGCATGATGATTGAAGATGATCTATTTTTCCATCATATGGGGGACTGAAAGATATTTCCAATGATATATGTTTTTGGCCGTAAATCATTCCGGAGTTCCTAGAATCATCCTTTGAATATCATGTACCTTTTTTGGTGTAAGCTCCTTTAGGATCAAAAACCTGCTTTCAGTGAATTCACTCCTAAACGCCTGAAACTTCCCATATTTTTCCTAAATCAGTTCCTTAGTGTTCCATCCTCCATGATACACCTCAATGATGAATATTGATCTTTCAGTATGCTCCAATGATAGCGCACCCAACTTAGAAAGGCTTGTGAAAGCCCCTCCGAAGAATTCCTATAAATTTAGCTTGAAAACCATTGCTCCAACATGCTTGAATGATCTTGATTGTTCCTAAATCACCTAGCGGGATACATGAAAATCACTTAAGGATAACTTTGATGACATGATGAATTGAACTAGGGGTGTTTTGGGAAGGTATGAATTTTAAATTTTTTAACATTGTGGTATAGTTGGCATGTTTTCTAGTGAATTTTTCCCCTACAAAAACACAAGATAACACGTAAATAATGTTCGAGTTGGTGAACTAGGAGTAGATTGTGATTTTCGTAACATGGATTGAGATTTTATAAATAAAGTAGGAGATGCATTAACTGATGATCGAGGAGATTACAATTATGGAATAGATGGAGTTACACCTTCAATATAGATAACTTGATTCTTATGAAAGAATTTGAGTCTTAAATTATTCATGGAATTTAAATATTTATACCTACGAATCTAATTGAGACCTAAAATCTTGTCACAACCATTGAATTCTTGTCTAACAAGGAAGGGTATAGGAAAAGTAAGAGGACCAACCATAACATGTAGTTTGATGACACCAATAGAATTGTTCATTGGATACGAGATTTGTGTATTGGTTAACAATTAGCAATGAGAAGTGGAATAGATCATACACTAATGGGCCAAGATGGGTCAACATTAGTATTATTGATAGAAAATTAGCTGATATATGATCTGATATATAAGTGGTTAGATGTAAAATTTACATGATAATCGTGACAAGAGAAAGAGATGACCTATGGTGAAGTATCAGTTTGCGCAAATAGAAATTCAAGAGATCCTGATGTAGTAGGAGGCATTTCGTGATATGCATGATTAGCTAAAGATTTAGCTTACTTATTCTCATGTTGTGAGGATGAGTTATTAAATATTTTTAATTTATGATTTTTCTGTGACTGGGATAAAGTATTTAGATTCTAGAATTTCAAGCTTGTTATTATCGATAAGGTCTTGGATGATGGTAAGGAGCTTCAAACATCCATTCATATAATTTCCCTCACATATTTTATAGTCATAGCGAATATTTTTGTTAAAATTCCTACCTTTTAGTCATGATGGGTCTAATGCGAGTAGAGGAGGAAGTGTAATAAGTTTTCTCTCAAGGAGTTTCTACAAAAGAAGATGTGGAGCCATGGGAGATTTAGTAAATAGACACTAAGATGGGTGCAACTGAGGATATTTAGTAGTTATAACCACATTCAAAGTGAATTTAGTGTCATTTGATTTAGTTGGAGATGATTTAAATGTTGACCTAGTTGGAAACCATGTAGAGGATGTTGTTTTTTCCTGATACCTAAGCTTTCCTATAGCTAAGAGCTTGGTTTCATGGAGCTTAAGAGTATGAAAGAGTTGAATGAATGAAGGGGAGGTCTTAAAGTTGACACTTTCCTAGAGAGGTGGTAAGAGACTATGTATGAACAAGTGCTGAAGCTCAGAGTTTGCGAGCACATTTGAAATGTTGGTACCTAGATTTACACCTCTTTTGGGACAAGGAAACATCGGTGAGTGAATTGATATGCTTTGAGGATGAAAAGATTTGTTTATGTCATTTAGTAGCTGAGGAAGATATCTAACATACTTATTTGGACCTAGATTTGGGAAGACCAGGTGACATGTACAAAGTGGATGAGCTTCCATACTACTTTAGGCCTTGTCTTTGACTTGGGTGAGAGAATCCTTTATGTAACATAAAAATGTGAAGGGATAATTGAAATATTCAGTTTATTAACATCTTTTTGAAAATATATGATTTTATCTTGGATGATCATGGCTAATGAATACTCTATTTAACTCTTACAATTTTTCAAACTAAAAAGTGCATATGCCACTCCAATTAGACTCAGGTTACTCTAGACAACATGAGATTCCATCTGTTCTTGCATATTTATGGAAAGCGATGTAGAAATTGTAAATTCCTCTGATAAATGCGTAGAGGAAAGGAAAACAATAGTGAATGCTAGGATTTGAGCAGTAATAGGTTTATATTTTTATGAATGGGAGATTAAAAAAGATGAAATTTACTATGACAGGTTTCTTAGAACTCCAACAATGTTAGGAATCATTCTAGGTAAAAGGACACTCAATTGGTCAGAACTAGTGCCTTGGAGAGAAGGTATACACTCATCGAAGCCCAACAATGTATTATTTCATACAGCATTCAAGAAATTACACATGAAATCTCATGTAAATATCTTTACAAAATATTCACAACTCATTACTTATTACACCTAAGATACACTCAAAGGCTTATAAAAATATTAGTGACGAAAGGGAAACATTATGAATTTAAATATGTGTTTGGTATTGTGAAAAGAAGGATCTGATTACAGTACAAATTCAATTACCAAAATACCACCATTGGGACCAAATCTAGTATAACTCATAGGAGCCATAAATAGAAGATTGCAATAGAAAAAATAGTAGAGTGATTTTAAGTATATTGTCTTAAGAACAAAGTATAACAAATATTAATAATAATGCACACAGTTCATTTTTAGATATTCAATTTCCTTAACAAGGGAACATAAAACCTATGATCTCAATGTTTATCAATGGCTTTACACTTTCAACCATCTTGACACAGGAAAAGTTAAAGAATTAAAAAAACTCATAGGCATCTCATTAAAATTTAGATTTCAAGAAAGCACATCAAACTCTCTATCTCTTCTAAAATTTAGAAAAAAATTAACCCCCTGATATTAGAACAAACCTCTCATATCTATACAATATTTGGTTCTTTCCTTGATTTTCCCACCCCAAAACTTTAATTCTTTCCAAGGAATATTCCTAAGGAATAGTATCTGATTCTTCTATTTTTTAAATATCTCATTCCATATCATGCCATGTGGAGAGATCTTTACAAATGTTGACATGTGTATATTTTATTCCTTTATGATGAATGTGATGCCTATGTAATTTATTTTACATCATTAAATAGATCATTTCTATTTCGGGTAGGTTGAGAAACCTTTTTTAATGATTATTTTAGTGCCCCCAAATAGTTTGATTTGATGTTAGTCATTCTCACCTTTTGGGAATATGCCTCTAAATACACACAATTTTGTCATATATTTCTGATCTGAGTATTTCCACATGTGTTGTGTTACATCAGGCCATTTACCTCATTTTTGAGTGATATCAGTCTACGTCACATTAATTTCCCTCATATGGATATTCTAGACAATATCAACAATTAACTCACCATGATTTTTATTAGCTTAACTCAGTAGCCTCATCTTCACTATAAATTCCCACCATTTATTCTACAAATTCACATCCCTTCTTTTAATTGTGAGAAGCTTAGTGAAATTATTTGTTTGCAATATGGTAGGAGAACCATTAGCATCCAATTTGAAATAACTTTCATCTGAAGACCTAAATTCAATCTTTGAGTTTTCAGACCCAGATGAAATGTTTGTGAGGATGTTATTTAATATTGTGGATCTAGAAGACTACAATGGGTCATTAACATCTTAAGTTATTTGGGTAGCTCTGATTTGAAAACTAATCAAGATTAGTCCCATTTTCTCTACTTTCTAGATTGTGTACTTTCATCTGTTCAGGTGGGAAATTCAAAAGACTCATAAGGGATTAAAACAATTTTGGATTAAGTGTAGGCCAAAAATGAAGGGTGTAGTTTATACTACACTTCCCTTTATTTGTAATGAGTAATTTACTATGAATGACATTCCTAAAGAATCTTATATTCTCAATTAAGGGAATTTTATAGACATTTTCCCTTCTCTTTCTCACAAGGTGAATGAGTTGGAGCAACGTGTTTCTACTTTGGAGAAGAGGAAAACATAATATTTTCCTTCATAACCTTCTGGGGCATCATGATTTTTAATGAAAAAATTCAGCGGTGAGTCCAAATCCAAACATCCTACTCAATCTTCTCCAAAAACTTACATAATTACACTCCCATATTTTACACATACCTCCATTCCATCTTCTACCTTCAAAGAATCAAGGAAGAAGGCTCTTTACAATGGTGGTTTAGATCTTAAGGAATGTGTTTCTTCCTACAAAAATAAATTAGAGATGGTTGACATTTTGGATGGTGTCAGGGTGAGTTTTGATGAAATTATGGCTCTGGACATGTCTTGTAATCTGGTAGGGGATGTTTTATTTGTACAAATAGTTGTTAGGACTGAGGAATTTATAGTTAGGAAGAATAGGATTTTGAAGAAGATTCATCTTTTTCAAAGATGATATCTTAATGATAGAATAACTAAGTGTCTTTCTCCTTTTCCATTTTTGGTATTTTAATCAAGGATGTATGTAAATATTTTCCTAGCTTGCAGCCCCAATAGAAACACATTTTTCTTTTTTCACAAATGTAGAAAAATCAAAATGTTATGATGAATTTCATGTTCACAATAAATTTAAGTTTCTATTAAAAGAAAATGAAATCATATTGTATTACATTGTTTAACATCCATAATTGAAATTTGCATACTCAAGAAAATATACAATTTTGAAGATAAACAGAATGATGAAATAAAGTTTTGAGGAAAAAATCCTAAGCTTGTTCATGGTACACTTGGATCATCTTCAACTTCTTTGACATCCTTTTCTTGTGCTTTTGACATTATTTCATTGTATGCATCAAATTTATGAAATATTCTTAAGATGTATTCTTCATCTGGTCTAACATGGAACATGAGTATTGTACATTATCTTTTCATCATTTGATCAAATTCTCTCATTGCACTCTTACTCTTTCTCAACCCTTTTTATAATTTGATCATCTATTTTTCCATGATAAAAAAACCTATGAATTATACTATAGTTGAAAGGGACTTTGGAAATTATTTGACCAAAAACATTTGTCTAGGAAATTTTCTCTAGGATTCCACAAGTAATTCTATTTTCGTTAACTATCATTTTTTCAAATCTACAATCTAGATAATCAATACATTTTACAATTCAGACCCTTTCTGTATACATGTTTTCTATGATTTTTTTTATATTTTCAATCCTCAATCGAATTGCATCGAGGTAAGTATGTTACATGCCAAATTATTCTGGTGAAATAATATCTTCTCCTTCTATTAATTGATCACCTAACTAAACTACTTCCTAAAAATTGGGTAAAATACCCTCCCAAAAATACAATTCATCAGTACATTTTTCTATCTATTCTTTGTCATCATTGGCTTTTTATGTCACTTTATCATAACATTTCATTATGTTCTGCATAATCTTATTTCTTTTCTCAGATAAATCCTTCCATTTATCAACAACATCAACTTTTTCCTTGGATTAGTCTACTTTCACTTAAGACTTATAGGGTTATGGAAGCACGTATTTCTTTCCCTTGATCATTAGGTTGTATCCATTTTTACACATATGAAAATGGTAATTTGACCTTTTCTTTTAACTGTTTCTTGTTTTCTTTATCTTCATACATATTTTTAAACAAACCACCAACAAATAGTGTTGCATCCTATTTTATGCTTTCTCTAGGAGGTTTTCCCAAGGGCACATGTGTAACAATATAATCACTCATTATGATTTCACCTTTCAACTTGTTCCTTTTGTGGAGCGGTCATTTGCAAAGTCCTAAATCCTTGCTAATATACATGGGTTTTAGTTAGGATTTTTGCATTCTTAGGATCTCTTGTAGGTTTTGGGAATACAATACTTCTTATATCCAATGTTTCCTCTTGGACTGTCTCCTTCTCTTTACTTGGAAGGAGTGCTCCTAACCACTTGATTGTGAGAGTACTTCTCATACTCACTCCATGTGATGTGGGTTGTGGAGTTTCAGGGAGAACTATTAATTTTTTGGATGAATCTTGAGTATGATGTAATAAAGGTACCTCTTCTTGTGGCTTTTCCACTTCTAATGTTGGATTTTTGGAGTCATCATGAAATGTTATTTTTTCCATTTGTTCTTTCCCTTGTCCCTAACTTTGGGATTGACTATCTGTTTCTTTAACCTTACTATAAGTTGGTGTTTCTTCTTGGTTTTCTCCTTCCACTAGAGTTGCAGTTATTTTTATAGTTTCTCCAGAAGCTTCTTTAACTAGACTTGTGATTTTAGATGACTCTTCCTTCTTTTTATCATCTATCTCTTTTAGAGACTGATGTTCTATGGAAATATATTCTTGAGTTTGTACATCGGTGTCATTTTTATTTAGCAATTCCTCCTCTTTTTTGTTTGTTAAATTGGGACACATTGATTGTTATTTGAACTTTATCATCAATTTGCACATTCTCCTTATTATTGATTTTCATTGTTTCATTATCTTCCTTTGTGGATTTCATCATAATGTCTTTAGTAGGGTCTGCTTCCTAAGTTGTCTTATCACCTTGTACGACTCTTGACTTTATCTGAGGATGATACTTAGTAGAGATAATTCTTTTTGCAGATGTTTGACATATTATTCCTTGAATTATTGGTTCTTCTTTCCATATGAGTATTGAACTTTCAATGTGAACATCTTTGATTTGAACATATTTTTCAATATTTGATGGCTTAAAAACTTCTCTCATTGGTTCCTCTACCTGAGGGACATTTTTATCTTCCACTATATATATTTCAATTGTTTCATCACTGAATAATTTCATTAAGTGCATTTGTATCTATTATTTCAATTAGATTTATCACTTGATCATGTGATTGACTGATATGAGGTAGATTTTGACCCTCAAACTACATTGCACTTGATTCTCCTTTCCCTTGTTCTGTTATAGTACTACAAGGATACTTAGATATAGGGATACTATGAGTTATTTTCTCTTGGGAAAAAATTGCTACTACTCCTGTTAGAAATAAGGCTACAGTTGTAACCTCTTGTGGTACAAGTATGGTGGTATTGTTTGCCTTACTAATGTAGCAACCAAATTTTTCTAAGCCTCAATGAGGGGAACAAATCAAACACTTTAGTCTCTCTTATTTTTTGTTTCTTTGAATCATGGCCAATTTCCTTCATTGAAATGACAGTACCCCTTACCAAATGTCATATTATCTTGAATTATTTTTTAGCTCTCTCAATCTATTTGAGGTCTAGTGCCTCTCTTTCTTTGGCACTGTGTCCTTTGAACTGTGGATTAACAATTACTAAATCTCCCCTCATCTTCTTTGAAATGCTAGATGATTATAGTATTATTGCTATGGGAATACTTGGTTTGGTTATGATTACCACTTTATCTTATATAGGAACTACTTGGGTGATGGGGGAATTTTGCATATATTTTAAGAGAATATATTATTATTTTTGTTTCAAAATAGACATAGAGGTTCCATTCTCACTGGCAGTAGAATTCCATTCATCAATAATACCTGAAGTGGGTTTCTTGGTAGGTAATTGAGGATATCTTCCTCCTAATGGATCAATCTTATCATCTCCTTCTTTTAAAGGAGGAAGATATTCCTTCAAGATTCACAAATCTATTAATTCATTTAACACTTTTGTATTCTTGATAGACAAGTACATACTTTTCTTTTGTAACCAATTAAAATTCATTCTCATTACATTAGCAATTCTCTTATGTGGATTATTTGATTTTTCTTCACCCCAAACTATACGAGTAATTGGATATCCCTCAATTTTTTGGTCAATATAATATTGACTCACTATCTGTTAGTCTTTTGTTTTTCCTCGAGGTACTACAAAAATATTAAAATCAATGATCTTTCTGAGGGTCGTTCGAGAAAAATATCTAAGTTGAATTCCTCTTCATCTCTGTAAATCATCCAATAATCCTCAAAATCAGGTTCAAGCTCATATGATCTTCCTAAAGCAGAAATAACAACCCATTTGATATCATATTGGGACCTAGGTTCAAATTTATCCATTTCAAACCTTTCCATCTATTTTTCCATTAACCTAACCTTTGTAATAGTGTGGCAATAATATCCTCCAATCCTGATAGGAAATTTAATATTGTTCTTGCACTTTCTTGCAATCATTTTGTGCAATGGTGCCAATTGTCTAGAAATTTCACACATGACCCACTTTTCATTTACATATCTAGGAAATTTGTATGAGTTCCCATCAAAACCACTAGCTCTGATATAGTTGAAAAAAACCTATGTTGAATAAAAAAGTAACAATACTCCAAAATTACATCCATGAATTCTTCATATATTCTATATTGTTCCCATTTTGGTTTGAAAATACATATTATAGGTGTAAAAAATGCATTATTTACTAATTTGATATTTCTTTTGCCATTGTCTAGATTTAGCTGGGGATAAACATTATATACTCTATGATCTTTAAGATTTCCTTGTTGTGGGAGGCTAGGAAATATCTTATGTCCTATAATATTGTAAATCAACTATGACATCATATAAAACTCAAGGTTTGAGGTGGTGATCATGTTGAGTTTTGTGTCTAATTCAAAGAGTTGTGTGTGAATTGATTTAGTTATGAGTATTGTACAAAAAATGCTTCCTTTATTTTATAAGATAACTGAAATGTATGGACACATCCATTCCTTAAATTCATAAGACATATCTAAGCCAACCATTCTACTTAACAACAAAATTATCTATTCAACCTCTACCACAAAATGTGGTCTGACTAAGTTTAGGGATTCTCATGGTAGCCTTTCTATCTATCAACAACCACTTGGTATTCATGAGCCTGGAATAATATTTCTTCTTATCTTCAAAATATTCTAAAGATGATCCTATGTCTATGGTTATTGGTTTCACATTTTTTAGTAGCCCTAGCATTAACTTAAATGCTCTAGTTGTTAAGGTAAATACTGCTTCACCACTTCCATCTATGACTTCTTGTTTTATCGTATCATAGTTCTCAGCACAAATTCTTACCAGCTCTAGACAATGCACAGATGGAGGAAACATAGTGGGTAGGGAATTATGGATACCATAAATGGCACCTATGAATTCACTTTTATTTGGATCACATAGTCTTTGCAAAAACTAACCCAAGTTGGCATTCAAAAAATTTGTATCTGTAATGGTGTCCCAATTATTGGTGATACTGGAAGTGTTAGGTTGTGGAGTCTATTGTTATGTGTGGAAGTATTGAATTTTGTACACTAAAATTATTGTAAACTTTCCATAGTTGTCTCGTCAGGGCTTGGGTATTGTACATTAATTTATTTTTTCATCAATAAATGTGCCTAATATTTAGGGAAATGTGCTCTTCTCATATGGGTGGGATTTTTGACCCATTAGTTTATGGGTTTGTTTTGGCCCATGGTTTTGGTACCCAAGTTATTATAAAATTTCTTAAGCAGTTTCCTATTTATGTAGTTTTGTGCATATGGTAGGGTTGATGTAACATTGCAGATTTGTGTGTATTTGGGTGTGAATTTTGTAGAGTTTATTGATCATAGCTCCAAGCCGATATGGGTTTTATATTAAGAGAAGATGTGTCTTGTAAAAAAAATATAAGCAAGTGATTCTTAGTGGATATAGCCCGAATTGGGTGAACCACGTTAAATATTGTCTCTTTATGTTGTGTTCTTTTTTATTCTGCACTTTTATTTCAGATCTGTAACAATTTCTTCATATTAGTTTTCTATTGTTTTGATTCTGTTAGGGATTGTTCCAAGTACTTTATCCCTTATTTCCAAATAGGAAGCAACATGAAATCTTGATTTTGTGGGCTTCATCTTATGTGTTTCAATTTCCCCTTTTAATTCCTTAGAAATCACAAATCAAACAAAAATAATACGATTGCAATGCAAAAACTCACCCATTCCTCAGAAGCTTTTAGAAATTCTTCTCTATACCCTTGGCTCAAACGTAATTTTCCACATTCTAATTTTAATCTTTATGTTGTAGATTCAATAGAGCTAAGGCTTCTAATTTCTCACATGCAAGGTATTAGATCAAAATGAATGAATTTTTTTTTTTAAAATCTCACCTTGATCCGTGAAAAACACATTTATGGTGGTAGCCATAAATACACAAAATCTTGTCTATTCAATTTTATATTTTTATTTAAATATAATTCATCCACATGTGTTCTTTTGAGAGTGGCGGGAATACTGAGATTATTTGTAATTTTTTCCACTTTTCAAAGGAGTGCAACACTACAAATTTGAACCAAACACCCGCTTGTTGACTTTTCTTGAAACAATGACATGTGTCCTCTGTTGGGTTTTGGGCATAAATTTTCACTTCACTCTTCATTGGGTACATAATGCAAGAGTACATAAAAATTTTGTTTCCCCACTCCAATACTATTTGGATACATGTTTACCTTCACTGAATGGGGATGTAATTGCACTTTGTATCATATAACATCAAATATTCCTTGGAATATTCGATCGGGTCTTGGTATTTTATTTGCACTTTGCATATTATGTAAAGATTATAAATATGTTAGTATATCCCGGAATGGAAAAACCAATTGAAACATGTCACGTGCCTTCGGGCACCAAGAAAAAAATGTTATTTTCACGAGGATTAACAAAGGATGATACATGGAGATTTTTACAAGGGTTGATCTGACTATTTTAAAAGGTTTTAGAGGAAAATATTCCTGTAACAACATCATTGTGATTAATTCAACTTAGAAAGAAGATTCACATTAGATTTATTGTTCTAACAAGAGATTTTTCAGGATTTAACATGGGTTTATCCTTTAAATAAACATATTTTAGAATTCTATCGAACAAGACATGGAAAGTTTTGGAGGCACTTTTAAGACTAACGGTCGAGCTCAAAACAAGCACCAATATCGGCTCCAACTTAGGGATGGGCACCCCCCACGAGTGCCATAAAAACCAAACAAAAAAATTGGCATATAAACCAAGTGTCTTAATGCATTGGGCAATAAATTCATTTGTAACATACACTATGCCTCATGAGCATATACGCACAAAAAATTAATGAGATACCAAGACAACTGGTCACTATAGACCAAGACAACAAAAAAAGGAAACAAAAATAATGAAAAAAAACTATATACTATACAAAAAATCATACCTGACCATTTGGGCTTAGTCTAGAAAGTGCTTGAGATGTCTATCATTGACATGAAATTCCAATAATTTTCCCTCCATATTCTTTAATAATAATGTATGTTCATACATTCTAAAGTCAATTGAGCTTGGTCCCATCTATAGGGCATTAAAATTTCCATGTTTTCCCTTATCCGCATGCCAAATGTCCCAGATTAAAACCAAATCTCCCACATTAAATGCTCTAGGAGTTACTTTCTTGTCAAAGATATTCTTGAGTTTCTCCCTAAACTTCTTATGATTTTAGTGAGACTCTCTTCTTTCTTCATCTAACTCCAAGATTTGGTTTATTCTTTCCTCATAAGGGCTTACTTCAAATTAACTCTCAATTTGTTACATGAATTGATAAGAAGACAATTGAATATGCAAAGGAAAAGGAGGTTGGATTCCATAAACAAGTTGAAAAGAAATTTTTCCAGTAGCTCTTTTTTTAGCAACTCGATCTACTCATAAAGCAAACGTAAGTTGTTCACCCCATTTTATTTTATTGGTTTCCAATGTCCTTCATCTTTGCTATTTCCTTGAGGATTTTAATTTGATGCATATGCCAAGTTGATACCATACTCCTTACACATAGTTACTAATGGTTTATCCTTGAAGATCATAGCATTATCAACTACTATTTTGGTAGGTACTCAAAATCTACAAATGATGTTATTCAAAAGAAAATACATGACCACTTGGTGAGTTTTCTTCATGGTGGGAATATCCTCAACCCATTTGGTGAAGTAATCAGTACCTACAAAAATCAACTTATGTCCAACACTTGAAGTACCTGATATTTCTCCAATGAAATTCATTCCCTGTTGTTTGAAATGCTCTTCAATTGACACTAGTTGCAAAGGAAAAGCACCTGTAACTTTCAACCTTCCAGAGAAGCCTTGAAAAATTTCACATTTTCTTATTAATACTACAATATCCTTGAATAATGATGGCCACCAATATCTGGTCCTCAGGATCTTGTGAGAAGTAACTCTCCTAGCAAAATGGCCTCCACACACTCCCCCATGAAATTTTGCAACTATATTGGGAGCTTCTTCTTCAGTGAAACATCTGAGTAATATCCCCTAAGGATTCTTTTATGTTAAACCAAAATAAGTAATGAAATATTTTTGGGATGCCAGTTTAAGTGTTATCCTCTGATTCTTATCAAGATGTCTAGGGAATTCCAAATTCTTCAAGTAATAGATTACATCTTTATACTAGAGATAATTTGTCATCTTTTCTAGTGGGTCGATACTACTTTCTTCAATGAAATGTATCTCCATTACTTGTAAACTTCTTTCAACCATCAATTTATCTAGTCCCAAACCTCTGACCAACTTAGTAGTTTGTATCTCCATATCATATTCCCACAATTTTTTCACCCAACGACATCTCTTGCTAGATATTTCCATTTTTGATAAAATTTCCTTAACCATCGTATGGGGAACATAGGCTAGAACCTTGGAACTTAATATGTAGTGCCTAAATATTTTGGTAGCTCTTATCAAAGAAAAATCCTACTTTTCCATGATTGTGTACTTCAACTCAACACCTTACAGGGCTTTCCTAAAAAAAGGCAATAGGCCTCTCATTTCATTCTTCATCCTTTTGCAACAATACTGATGCAATGGTATTCTCAGAGGAAAAATAAAACATTTGAAATTCTTTTTTGTAGTCAGGAATTGCTAAGTCTGGGGCATTTTTTTAGTACTTCCTTTAATCCAGTAAAAGCTTGAAAATAGCTCCTTCTTCCCACTTAATGACTTGGTATTTCTTTAAACTGATATTTTTTATAAGAATGGTTATATCAACAAAGTTGGATATGAACCTCTTAATAAAATATTATTTTATCGAAAAAAGACTGGAATACCCTTTTTAGATTTGGGGATAGGAACCTTACACAATTGCTTCCATTCTCTCCAGGATCTATCTTGACCCCTTCCTTAGATACAATATGTCCCAGATAATTTTGCCTTTTGGAATCCAAAATGAAACTTATTAGGATTTAGTGAAATCCCATACTGACTTGCAATCTGAGAAACATCATTTTCTAGGTGGCCCAAATGGTCACCTCTTTTATTTGAGAATACTGTCATATCATCTTGATATACAACTATGAATTCATTTATAAACCCTACAAAAACCACATCCATGGATCTCTGGAAATTTGATCCTACATTCATGTATTCAAAAGGCATCCTGACATAAACATAAGTTCCCCATGAAGAAGGAAATGCAGTTTTAAACTATTCAAATTTCTTCACCACTACCTGATTATACCCTGAGAAACCATCCAATGTTGACAATAATTAGACCTTGTAACCAGTTGTAACATGATATCCATATTTGGCAATGAATAATTATATTTGATTGATGTTTGTTTAAGATTCCTAAAATCCACACAAATCCTTATATCCCCATTATTCTTCTTGACTAGTACAAGGTTTGCCACCCATGAAGAATATCTAGCAGGTTGTATGATTCATACATCCCTCATTTTTATCAACTCTTCTTGCACATTGAAAGAGAGAAGGGGATTTTTGGGCCTTTGTTTTTTCTTGAATGGTTTGGAATGGGGTTCTAGAGGTATCTCATGTTGAAATAAATCTTTTCTATAAGCTTTCGACTCAAATTATGACCAAGCTAGGAAATCTTGATATTCTCTTAGCAACTTAGTATAAGCTTTCTTTTATTCTTTGTTAAAATTACAACCCAACCACATCTTTCTATGATTTTCTTGAGTCCCTAGATTACATTATTCACCATCTCTAGAAGTAAAAATATGCCTATTAATTACTCTATCATAAATTTCAAAGTTGGACTCAAGGGAAACTAACCCTATGGGAATCGTATTTGTTTTCAGTTGGATCACTTCCTTCCCAAAAAGAGTCCCTTTCCCATCACAGAGTTCAACCATTGGCTCTAAGTCAATCTACTAATTAGTAAATTCGTCTTTACTCTTCATAAATCTTTGTATCTAAGTATAATCCTCAAATACTCGCCAATGTTTGACATTATTAGGCACAAAATGTCTAGCCAATATTTCAACATCATAATTACAAAATGGAGATACTGTACAGTTAGAGAAGTTTGATGTAATGAAAACCAATTTATCAGCTGCTATGTTATGAGTCCTTTCATGATACAATACATTAAATGAATCAAACATTTCAATAAGGTCCTAGAATGCATGCTTATATTGTTTTATTCATTGATTTTTGGTTGCATACAGTTTTCTTACTTATTTTAAAATCAACTCAGAATCTCCTTTAATAATGATATCCTTGATTCTATGTTTCCAAGCAACTCTTAAACCCAGGAGCAATGCCTCATACTCTGCAATATTATTAGTGCATTCAAAATTTAATGTGAATGAAAAGTTAAAAGATTATTGTTATGGGGCAGCTCCACTTCCCATAGTAGAGCACACTGCATAAAATATCATGCTCCACTTAACAATGATATACTTGATTCCATGTTTCCAATAAAATATTAAACCTAGGAACAACACCTCATACTCTGCAATACTATTAGTGTATTCAAAATTTAATTTGAATGAAAATTTAAAAGATTCTTGTTCTAGGGCAGCTTCACTTCCCATAGCAGAGCATGCTCCATCAAATATCATGGTCAAAGGAATACCAACTTCTTGCAAATGAGTAACATTATTTATGCATTGGTCTTCAAAATCAACATATCCTATAAAATTATCCAAATCAGTGTCAACGAATAATATCTCATAAGAGGAATTCATGGGGTCTTTAATAATGTGGAGCATCTTTTTATCTCCATGCAATTTCACTACTTTTCCTTCAACAGGCATGGTGGCATAAAACATGTCAATTTGTACACTACCTCGCACACTTGTGGCCCATTTTATGGATAACAACATACCCCACTTAGTAGGGTAATAAAAAATGAATACATTCATGGTCAAATATTTACCAGAGTAGGCAACAAGTTGAACCACTAGTCCTTTTACATATCCAATAACTGGTACCTCCCTAGAATACATGACATGACATTTTCCAAAAGATGTTGTTATCTTTATATTTAACTCATTCATCACCTCCAAGGAAATTATGTTTGATGAGGCTCCTGGTTCGAACATATAGTTATGAACCTCATTTTTAGTTACAATCAAGGAGGTAAAGAATGGATCAACATCTAATTGAGATTTAAAAAAAAAAGTTCCTAGATATATCTCAAGGGATTCACCCATACTTTCTTATTCTTGAGACACTTCCATTTCAGCAATAGTAGGCAAGACATCCACATTATTTACCTCTTTACTTATAACATCATCTCTTCTTTAAATCCTAAATATTCGAATGCTCTTCTTCTATGCTCAGGGATTCTAAACAACTCAAAAATTGGCATAGTTACTTTAATTTCACTCAAAATATGAGCCATATCACAAGTGATATATTTGGGTAGAGTTGTGTTAGGAGAGAAATTATTTATTTTTATAATGGGATAATATCTTTTACTGCTTGAGCAACATTAGCTGTACTTGGCTTGGTAGTAACAACATGGCCTTTATTTGGCATATTCTTTTTGGGAAATTTCTTGGGGATATTGGTCAACAGTGGTGTTTTATTATTTGAAGGTGGTAGAAAACCTTTAACCACTCTGCTTCGAAGGCTATAGTGCTTTTCTTGAGCCACAACAACATTCATCAGTATCTTCTTATCTTCCTAAGAAGGAATACCTCATTCATATTTTTTAATCATCAAATCCCCTAGATACTCAAAATCATGGATAGGTAATTTAAAAGAATACAAAACCATATCTATATCAACATTAGTAATAGGAGGAATAGAATATACCCGTTCAAAATAGTTCCAAAAGGATTCAATAGTTATTGTACCCAACAATTAAGTAGAAGTAGCCCTTTATGGTGTAGTATTAGCACATTCCAACATACAAACATCACCAAAAGGAGATTCATCAGTGGCATCATCATCAAAATTTGGGTCACAAGGATAATGTGGCAGTAAATATTTATCACACCATTCAATGATATGATCTTCAACCATAAATACCCTAGCAGTCAATGGATCATGTAATAATTTGTTTTCTCTAGGGTTTGGTTACTTGTTTCTTGTCCTTATTGGCCCTTTTCCTCTCTCATCTTCTCTATGGTCACCTCTAGGATGATTTCCAAATATATTATTTCCTTGAGTTTTATGTCGAGCTTGAGTATTTTCACCTATGCGTTTCTTAGCTCGAGCAAGTTTGTAAGAAATCTCTTTAATTGCCCTTGATATGGTCTTGACTACTTCCTCTAAATCCACTACATTTCTTTTCTGAGGTTTTTCTAGGTTAATCAATTTGACACCCTCCCTTTTTGGAGGCTTCCCAATTGCCTTGATATTATTCTAGATTTGCATAGCTATAGAAAAATCTTGCCTCAATGTTCAGGGATTTTTTATCTCTCAGAGAATAGGATGTGTTTTTGTCAAAGGCATATACATATTTGATTAAATAAGATACATCACTAGGTCTCATATTTATAGGTAGTATTTTCAAGGTTTTATTGAATTGGGTATTAAAATCCTGAATAGGTTCATATGGATTTTTCTGTATGTTTTCAAATTCATTGAGAAGAAACCTAGGGTCACTTTTATCACCGTACTGCAACTTGAAATCATTTTTCATTTCTATCCAAGAATCAATTGAATTATCATGTAATGATTTGTAACATTCCCTAGAATCTTCATCTATAGTATGTATACATAACTTTACATGTACATCCTCATTTCTTATTTCAAAATATTCCATAGTATTTAGGAAGAGTCTAAGATGATGGTCTCCACTTATTGCATTATTCCCATAAAATATGGATAATCTATTGCAGACATCATGTCGGACCTCATTTGGATAACCAACCATCTCATGAAAATCTATAGGTTTGTAATAATTTACTACAAAAGGAGGTCTGTGTGGAGGATTTTCCATATTGTTTGGAGGAGGTGTTCTAATAGGAGGATTAAAACAATCAGGAGTTGGAGGTCTTTGAGGAAATGGAGTCTGATCTTCAAAGTATTTATCCTTTAATGACTCAATTTCACAAAATAATCTTTTTTTTCAAATCAATAAAGGAGGGAATTGAAGAATAACCCGATCATTTGTAAATGAAGGACCCTCTTGAGCTAGAGTATATAAATTGGCATAGGGACTACTTGATCCAAAATTTTCTGACATGTTGGAGTAATATACAACTAAAGGTTGTTTAGTTTCAACAATAGATACAACTATTTCTTCCAACCTTTGATCACCCAAGGCTTTCTAGACTCATTTTCTCCCTGGATTAGTCTTTCCAAACTCTAGGAATAATCTACAGTAGGATATGATTTGAATAAGGATATTCTTCCTTCTAGCTTTGTGAAACTGATAAGTTAATCAACCAAGATTTAGATACTTTGCATTGGTTCTCACTAGAATTCTCACAGAAGGTGGAGCTTCTAGTAAGGTTTTACACCTTATATGTGTTCATCACTTGAAATAACATGCTAGATGATGTATTTACTTGTAAATGAGAAAATATTTACAAATTTTCACAGTCTTTTCTTAGGATTATATCGGTGAAGTCAACGGAAACCTTACTTGTACTAGGAAAATATAGAGCAAAAAAATTCAAATCGGGTAATATTTTAGCAAATATCAACAAAGGATTGCATTCTGGACATAAATTTCTATTACATACACTGAAAATGTTACCAAAGACACGTATTTTTTCTTAATTCCACAAAATACTCCCCAGAAATGAAACCAAAAGCATGTTGGTACCCAAATTTATACCTCCTTTACTGCTAGGTAGCATCAAAGAGTGAATTGATATGATTCTAGGATGACAAGATTTTTTTAAGTCATTTGGTAGCTGGGGAATATGTTTGACATACTCATTTGGACGTAGCTTTGGGAGAACTGGGTGATAGGTACAAAGGAGATGACCTCCCCTATTGCTTTAGGCCTTTCCTTTGACCTAGGTGAGAGAACCCTTTATGTAACTGTACGTACCCAGAATTGTAAGGTATTGTACCGCCAGAACAGTGTAACAAGTGCCCCAATGATGATACAGGTCTCCTCGCAAGGTGTTCGGGATCCGGAAAATCCCTCGGAGTATGTGTTAACATCCCGCATGCCCCGCTTATCCGCCGCGCCCTTTGTTTTCCCCTTTTTCCCTCTTTCCTTGGCCTCTTGACCTTCAGTGATGAAACCGTCGCCCTGCAGGGCGGCGGTCCTGTAACCGCTGCCCTGCTCAGAGTGGCAGTCCTGTACACGTTTTCCAGAACGCTCTTTTGACGTGACTCGCGTGAAATATCACGTTTCACCAGCTTTTCTTTGCCGAATTGAGCATGCATTAATGTTTTTGGTCCCCTGGAACAGTGTTTTTCCTTTGTTTATTGTTTAGGAGTTCAATTTGGTTTTGGTTCTTGGATGCTTGAATTCCTATAAATGCATGGTTTGTGCACATGCAAATGGTCTAGAGTTTTTGGTCTGAGTTTGGATGAAGAATTTGAGCTGGAGCTTTGGTCACCATTTTTTCTTGTTAGAGTCTTCTGATTTTTAGTGTTTTGGTTAGCTTGCTTAGGACTAATAGCATAGTTTATTTAGTACTTGGTTAGTATTGCTCAGCTGTTGGTAAGCCATAGACCCATCTTATGCAGGCAGTGCTGTTGTTCCATCCAATTCGGTTAGAAGCTTGCCTCTAAATTCCTCTTTGCTGTAGATTTGTTTTACTGTGACTTAGAGTTCTTAGTTCAATTCATTATATACCTGGTTAGTATTATTCAGCTGCTGGTAAGCCACATATCCAACTTGTGCAAGCAGCGTCTTTATTTTGGAACGGAATAGCTTAGGAAGCCATGAAAGCTGTAGGTTTTTCTCTTCGTATAGGATAGTCAGAGGTTCTGGTCGCTTCACGTTGCATGACTCGCAGTAAAATCCCGCTAGGAATCGCATAAGCCAAGCTCTGTACTCTTGCGCTATCTCTCTCCTACTCGCATTCTCGGTCTGCATTCTGAGCTGTCCTTGTCCCAAAATCTACTCCTATCGGTGCTAGCATTACACGCTCTTCTGGATCCAAGTGAACATGAAAGAACGAGAAGATCAAACTGAGGGGACGAGATCACATACACCATCGGATTCGCCACTGTTATGCGGAATCTAGGTTTTACATTTCAAAGTTCTAGTCAGATTCATATCAAATAGAGTAGTTAATCACTTTATTTCATTTCATTCTATTCTCGACATTGCCAAGGAAGCTGTGGGGATTGATAGTTTCTAAGAAACTATGATTCACTCCTCACTTCTGAGGTAGGATCGAGAATCTTGCCGGTAGATTAGACAAACTGTTTTATTTAGAATAATTCTATAAATCACACAGGCAAATAACCACACTTAGTTATCTTGTCTGTTTTAAATTATTGCTTAGCTATTATTTCTAGATATGCTTAAAATAGTTTTCTTTCCTTAAAATTGTTAGAATATTTCATAGAAAAATAAAAGTTATATGTAGTTAGATTTATTTCACTTAGTTAGAATTTGTTTCATCACAGTTAGATTGCATTTTGTTTCGTATGAAAATCATGGGACCTCAAGAGCCCAGGGAATATATATTTGAGCCAATCGTGCCTCAACCAAACCTAGTCACAGCAATAGTTGACATAGACCAAAATCTCAGGATACAAGTATTCCGAACAACCACAGATTTACAACTGATCAGTTCACAGTTAAGAGGATTAAACATAGAAGACGACCAAGCACATGCGTTTTGGTCAAGTCAGCCAAACTACAGATTACTCTAGAAAACATCCACATGACTGTAGAGGGGCTCGAAAGAGAACAAACATTCGGGTGTGATCCTCTAGTTCTTAAGAATCCAGGTTGCGAGAACGTCTGTAAGGTATTCTGAGAAGATTGCACAACTATTGGTTCTAAACATAGAAGCTGAGAAAGCATACAATTACTGGATACTAGGGATTAGAACTTGATCTCACGTATGACCATAACAGGACCGCAACAACCAAGAGTCTACGGTTGT
The DNA here is from genome assembly GCA_019776745.2 of Taxus chinensis. Taxonomy (NCBI): domain Eukaryota; kingdom Viridiplantae; phylum Streptophyta; class Pinopsida; order Cupressales; family Taxaceae; genus Taxus; species Taxus chinensis. The sequence continues at coordinate 175,535,260 of CM034151.1, forward strand.
GATCCACAGATCCCACAGCCCAACGAATCCACAAGTCAGTTAGATATAGATACTGGCCTACGCACACTAGTGTTTCAGTCCACCCCACTTCCACCTATCATCATCGAACAACTGTCCTTACTAGATATAGTGGCTAACAAAGCTAGGGAATTCTGGACTAGGCCAGAAAATCGTCCATAGAATCGATTGTATTCATCATCCACTATATGACCTTATCAGGAGATATACACGAAACAATCCCAGGTCATTTTCCATGTATTCCGCAACCCATAGATCGAATCACGCCAGAGCTCGATATTGATTGGAGCCTTCGAGCAGTCATCCTTGTTGATCGATCTATCACACCAGTCCAAGTTAGAAGGGCCTTCTTTGCCTTAGATTCGTAAATTCCACTAGTGCGTGTCGAAGACATTAGACTTCCTAACTAGTTTGTCTGCATATTCCATCCCCACCGGCTGTCTCGACACGACCTCGGGAGGTCGGGTACGTGGAAGAGTTACTTGTTGATTCTCATGCTCGCCTGTCACTTTTCTGATGTACAAAATTGGTGAACCCGACGTGAAACAAACAATTGTTTCACCTTCTCTTTGAGAAGTTTTCAAATCTTCTCTCATCCACCTTTGCTCCGTCCCATTATTCTATGGGTATTCATATACCCGCCGAATATGTCGGGATTCGACGCACATGGCAGACCCCTCCTGGGTCTTGAGGCATACTACGCCCAACAGAATAGGGAATCATCACCCTCGCTCTCAGTATGGGGTGACAACTATTCAACTAATCAGTTGTCAACACAAACCCCAAGAATCAAATATAGTTCATCTTTTCAAACTGAGGAGTTAGATCAACCCCCTCGAACCCAACAAACAGAACCTTCAGGTTCTAACAATATGACGTTTACAGGAGAATCTGGTTCATCTCCTCAAATGTTACTCATACCACAAATTAGTAGGCAATCAGATCCATACCTGGTCTTAGAAGATGGACAGTCAACACATTATCCTAGGAGTGAACAACACTCCCGGGGAATGTACCCATCTTTAGGAGGTTTACAAATACAACCTGAAATCTCTTTTCAAGAAAATACCTCTATGCCACTGCATACAAGAAATATTCTGGGAGAAACTTGGCAAAATAGCGATCAGTTTATGACAGGATATCACGTACCTTTACAACACCAAGGTATACAATAAACGCCGCTCAGGCAAAGTACCGTGGCTTCACCAAATGAAGTCATTTCAACGTTAGTAGAAAGAGTGAGAGGGGTTAGAACTGGCTCAAGCAAGTCAAAATTCTCCGTTCATACAAACAGGAAGTTCCAATCCTCCATACCACTCTAGTCAGGTAGATCTCCTTACGGGAGTAGGCACGTTAGGCATGCCTCCTCAATATCCACAGCAAATGCCAACAAGGCCTATCATCTCTAACACTACTCCTCCCGGTCTAGTGTCGAACAGTCTGTTCCTCGACAATACCCCATCCTATTTAAACATGTACTCTAAATCACCACAAGGATATGTGTTCTCCTCTCCTGGTATGTTTGCTCCAATGCAGGGACCTCCCTATGCCCCTGCCAACGCGTACGCTGCACCGTATCAACAACCTATCCCACCACTCCCTCAGCAAACACCATCAATGGTCGAAAGCTATGCGATAGGGACGTATTCAGAATATCTAAAGGAACCCTTAGATTTCACCATACGAAGCGTCATGCTTCCAAGACCTCTCCCTGATTTGCCCAAGTTCAAGGGGTGAAGGAGATCCAAACACGCATATCAAAGCTTACGCTACTGCCATTACGAGAATTACTTCCCTTGGGATGGGGTTGTTGCTAAAATATTTCCCAAAACACTGGAGGGCATTGCTCTCGATTGGTATTATAGAATACCTGAGGCTTCCATACATTCATTTAAACAACTCGTGTTAGAGTTCATCAAAGCCTTCGACATGAACAAACTACTGAGAACAGGAATCAGGGAATTCTTGCATATCAAACAAGAACACAATGAATCTGTTGCTCATTTCATCCAGAGGTGGCGTACAGTTCTTTATTCATTAGCAAGTGCTCCAAACATGGATTAGATGGAACTATGTGATTTATTCCTTCATTCTCTCAGCAGAGAAGTGAAGGAAGAATTCCAGAAGTTCTCACTAAGGACTTATGATGAAGTACTTGAGAGCGCTCTACGAATAGACCAGGCAGCAATAGATAGTGGTCGTAAGACGTATGGAGCAAACGGGAGGTTAATCACCTCCACTCAAAATACTACAACTACCACAAACGTCAATCAAGGACCCAAAATCCTTAACAAAAATCCTGGTGGGTAACAACGGATGGGGTAACCGACCAGCCCAAGAGGGTAAATGTTGTTAATACTCCGTCACAAAAAAACAACCAGCGAAACAACAACTATACCCCAACGGTCAATACAGTGGATTTTAACCATCCACAACAACAACAACAACAACAACGAAATCCCATACAAGGGCCAAGCCAAAACTCATTTGGTTACCAAAACCAAAGTCAAAACCAAAAACAACAATTCCACCAAACTTTGGTCCTAATAGGCAACAGTTTGAACAGAATTTTTAGGCCACAATACACACCAAACCAACAAAACGGGAATTATAATCCCAATTCTTATTGTGGTTTCCATAAAATTCATGGTCACGACACTAGAATGTGCCATGACTACAATAAATTTATGCAACGTTTGCCAGAAGAACAAAGACAGTTCTTCACAGACTTGTTTTTGGCAGATCCCGTCTCATCATCACCAAATACTCTCACAGGGGCATTTTCTCCTCAGAATGCTCCCCTCAAGATCTTTAATGATCCGCTCCCAAATCATGACAGCAATAGGCTGAATCCAATCGGAACAAAAAAAGGTACAGTGACTGAAAAGAGTTTGCGAGAATCGAATCGAAAACGAGGCACCACGAAGTAGTTGCACTCCAACGGAATCGTGAAAGCTCCAGCGATAGCAAGGAAAAAATTGATCAGTAATGGAAGAACTTGCTCAACAGAAACAAAGCTTGCATAGAGGAAAGACAGCGGAGTGTCTTGGCATGCTCATAAATGAATAGAAAAGGGGTACATATAGGGTGCTGAGTAACCCTAGTGCATGACACATATGAAACCCTAAACCTAACCCATGTGAGATGACCCTCCAACATGAGAGGAGGACACATAGGATAACTCACACTAACACCCCCCCTTCATCGAAGCTAGGGTAGCGGTTGTGATGAGTCAGACGGAAGAGGAAGACACTCCTAAACAACTAAGAAAGATGTGTCAATGGGGCCCGGCAACTAAAGGCCTGATAAGGTGCCCATATACAAACATAATCTTCCTAGAAGAAGAAGAAGAAAAGAAGGACTAAATAGCCCTAAGAAGATGGGCAGCTGCAGAAGACCTCACCCCAAGAAGAGACCGTAAGTGAAGAAACTTCATCTCAATGAAAGGCTTAGTGAATAAGTCTAGAATCTGATCAGATGTTTGAATGTACTGAATGTCGATGATACCATCATGAATAAGCTCCCGTATGAAGTGCATATGGATCTCAATGTGCTTCGTCTACTGATGCTGAACCAGATTTCTACAAATAGAGATAGTGCTCGTGTTATCACAGTAGATAATGGTAGGCCGCCGAAAGTGGATGCCAAACTCTGTCAGAATACCCTGTAGCCAAATAGCTTCTGTGGCAGTGTTGACTACTCCTCTGTATTCTGCCTCTGTAGATGATATTGCAATTGCATTTTGCTTCTTGCTAGACCAACTAATAGGACCTGAACCAAGAGAGAAACTGTAGCCAGAAGTAGATTTTTGATAATCTAAGTCACCGGCCCAATCAGAATCTATGAACCCAATCAAGTCAATATCAACCCCTCCATGATAGTGTATGCCATCAGCATAAGTGCCACGAACATAATGAAGGATCCATTTAGCTACTTTCCAATGCAGCTCATGTGGCTCTTGCATGAATCTGGACACGATCCCAATAGCATATGATAAATCCGGTCGAGTGTGAGTCAAGTAGATCAAGCTCCCAACTAACTGTCGGTAAAGAGTACCATCAACCAAGGGAGTAGAGCAATCTGAAACCAACTTAACCCCGGAAAGAAAAGGAGTAGGAGAAGACTTGCAATCAGACATCTGAAACCGAGCTATCAAATCAAGAGCATACTTAGGTTGCGAAATCAAGATTCCTGAGTCAGATTGTGAAATTTGGATCCCAACGAAGTAATGAAGCAGACCTAAGTCAGTCATGGAAAACTTGTTGGCTAAGGTGATCTTCACAGAATCAATAATAGAGGAAGAGCTGCCTGTGATCAACAAGTCATCAACATATAGAACAAGAATGAGTATGGAGTCATCTTGCCGTAGAATATAAACATTTGGATCAGAGTGACACCTAGTAAACCTTGATGTAAGTAAGAAGGAGTCCATCTTGGCATACCAAGCTCGAGGGGCTTGTTTAAGGCCATAAAGATACTTCTTTAACTTACAAACGAGGGAGGAATCTTGGACATAACCCGGAGGTTGTTCCATATAGATCTCTTCCTCTAGGTCACCATGAAGGAAGGCACTCTTAACGTCCATTTGATGTACTTTCCATTTGTTTGCTGCGGCAATGGCTAGGGTCAGTCGAATAGAAGTCATCTTCGCAACCAGAGAAAAGGTTTCTGTATAATCAACCCCAGCTATCTGGGAGAAACCCTTAGCTACTAATCGTGCTTTAAACTTTTCGACGTCTCCATCTACTCCATACTTTGTTTGGAACACCCACTTACACCGAACAATTTTTCTTCCTTTTGGAAGAGTGGTGAGGTCCCAAGTATCATTCTTCATGAGAGAGGAATACTCCTCATCCATAGCAGAATCCCACTTAGGAATACTAGAAGCCTCCCGGAAAGACTGTGAATCAGAAGCAGAGGCGAAGAAGGAGTGGGGTCCAACGAAATCTGAGCGAGTATGTCTCATATCCGAAGTATCTCCAACTAAATCTCCAGCACTTTGCAAAGTTTTCCTAACCCAAAGGGGACCAGGAGGATCAGGCTCAGAGTCAGAAGATTCTTCACTTGAGTGAGAAGGGACATAGTCCTCATCATCACTACTGTCAGAATCAGAAGATTCAAAGGTCTGATGGTTGGGAGGGTCCAGAAGAGGAGCACGCTCAACAATATCATCATCTGATGAGTCAGAATCTGAATCAGCGAGCTGAAGAACCTCAATAGGTGGAGAAGTAGAAGTTGAAGAGGACTCATCGAACTTAACACTTCTCTCAATATATAGCTCATGAGAAGTAGGATTCATCAATCGATATCCCTCATGCCATCAGGATACCCTACAAAGATACAAGGTTTGGATTGTGGTTCCAAGGCCTTACATTTCTTCTTGGGAATCCGAGCCATAGCCTTGGATCCAAAGACTCGAAAGTGCTCAACATCAGGCTTGCGTCCAAACCAGGCTTCAAAGGGTGTCATCCCTCTTACTGCCTTGTGTGGAACACGGTTCTGAATGTAATTTACACAATTCACCGCTTCGGCCCAATACTGTGGAGGAAGAGACTTCGAGTGAATCATACAAGTGGCCATCTCCTTAAGAGTACGGTTCTTTCTTTCTGCGACTCCATTCTGTGAAGGGCTATAAGCAACTGTATGCTGCAGAGAGATCCCTTCAGAAGTACAGAAATCCATGAACCTATTGTTTACATATTCACCTCCATTGTCAGTTCGGAGAACCTTGATAGAACGTTCCGCCTGTTTCTTAGCAAGAGCCTTAAAGTCCTGAAAATGTTCAAAGACTTCAGACTTAAGCTTAAGAAAATATACCCAAGTATATCGCGAATAGTCATCAATGAAGGTTAGCACATAAAGAGCTCTAGTAAATGAAGGAGAAGGAAATGGACCAGAAACATCGCTGTGAACAAGATCCAAGGGACGAGTGGCTCTCTAGGATTTTCCTTTATCAAAGTTCTTTTGAGGATGCTTTCCAAGGGTACAACCCTCACAAAGACCCTTAGAAAACTTGACGCGAGGCAACCCATTGACCATTTCATTTTGACTCAATTGTTCAAGGTAGCGATAGTTTAGATGTCCAAAACGCTCATGGCATAGCTTACTAACCTCATTTGCATGAGTGAGCAAGGCAGTGGGCGTAGAATCAGAAGTAAAGTGGGAGAAGGTGTACAACCGTAAACAGTGATTTGCCTTTCCCTCAGCCACTGTAGTGTCATTGTTAAGCTCATGAATAATCACCGAGTTAGGACCAAATTCCACTCGCATTCCTTCACCAAGGTGAGTAATTTGGTAAACTGATAGGAGATTGGTAGAGAGATCAGGAACACTCAACACTTGGTTAAATGTTCCCCCCATCCATCTCTACCGATCCACTACTGGAAACTGACACTGTCGTGTCATTACCCATCATGATTTGGGACATTCCACAAGGTTCGATGTTGGAAAACTCAACATGCAAAGAACCCATGTGGTGCGAGGCACCAGAATCTATAATCCATTTTGATGAAGGAGCAACTTTGGCTACAAGGGCCTTTCCTTTCTTCTTATCATTTCTAGCACCTTTTGTAGCAGAAAACTCGGCCTTCGGAGCACTTTGTTTTATTGATTCAGGAACACTTATTTTTTTTTTCTCAAGTAAATGAGATAAGTGATCAATCTGTTTCTTAAAACAGTGTTGCTTGTCGTGACCAGTCTTCTTGCAATAGGAACACAAATACTTGCTTTTCTACGCCCTAGGCTCAGAAGTCGAAGTGTTTGTGTTATTTTTAGGCTTGATCTTGGTTTCTTTCTTAGGTTGATCCTTGGTTTCTTTTCAGTCTTCTTTCCCGTGCTGGTACTTGCTACAAGGGCATGTGACTTGGACTTGAGAGACCCCATTTGAATGAGTTTGTCCTGTTCTCGAATGAGTTGGGACGAAAAACAGTCAAAGGAGGGCATCATCCAAGTATCGCCCAAAGTAGCTTTTGTAGCGTAGAAAGTTGACACGAAGACAGAGTATTCGGGACCTAGTTTCGGGACCTAGTTTAGAGAGAATCGACAAGATCAGTTGAGAATCTTTCTTTTCTACTTGACATCCTTTTAACAATAATCTAATGTGGACAAATTTCGAGAAGAAGGCTTGTAGGTTTTCAAAGTCACTAGGATTTAACCCTAGTAGTTCGTTTTCCAACTCATGCGCTCTCATGTCATCTAGTTGTCCAAACATCGTATCCAACGTTTTCCACGCAGATGTAGGTGTTTCGGATGCCTCAATGTGGAAGAGAAAGTTAGGAGAAATGGACATGCAAATAATACCTAAAGCTTCATCACTACGGTTTAACCACTTAGATTTTTCAGGTTCGTCGTCTGGTTCAGTCTCAGTTCCCATGGTGATGCGGTATAACCCTTTACCCCTTAGTTTCATTATTATTTTTGATCTCCATTCGAAAAATTTGAATGGTGTAAGAAAAGGAATTGAAAGTGCATACATAGTGAAAGAGAGAGAGAAAGAAATTTAGAAAAGAGACACAACCACCCAGGACAATAACAACCCCCCTGCTTTCGGCACTTTATAGTTTAGTGCGTTGATTACAATCGGGTCCGTGTATCCGGTTTGAAACACTTGGTAACTTGTCTTGCAATTAGCATAATAACGTGCAAGAGGGGAGACCACAACAGTGTTTCGTGGAGCGCAACAAAAGAGGAACACCGTAAACAAGCACAAGCAAAAAACAGAAAGGAGGCGAAAGCCAACCCTGGTGGAGAGAAAAAGTGTCTCACATCTCACAAAATAATTCCTTTGTCATAAAATTGTGGCGGACATGCTCACAAGTCCACGAAAGAAAGGAATAGAATAAAGCTCAAAAAAAAAAATTGAGCTGACTTAAGCAATACAAAGACAACCCCCCAGAATGCGGCACTTTATAAAATTAGTGCGTTTACAAAGCTAATGATCCCATCATCTAGAGTGCAAAAAAACATGCAACTTTGACTAAATAAGTGCTCAAAACCGAGCAACGAGTCAAAAGTTATAGCAAAAACCAATTCCCGCAATTTGATGAGAAAAAGCCAATAAGCCTGCAAATGGATTAAAAGAGCGCCCTAAACGCATGCAAAAGGGTGTCGTATGTAAGCTCGTTGGAAATGGCATGGAATTTGAGATAGGGTTTGTTTGTATTGCGAGGGGGAATTAGCCACCTGCCAATCCCGGACCTCACCCTTCGTCTTCGACACTCGACAGAAGGTTAGAAATACAACAATCCAAAGACCAAATTATAATGCCAAGGGAATATATTTTTTTAAATAATGTGAAATTAAATAAAAATTAGATCTAATTTAAAACTAATTAGATTTAATCTAATGAAGATTTAGATGAAGATTTTTTTAAAAAAGATAAATGTTTCTAATTAAAACAAAGTTCTTTAGAAACTTATCATAGGTAAAAAAACAAGGGAAATTAGAAATGTTTTTTTTTTTAAACTTACCAAAAAGAATTTTGATTTTTTTTAAACTTTTTAAAGAAATCTTCCAGCATGTTTTTACAAATATAATGATCGGCATCATCTAGAGTGTGATAAAAACATGCAACTTTGACTAAAGAAGTGCTCAAAACCAAGCAACGAGTCAAAATTTATAGCAAAAACCAATTCCTTCAATTGATGAGAAAAAGCCAATAAGCTTGCAAACGGATTTAAAAAGCACCCTAAATGCATGCAAAGGGTGTCGTATGTATGGTCATTGGAAATGGCATGGAATTTGAGATAGGGTTTGTTTGTATTGTGAGGGGGGATTAGCCACCTGCCAATCCCGGACCTCACCCTTCGTCTTTGACACTCGACGGAAGGTTAAAAATACAACAAGCCAAAAACCAAATTATAATGCCAAGGAAATATTGTTTAGATAATGTGTAATTAAATTAGATCTAATGTAATTAAATCTAATGAATTTTGAAAAAGGCTTTAATTAAGAAAATCACTGAAAAAAGCACTTTTTTTTAATATTTCTAAAACAGAAGATTTAGAAAGAAGGCGTTTTAAGAGAAGATTTTTAAATAAATAACGATTGAAGGCGTTTTAGAAAGGATCTTCAAATAAGGAAAGATTTGTTTTTAAAATGTATACCAAAAGGGAGTAGTTGTTTTTGTTTGTTTGAAAAGGAAAGCTTTTAAAAAACAAAGAAAAACTCAGGCCGTTTTTGCTAAAAAACGGATGATTTTAGACTGAGTTTAAAAAAGGGAAGGAATTAAAAAAACTTACCAAAAAATGACTATGAGGAACAGGCTATGCCCAAGGAAAAACGCAGAGGAAAAAGGGTCGCGCCAGGAGATATTACCAGGTTGTTTGGGCAAAAAGAGAGCTATTGCAGGTGCATGGGTGCCAAGGGGAGAAGTCTACAGTCCACGCAATCTACAGAAGCAAAAAAAACGTGGCTAAGTGTTTAAAATGCCTGAACAGTAAAAAATGCCTGAACAGTCCAAAAAACACCTAGAATGTTCTTACAGTCCATGCATGATAGTTAACAGCCTATACATAAGAGTTTACAACCCCTTCAAGCAAAAAAACGTGGCAGAGGTTAAAAATGCCTAAGAATGAATGAAAAATGTGCAAGCGGCACGTGAAAAAAGTTTTTGAGCAACCATGACTGAAGAACTCAAAGATCCTGCAACCATAGACAACATGCATAGACAAATATCCTGCAAAAACCGGAGATTTTAAAAAAAAATCACTTCCATTTTAATAAATGAAAGGAATCTCTATTTTGGATTTTGATACATCCAACAAAAAAGTAGTTAAAAAAACTTGATTTCTCAAGGTATTTTGAAAAAACCTGCACATGCACAAGAAAAAAAACACAAAAAACTTTCCAAGAAAGCTTGTTAGAGACATTAGCAAGATAAATTTCCAGAAAATAGTGATCAAAAGACTTGCATGCATAGTAAAATAACAAAACGAAGTAAGAGTAATAGCAACAAAAAATAAATCGAGTGCACGTTTACCCGATCTCAGCTCTGATACCATGAAAAGAGTTTGCGAGAATTGAATCGGAAACAAGGCACCACGAATTAGTTGCACTCCAACAGAATCGTGAAAGCTCCAGCGATAGTAAGGGAAAAATGATCAGTAATGGATAAACTTGCTCACCAGAAACAAAGCTTGCATAGAGAAAAGACAGCGGAGTGTCTTGGCATGCTCATAAATGAATAGAAAAGGGGTACATAGAGGGTGTTGAGTAACCCTAGTGCATGACACACATGAAACCCTAAACCTAACCCTAAACCTAACCCATGTGATATGACCCTCCAACATGATAGGAGGACACATAGGATAACTCACACTAACAGAAACAATGACCATGAAGCCTCGACTTCATTAAATCCGTCAGTCACACCACAGTTGGGAGCTCAACCGAGACCTAAGATAGTCAGTTTGGTAGAATTAGATGCTGAACTACCTATCGAAGCTATAACGAGAACACGAGAGTATTTCTCTCAACCAAGCCCAAGTCATCTGCCAGAGGCAGATAAGAGTCAGCAAATAGTTGAAAAAACCCATCGGTGCGTATGATTTAATTAGTGACCTAACAAAGACCTTCTCACACATTTCATTTTTGGACTTACTAAAGAACTCTCCTCCCTCACAGAGCTGCTCTTTTAGAAGCATTAGGTCTAGGCCATCTAATTAACATCACTCCACCTCCCGAAACACAAGTAAATCACGTAGATTTTTATATCCACCCTCCGGGGCAGCCGGACAAGGATGTCGAATTCATCTTCGAAATAAGTAAAATGCCCACAGATGCTGAGATCGCACGCCGAGGTGACCCATACCTTACACTTGCAAGTGTGGGTTTATAATAACTATGTAAAACAGGCAATGGTTGACGATGGGGCTGCAGTTAATATAGTCCCTTTCTCTTTCCTCCAAAAAACTTGGATATGGAGAAACAAACTTTTCCACTACACAAAATACCTTGAGAGGCTATGATAGCCTTAAAGTCACTTCGATAGGAACTATAATACTACCAGTCACCTTAGGGCCCAAAACCATCTTGACTAAGTTTTACATTATAGATTGGGAAACTAACTATAATATGATCCTCGGCCAACCTTGGATACATCGAATGAAGGCAATCCCTTCCACGCTATTTCAAGAAGTAAGATTCTTGCATCTGGGAAAGGTGTTTGTAGCCAAAGGCGATCCAAAACCTTTCGATTTGCACCTAGCTGATTTAAAGAAAAGACCAGGGGTGCACTCAGAATTTGAGCTGCCAATAAACCAACTTAATAAACCCTCTGACCCAAAGCCAGAGGAAAAGTTGATACCTACAACGGATCTTGAAACTACCAGCATAGCCAAAAAAACTCCAACCCCTAAAGGTAAAACTAAAGAAACAGTATCATTAGGGACTACTACGAAAATCGTTGAATTGATAGAACAAGATTCACCAATGTTCTTACCATTCGATTCAGTAGGCATAGGATTTTCCCTAGGTGTTGGTTTCCTTACCGGCAGAGGATCTCTGTATGATAGAAGTAGAGTGTGTAAACACGGCAGATGCCCCAACATCTACAATCCCGGCTAAGTATTGGACTCTCCATTTCGATGGAACTAAATGTTGTTATGGAGCGGGGGCAGGTATAATTCTTACTTCACCCGAGGAGAAGGTCCTCCCATTCTCATTATTAAGTTAAACTTTGAATGCACAAACAATGGTGCTGAGTACGAAGCCCTCCTTCTTGGCCTCACCTTAACCAGAAGAATTGGTATTAATAACATCAGAGTCTTGGGAGACTCACAATTAGTAACAAACCAAGTTTCTGAAGTATATGAAACTAAAGCCAAACATTTACAACTCTACAAAAATGCATTGTATTAGATTTAAGCAAGGCGTTTAACTTCATATCCATTGAAGCGATCCCACGAGAGAAAAAACTTCTCAGCCGATTCAATAGCAACCTCAGCATCACGTTTTACTCCAAGCAATGAGCTAGAAGATACTCACTTCACAGTATCCATTCGTGACGAGCCATTAATAAAAACAATGACAAATCCTCTTTTAAGCGGAAGTGAATCTACCATCCTAGACCATGTTGGAAATGATGCGGCTACTTTGGATTATTTAAATGCCTATGCAGCATTACATCTCTCCTATCACATGCTAGATTTATCCCTAATCCCACATTCGTCCTCCTACTTCGGAAATCCCATAACGGATCTTCCGTCACAAAGGGAACCTAACATATACACAATAGAAAAATGGGGATGATTTAGATTTACCTCCAGCACCACCTGAGTTCGAAGAGGGTAACGCCTCTTTAATCGAAGAAACAATCGATGTCAACATTGGGACAGAAGATGAACCAAGAATATTGAAACTAGGTTCTTCATTGACACCAGAAGAAGTGGAAATACATACTCAGGTTCTCAAAGAACATCAGAAGGTGTTTGCATTTAATTACAAGGAGATGACGGGAGTTGCACACCCCACATTGCGGTACACAACCTCGTCACTAGATCGGATGCAAAGCCAATTAAACAAAAATCAAGGCCCATGAAACCCAAAGTAGCTCTCATGGTAAAAGAGGAAGTAATAAAACTCCTTCAGGTAGGATTTATCAAGCCAGTTGACTACTCCCAATGGGTATCTAATATCGTTCCCGTTCTCAAGAAGAATGGAAAGATACGCATTTGCATAGATTTCCGAGACATCAACAAAGCGTGTCCTAAAGACGATTTCCCATTACCATCCATAGATGTTATTGTTGATGCAACAGCTGGTTTTGAACTTTTGTCTCTCATGGATGGATTCTCGGGATATAATCAAATCAGAATATCCGAGCAAGATCAAGCTAAAACCACGTTTTATAACTCCTTGGGGAACTTATTGCTACGCTGTTATGCCATTCGGTCTCTTAAGAACGCCCGGTGCTACATACCAGTGGGCCATGACATACATATTTCATGATCTAATTCATAAAATCATGGAATCTTACGTAGACAACTTATTGGCTAAGGCCAAAAAGCGCTGTGACCATCCCGAAGTACTCTGCATCATTCTTTCACGCCTAATAGAATACGGAGTCATGCTAAACCCAGAGAAATGCGTCTTTGGTGTAACAGGAGGAAAGCTCCTAGGTTACATCATATCGTCACGAGGGATCGACGTTGATCCAACCAAAATTCAGGCTGTCCTCGAAATGGTCCCACCTTCGAGTGAATCTGGAATCAGATCATTTCTCGAGAAGCTAGGTGCAATCCGGAGATTCATCCCAGACTTAAGCTTCGCTATTCATCCAATCAACAATTTACTCAAGAAAGACTATAGCATTGATTGGACCGAAGACTGCAACGAAGCTTTCAATGCAGTTAAACGTTTCTTGTTGTCCCCACCTACGCTAATGCCACCTAAGCTGGATCACCCGTTAATCCTATATTCGCGAGCTACCAATGTCTCGCTGGCCTGTATGTTGGCCCAAGAAGACGATGACAAGAGAGAACGTGCGATTTATTTCATTAGCCGAACACTGCTCGACTATGAAACACGCTATACACAAGCAGAGCGAGAATGTCTTGCCATAGTCTTTGCTACTAAACGTCTAAGACATTACATGCTGAATCAAGAAACAAAGGTCATGGTAAAGACGGACCATTTACAGACTTTTCTCACACAAGGTTCCTTATCCAAAAAGGCTGGATGTTTTATAACCTTAATGGGAGAGTTTGAATTAACATTTGTAAATCAGAAGTCAGTTAAAGGACAAATCATCATGGATTGGTTAGCTGACAACCCATTAGACGGAGGTGATCTAGTAGATTTGGATTTTCTAGATGAATGCGTATACCTACATCGAAACTCGACCTGCTATTTCTGAGTGCCCTTGGTACACTGATATCATTAATTATATCATGGACCATATGTACCCAGATGCAGTGACACCGCAACAAAGAAGGTGATTACGCATAATCGTAGCCAAATATGTCATTATAGAGGAGGTGCTCTATCGAAAAGCATTCGATGGAATGCTCTTAAGGTGTGTCGACACAGAAGAGTCCAAGAGGATTCTCCATGAATCCCACAACGGTATATGTGGAGGCCACTTTGGTGGCCATGCCACTGCTCGAAAAATACATCGAATGGGCTATTTCTGGCCCACTCTAGAACATGACGCGATAGAGTTTACATGCAGGTGTCATAAGTGCCAGGAATTCTCCCACAAGATCCACATGCCAGCACAAGCTCTGCAACCAATCGCTACTCCATGGCCCTTTTCTACATGGGGCCTAGACTTAATAGGGAAATTCTCTCCCTCATCCACAGACGGCCACAATTTTATAATTACGGCCACTGAATATTTTACCAAATGGGTGGAGGCCATGCCTCTTACTATCGTACCTAGTTCTGTAATCGCTAAGTTCATTTTAAATCAAATCATTTGCAGGTACAGTATCCCACAAATCATTATCTCAAATAATGTAACTTCTTTCAAGAATGAAGAAGTTCGTGAACTATGCAACAAATTTAAAATAAACCATCATACGACTTCCTTGTATTATCCCCAAGCCAATGGGCAGGTTGAAGCAACAAACAAAACGCTGAAAGCCATTCTCCTTAAAACGGTGAAAGAAAACAAGCGAGATTGGAATTTGAAGTTATATCCGGCCTTGTGGGCCCACCGAACCTCAATAAGAACACCAACAGGAGCAACTCCTTTCTCGCTAGTATTTGGGGTAGAAGCCGTTCTCCCGCTTGAGGTCGAAATACCTAGTCTCCGCATTTCACTATAAGGGATTCTGGATGAAGACGCTTACAGAGAAGTACGTCTTTCCCAATTAGAAAGCCTGGATGAAATTAGGTTAGATGCTGAACAATGGTATAGAGCTTATGCTGACCGAATGTTCTGGCAGTATAACAAGAAGGTTTATGAATGTGATATATACGAAGGTGATCTAGTTCTAAGACTAGATAGCCAAATCGACAAGAAGATTGGAAAAGGAAGGAAATTCCAGCCCAAATGGTTGGGCCCATACCGAGTCACGAAGGACTATGGAAATGGTGCATACCTCTTATGCACACTAGAAGGTGAGGAATTTGGCGAAACAGTCAATTCCCTGCACCTCAAGCGTTTCTACGCATAAGCAGCTAGCACTACCTATATAACTATCTACATTGCATCTTCATATATATTTAGATCATTTTGTCCACTTGTTCTTACACAAATTGTGATCAAGGAATCTATTCTCAAAGTAATTCATTACAAACTCATGATGTTGTTGGTACAAAACTTTCTAATCGTATCTCTCCATTTTAACGATATCATCAATCACTTCAGAATCTTTTATCAAATAAAATCAAACATGACGAAGTCTTAACGGTAACCATACCAAGATCTGCAAGTTTGTTCTTGCTTTGATTTCTTCTTAGGATTGATGTCTTGTCTATGGTCTGTTCTAGAAGCTTCATGGTGTCACATCTATCCCATATATACATCTCTTTGGAAACAAGCATATACTGACATTTTACTCAAAAAGACAAGTCAAAAAGTGATTAAACAGAAAATTTTATTTTTACACATTTCCTTTCCCTACCAACCTTCGGTGATGAGCTTGCGTCTCTTACTAGTGACGTAGGGTTGGGAAAGGATGGAAATGCCCTTACTCGCCTATGCCTTGCCCACGGTGATAAACCCACGCTTCTTACTAGTAGCATGGGGCAAAGTGTAGGGGGTCCTCTAGACAATGCAAACATTAAAAGGTCATAAACAAACTATTCAAACTTTGAGTCAAAAATGAATGAATCAGATGCTCAAAATTCCAAGAGAGTTAAAAATCCTAAAAACCAGATTTTGTCTACTATGTGGCCATCTACGGGTCTAAGTCTGGATAAACCGCAAACCAAGTTGCACCCAAAACTATGAAGTCATTCGGGTGGAGTAAGCTTGTAGTTTTCAATTTGGTTCCACCAAAGCTTTGTCTATCTTTCATCACTATCGTTTCACCATATTTCATACACTTGCGCCCTCCTTGGCTCTTGGTGATGAGCCCTCGCATCCTACTAGTTGTGTGGAGTTAGGAGTGGGGCAAGTAGATCTGTTCATCATACTGGTTATTTTCATCACTTTGTCAAAACAAACGTGAGGTATCCAAATTACTCACAGAAGCTAAGATTTAAGATCACAATATATCTACAATATCATGTATCAGCATCATGAAACACAAAAAGAAAGAAAGCATTTGGATCATCTGTTCTCCATTGCATACATTCTAGAAAGAATATAAAACATACATCGTAGTATACACAAAGCAGTTGGAAATAGAAAGGACAAATGTGAGTGACAAGCTTTTGATCTAAAATCAATGCATATATATAAATAATCAATGTTTGTATACAATGCCATCATGCATTAGGCATGATCAAAACACTCAAAGAGCCCGTGATATACAAAAGAATCCATGATACAAAATATACAAGGGCCAAGTCACCTCTCAACCCCTACGCGACCCCTCCGAGGGTGCGCGCCCTCACCTAGGACTCTGGCTACGCCGGCGCTCTGAATGCACGAAGGGCTCAGGGTCTCGAGGAGCAGCCGCGGTCTCGCCACGAGAATGGCTCCTCATAAGACGCTCGGCTGTCCTATAGCCTGCCAACTCTGTACGAAGAGTCGACACCATCTTGGCCACATGCCAAACAGGAGTGAAGATGTCAGTATGCCTACCGGCTGCTGAAGGCTCCCCGGCATCTATAGATAGCTCCACACGGGTCTTATCCATAGGGATCATCAGAGAATCAGTGCATACCCTACAGATTAGATCCCGCCACTCGTCAACAGTATCTGTAAAACAGAGAAGAAAAATGAATTAGAAGCTAGGCAGGAGACTAAAAGATATAATATCAAAACATAAGGAGAGATAGCAATTAAAAGTCCTAAATTAAACAAACATTAAAAAGATGAGAGGATAACTTACTCGGATCACCTAGCCTCCAAGATGGGTCGCTGGGGCCAGCACCCGCCGTAGATGCCGTTGCCGACTGAGAGGCTGCTCCTGTAGTAGGAGCAACATGACGCCCCGCAACTGACTCATCCTCTCCACCATGGCCCTGGGAGAGTGGCTCCTCTGAAGCTAGAGTCTCTCTCTCTGCACTCTGCTCGACCCTCTCTACCTGTAAAATATCCTGAGTGTGATGCCACTCAGGATCGCTATCATTTGTCTGCTCCTCCGACCCTCCCTCTGTAAGCTCCTCAGAATCGGAGTCGATATCTATACGGTCATCGCTGCTATGAGCAGGACCTGCGGCAATCTGAAGCAAAGGTGGCCAAGGCGCACCAGCTCTCCCTCTGGCCCAAACAATCCCCCTGGCTACAATAGGAATACCAGGAGTGACCACTGTCCAACCACGGCCTTTAGGCCCCCCTCTAGCCTCGCGGACTGATCTATAAACCGGTGCCACTGGAGGAAGCATGCCCACATATGGGAGGCCGAACTGCTGAGGAACCCTGCTGAAAGGATGTACCTCTACTCGTCCCACACGGTCAATAAGCTTCCCTGTGGTGGAGCAAGAGATCAGTGTAAGAGTCTCCTCTCCCCATATACCAGCCATAAGTTGGTACGGTGTGGCCTCCAAGTCTACTGTAGTAAGCAAGGCAACTGGCTGGTGAGGTGCTCTAAGCACCGACATATCTGACCATCTGGCTGCCCTCACACCCCCAGGATCTGCCACCTCCATGCCTCTGCCATAGGGAATGAAGCGCTCATACACCCAACTCATAACTAGACTAGGGTAACTCAAAGACTGTCCCTGTAGACGGACCACCCTGTATAAGTCGTGGTAGGTGGTCCCCAGAATATCTGCGCCCCAGGCATATATCCGGCCATGCCCCTCTATCTGTGCAATGATGGGGGCCTAGCAGTATAGTAAAGTATCTCCTCCCTTGTCCCCGATCAGCCTCGAGGCAAGGATCCCCATGATAGCCTGTCGAAATACGGGGATGGGCAAAGAAGGAATGGATCTAACTCTCACTCCCTTCTTCGGCTCTATGGAGATGGCTGCATCCCCCATGTAACCTGCCCACTGTACAATCTGTGCTCAGGACCCTGCTGTCTCTAATGTGAGTCTCCTCCCGATGATCGGGACCCCTAGGATACAGTAAACATCCTCCAAAGTAATCGTCCACTCACTGTGGACCCCTGGCAGTCGAAAAGTGTTCCGATCTGCATCCCAATAAGAAAAAAAGTCACAAAGGATGTGACTAGATGGTGCGACATGAGGCACGTGCGATATACGCAGTATGCCGCCCCTCTGCAATGTGTCCTCCTCATCTGGTGAGACGGCATCCAATACACCTGGGCAACCAATCGCACTCCCTCTCTCGACTCCATCTGATGTACTCCTCTCTCGCCTGCATACACCCAAAAACACACAAAACAGAGCAAGTTAGTATCTAATCAATGCCGAGAGAGTCGTAAAAACATATAGAAATGATAAAAATACAAGTGCAATGTCTAAAGCAAGCTCCTTTTTCTTTTTGTGCAAAACCACCGCCCTGAGCAGGGAGGTGGTTCTCTAACCGCCACCTTTAAGGCGGCGGTCATGTAACCGCCGCCTTGGTCAGGGCGGCGGTTGTGTAACCACCGCCCCGGCCAGGGCGGTGATCGCGGTCCGAAAACCCGTGCGGGTTTTTAAACCTAAAAATCCCAAAATGAGCAAAAAATGACCTTTTAACTAAAAACAAATCCTACCCAGTAGGCGCCCCCCCTAGGTGGACCTTTTGAACCTAACATTTTCAAAAATAACCCCCCCATTACAAAGAATTTGCCATTTCAAATTTGAAGGGGGAAAAATGCAAAATTAAAGAAAACCGACCTGTGATCTCGCGGGGTGGCATTCCGCACATGGGGGCATGGTTGCTATCTCGCTCCGGATGTTTTGACTCTATTCACGCTAGAAACCATCACCGTGGGTCCCAGAGCTCAAAATCAATCGAATCAACTCACGCAAATGAATAGGAAAATGGGCCCACTTTCATATATATATCGTTCTGTTTCGTTTTAAAATGGCTTTTTCGCAGGTTCGGAGCGCTGTTGGAGGTAAGTTTCTATCCCCGCAAAAATGGTACGTTCTCTTTCCCTGTTATTTTAGTGTTTGTTTTCCAAATTATTGTATCATTTGCACTTGAGTTCTCTTTTCATTTTGCAGCTAGCGAGAATTTTGGAATGGCGTCATTTCAACACATGGACGTGTAAGGTATAACTTCTAACTCCCCATTTCAGGCCGGCCATACTCGGACCCACCGTTTTATGCCTCTTCATGGCTAAAATGTTTCTCCGAGGGGGCAATATGTACGTACCCAAAATTGTAAGGTATTGTACTGCCAGAACAGTGTAACAAGTGCCCCAATGATGATACAGGTCTCCTCGCAAGGTGTTCGGGATCCGAAAAAGCCCTCAGAGTATGCGTTAACATCCCGCATGCCCCACTTAGCCCCCGCGCCCTTTGTTTTCCCCCTTTTTCCCTCATTCCTTGGCCTCTTGACCTTCAGTGACGAAACCGCCGCCCTGCAGGGCGGCGGTCTCGTGACCGCCGCCCTGAACAAGGCAGATGGTCCTGTAACCGCCGCCCTGCTCAGAGCGGCGGTCCTGTGCACGTTTTCCAGAACGCTCTTTTGATGCGACTCACGTGAAATATCACGTTTCACCAGATTTTCTTTGCCGACTTGAGCATGCATTAATGTTTTTGGTCCCCTGGAATAGTGTTTTTCCTTTGTTTATTGTTTAGGAGTTCAATTTGGTTTTGGTTCTTGGATGCTTGAATTCCTATAAATGCATGGTTTGTGCACATGCAAATGGTCTGGAGTTTTTGGTCTGAGTTTGGATGAAGAATTTTAGCTGGAGCTTTGGTCACCATTTTTTCTTGTTAGAGTCTTCTGATTTTTAGTGTTTTGGTTAGCTTGCTTAGGACTGATAGCATAGTTTATTTCGTACTTGGTTAGTATTGCTCAGCTGTTGGTAAGCCACAGACCCATCTTGTGCAGGCAGTGTTGTTGTTCCACCCAATCCAGTTAGAAGCTTGCCTCTGAATTCCTCTTTGCTGTAGATTTGTTTTACTGTGACTTAGAGTTCTTAGTTCAATTCATTATATACCTGGTTAGCATTATTCAGCTGCTGGTAAGCCACATATCCAACTTGTGCAAGCAGCGTCTTTATTTTGGAACGGAATAGCTTAGGAAGCCATTAAAGTTGCAGGTTTTGCTCTTCGTATAGGATAGTCAAAGGTTCTGGTCACTTCACGTTGCATGACTCGCAGGAAAATCCCGCTAGGAATCGCATAAGCCAAGCTCTGTACTCTTGCGCTATCCCTCTACTACTCACATTCTTGGTCTGCATTCTGAGCTGTCCTTGTCCCAAAATCTACTCCTATCGGTGCTAGCATTACACGCTCTTCTGGATCCAAGCGAACATGAAAGAACGAGAAGATCATACTGAGGAGACGAGATCACATACACCATCAGATTCGCCACTGTTCTGCGGAATCCAGGTTTTACATTTCAAAGTTCTAGTTCAGATTCATATCAAATAGAGTAGTTAATCGCTTTATTTCATTTCATTCTATTCTCGACATTGCCAAGGAAGCTGTGGGGATTGATAGTTTCTGAGAAACTATGATTCACTCCTCACTTCTGAGGTAGGATCGACAATCTTTCCGGTAGATTAGACAAACTGTTTTATTTAGAATAATTCTATAAATCACACAGGCAAATAACCACACTCGGTTATCTTGTCTATTTTAAATTATTGCTTAGCTATTATTTCTAGATACGCTTAAAATAGTTTGCTTTCCTTAAAATTGTTAGATTATTTCATAGAAAAATAAAAGTTATATGTAGTTAGCTTTATTTCACTTAGTTAGAATTTGTTTCATCACAGTTAGATTGCATTTTGTTTCGTATGACAATCACGGGACCTCAAGAGCCCTAGGGAATATATATTTGAGCCAATCATGCCTCAACCAAACCTAGTCACAGCAATAGTTGACATAGACCAAAATCTCAGGATACAAGTATTCCGAACAACCACAGATTTACAACTGATCAGTTCACAGTTAAGAGGATTAAACATAGAAGATGACCAAGCACATGCGTTTTGGTCAAGTCAGCAAAACTACAGATTACTCTAGAAAACATCCACATGAGTGTAGAGGGGCTCAAAAGAGAACAAACATTCGGGTGCGATCCTCTAGTTCTTAAGAATCCAGGTTGCGATAACGTCTATAAGGTATTCTGAGAAGATTGCACAACTATTAGTTCTAAACATAGAAGCTGAGAAAGCATACGATTACTGGATACTAAGGATTAGAACTTGATCTCACATATGACCATAACAGGACCGCAACAACCAAGATTCTACGGTTGTGAACCACAGATCCCACAGCCCAACGAATCCACAAGTCAGTTAGATATAGATACTGGCCTATGCACACTAGTGTTTCAGTCCACCCCACTTCCACCTATCATCATCGAACAACTGTCCTTACTAGATATAGCGGCTAATGAAGCTAGGGAATTCTGGACTAGGCCAGAAAATCGTCCATAGAATCGATTGTATTCATCATCCACTATATGACCTTATCAGGAGATATACACGAAACAATCCCAGGTCATTTTCCACGTATTCCGCAACCCATAGATCAAATCATGCTAGAGCTCGATATTGATTGGAGCCTTCAAGCAGTCATCCTCGCTGATCGATCTATCACACCAGTCCAAGTTAGAAGGGCCTTCTTTGCCTTAGATTCGCAAATTCCACTAGTGCGTGTCGAAGACATTAGACTACCTAACTAGTTTGTCTGCATATTCCATCCCCACCGGCTGTCTCGGCACGACCTTGGGAGGTCAGGTATGTAGAAGAGTTACTTGTTGATTCTCACGCTCGCCTGTCACTTTTCCGACGTACAGTAACGTAAAAATGTGAAGGGATAATTGAAATCTTCAGTCTCTTAACTTCCTTTTAAAAATATATGATTTATTCTTGGATTCTTATGGCCAATGATTACACTATTTAACTCTTACAAGTTTTCACACTAAAAAGTGCATATGTCACTCTAATTAGAATTAGGTTAATCTAGAGAACATGAGATTCCATTTCTTCTTGCCTATTTATGGAATGGGAAGTAAAATTTTCAAATTCCCTTAATAAATTCTTATAGGAAAGGAAAACATAAGTGAATTGTAGGATTTGAGCAGTAGTTGGTTTATATTTTATATGAATGGGAGATTAAAACAAGATGGAATTTACTATGACAGGTTTCTTAGAACTCCAACAATGTCAGGAATCATTCTAGGTAAAAGGACACTCAATTGGTCAGAAACAATCCCTTGGAGAGAATGTATACACTCATGGAAGCCCAAAAATGTATGATTTCATCCATTCTTCAAGAAATTACACATGAAATCTCATGTAAATATCTTGACAAAATATTCACAACTCAATAATTATTATGCCTAAGATACACTCAAAGGCATACAAAAAATATTAGTGACAAAAGGGAAACATTATGAATTTAAAATTATGTTTCATACTGTGAAAAGAAGGATCTTATTACAATAAAAATTCAATCACCAAAATACCACCATTGAGACTAGATCTAGTGTAACTCATAAGAGCCATAAATAGAAGATTGCAATAGAAAAAATAACTGACTGATTTAAAGTATACTATCTTAAGAACAAAGTATAACGAAGCTTATTAAGCATGCACACAGTTCATTTTCATATATTCAATTTTCTTAGCAAGGGAAGATAAAAGCTATGATATCAATATTTATCAATGGATTTATGCTTACAAACATCTTGACACAAGAAATTTGAAGAAGTAAAACAACTCACAGGCATCTCATTAAAATTTAAATTTCAAGAAAACACATCAAAGTCTCTATCTCTTATAAAATTTAGAAAAAAAATTAACCCCCTTGATATTAGAACATGCCTCTCATATCTATACAATCTTTGATTCTTTCCTTGATTTTTCCCCCTCAAAACTTTGAATATTTTCAAGGAATATTCCTAAGAAATAGTATCTGATTCTTCTGCTTGGAAAATATCTCATTCCATATCATGCCATGTGGAGAGATCTTTACAAATGTTGACATGTGTATATTGCATTCCTTTATGATGAATGGGATGCCTATGTAATTCATTTGACATCATTAAATTGATCATTCATATTTCGGGTAGGTTGAGAAACCCTTTTTAATTATTTTTTAGTGCCCCCAAATAGTTTGATTTGATGTTAGTCATTCTCTCCTTTTGAGAATCCACCTCGAAATACACACAATTATTGTCATGTTTCTGAGCTGAGTATTTCCACATGTGTTGTGTTACATCAGGAAAATTACCTCCTTTTTGAGTGATATCAGTCTACTTCACGTTAGTCTCCCTCATGTGGATATTCTAGATAATATCAACAATTAACTCACCATGATTTTTCTTAGCTTAACTCAACAGCCTCATCTTCACTATAAATTCCCACCATTTCTTCTAAAAATTCACATCCCTTCTTTTAATTGCGAGAAGCTTAGTGAAATTATTTGTGTGCAATATGGCAGTAGAAGCATTACAATCTAATTTGAAATAGCTTTCATCTGAAGGCCTGAATTCAATTTTTGACTTGTTGGATGCAAATGAAGCATTTTCGAGGATGTTATTCGAGATTTTGGATCAAAAAGACTATAATCGGCCATTGACAACTCAATTTATTGGGTAGCTCGTATTTGAAGACTAATCAAGATTAATCCCATTTTCTCTATTTTTTAGATGATGTAATTTCATCTGTTCATGTGGGAAAATCAAAAGACTCCTGAGGGATTCAAACAATTTTTTTCTTAAGAGAAATCCATATGTGAATGGTGTTGTTTATAATACATGTCCCTTTATTTGTAATGATGAATTTAATCTCAAATAAATTCTTGTATAATCTTATGTGCTCGATGAAGGGAGTTTTATAGAAATTGTTTCTGCTCTTTCTCACAAGGTGATTTAGTTGGAGTAACATGTTTCTACTTTGGAGAAGAGGCCAACATAATATTTTCCTTCATAACCTACCGGGGCATCATCGTTCTTCATGAAGAAATACACATGTGAATCAAGCTCCAAATCTCTTGCTCAATCTACTCCAGAAACTACCATAATTGTACTCCAAAATTTTACACATACCTCCATTCCATTTTCTACCTTCAAAGCATCAGGGAAGAATGCTCTTTCCAAGGGTGGTTTAGATCTTAAGGAATGGGTTTCTACCTACAATAATAAATTATATTTGGTTGACATTTTCAATGATCCTAGGTCAAGTGTCTATGAACTTATGGCTCTGGACATGTATAGTAGTTTGACAAGGGATGCTTTATTTGTACAAATGGTTGTTGGGATTGAGAAATTTATAATTAGAAATAATATGTTTTTGAAGAATATTCCTATTTTCAGATAGGATCTCTTAATGATAGAATAACTTCCCTTTTTGGTATAATATCAAGGATGTATGTAAATATTTTCCTGGGCAAGGGCCCCTATAGAACCCCATTTTGCTTTTTTCACAAATGTAGAAAATTAAAAATGTATTGATGAATTTCATGTTCATAATAGATTTAATTTTATATTAAAACAAAATGAAATCATACCGTATTACATTGTTTTACATGTATAATTGAAATTTGCATACTCAAGAAAATATACAATTTTGAAGATAAACAGAATGATGAAAGAAAGTTTTGAGGAAACAAGCCTAATCTTGTTCATGGTACACTATGATCAACTTCAATTTCTTTGACATCCTTTTCTTGTGCTTCTGACATTATTTCATTGTATGCATCGAATTTATGAAATATTCTTAAGATTTCTTCTTCATATAGTCAAACATGGAACATTAGTATTGTACATTGTCTTCTCATCATTTGATCAAATTCTCTCATTGCACTCTTACTCTTTCTCATCCCTTTTGATAGTTTTATTATATGTTGTTCCATGGTAAAAAAACATTTGAATTATACTATAGTTGAAAGAGAATTTAGAAATTCTTTGATAAAAAACCTCTATCAGGGAAATTGTCCCTAGGCTTCCATAAGTAATTCTATTTTCATTAGGTATAATTTTTTCAAATCTGCAATTCAGATAATCAATGCATTTTGTAATTGAGACCCTTTTTTTACACAACTTTTATTTGAATTCTTTTAAAATTTAAATCCTCAATTGAATTACATCTACGTAAGTATGTTGCATGCCAAATTCTTCCGATGAAATAATCTCTTCATCTTTTTATCAATTGATCACCTAACTCAATTGTTGCCTCAAATGCGTGTAAAATACCCTCACAAAAATATAATTCATCAGTTCATTTTTCTATCTTTTCTCTCGCATCATTGTCATTCTATGTCAATTGATCATAACACTTCATCATGTCCTCTATAATCTTATTTCCTTTTTCATATATCTCATTCCATTTATCCACATCATCAACATTTTCCATGGATTTTTCTACTTCACTTAAGACTTCTCGGGTTGTGGAAGCAGTTATTTCCTGCCCTTCATCGTGAGGTTGTATCCATTCTACACATATGAAGATATTAATTTGACGTTTTATTCTAAATGTTTCTTGATTTCTTTATCTTCATCCATATTTTACAACAAACCACCAACAACAACTGTAGCATCTTGTTTCAAGCTTTCTCTAGTAGGTTTTCCTACGGGGATATGTGTAACATTATAATCATTCATTGCGATTTCACCTTTCAACTTATCATTTTGTGGACTGGCTATTTCTAAAGTCCTGAATCCTTATTAATCTACATGGGTTTTAGTTAGGATTATATCCTTCTTAGGAGCTCTTGTAAGTTTTGGGAATACAATACTTCTTATATCTAATGTTTCCTGTTGAACAGTTTCCTTCACTTTACTTGGAAGGAGTGCTCATAACCACTCAGTTGTGATATTACTTCCCACACTCACTCCATGTGATGTGGGTTGTGTTGGGGTTAAATCATATAACAGTGTTGCATAGATTTATAATCAGATAAAGCATACAAGTAATCAATGCGGAAATAACCAGAAGATGAAATAAGCAAGAAAAAGATTACACTAGATTTAACGTGGTTCACTTAGTGTGGAATCCATCCACCAAGAACGACCAATATTATTATTTAGTTGTTTACAGAGGAAATACAATGAATATCTGTAGTCTTCCAACACCTCATAGGATGTTCAATGCTCTTCCTTCATTCAACTACACAATCTTTCTCACCAAGAAAAAAATACAACAACTAATTGTTATCTTCTTCTCTCAAACTTGATTTTATTTCCTTACACTCCAAACAATGAATACATGTACATGTGTCTATTCTAGGCAATTTATTTTTGCTTTTACAAACAATAAATCAAATTTTAAAAAATTGATTTATTCTAATTTTCCCAGCCAAAAATAAAAGCATCATTACACAGGTAATCGGCGAAAGTTACACCTTGAATGGTGCCAATTACACCCTAAATAATTCTACCCTACCTAACTGACGACGGTTACACCTTAAACGATGTTGGTTACTATCAAAATAGTAACATTGTAAAAACAAGTTTCTTGTGAAGCAATTTAGCTCCACACTCAACAATCTCCCACTTGGAGATCAATTGCCGCACTATTATATGCATCACCATCCTTGGTTCCTTTTCCTTGGCTCGTTTCTTCCTCTCCAAGTCTTTAGACTCAAATACCAATAGAAGTGGAGTGAAGCTCCAAATTCTCCCTTACCAATGGCTTCGTTAGCATATCTGAATTGTTCCCATCCATATGGATTTTCTCTAACTTTAGTTTTCCATCCTCCAACGCCTTCCGTATGCAGTGATACCTCAACTAAATGTGTTTTTTCTTGAATGAAATATTGAGTTCTTTTCCAGATGGATAGCACTCTGACTATCACTATATAATCTACAATCCTCTTTCTCCTTACCCAACTCTTTCATGAACCTTCTCATCCATATCATCTCCTTGCTAGCTTCTGTCGCTGTAACATGCTCTGCCTCTATAGTAGAAAAAGCCACAACCTTCTACGATCTCAAAATCTAGCTAACTATTGTACCACTTACTATGAAAACATATCCAGTAGTGCTCCTCCTACCATCCAAATATCCAACCATATCTAAATCAACATAGCCACGTAAAGAAGTATCTGACCCTCCATATCATAACTCCATGTTGTATGTCCCTCTCAAATACCTGTGAATCCATTAGACTGATTTCGAATGTTCTATACTTGGATTGGCCATAAAAATTCTCACAACTCCCACTGCCTATACAATGGCTGTGCCATGTACTCATCCTCCTCATGTGATGAAGGACATTGATCTTTTCTCAATTTGAAGTGTACAACCATAGCTGTACTAACAGGTTTTGATTTTTGCATGTTAAACCTTTCCAAAACCTTATTGATATAAGCCCCCAGAGACAAATACAACTTCCTCTTTTTCTTGTCTCTGTGAATTTCCATGCCAAGAATTTTCTTTGTAGCTCCCAAATCCTTCTTTGAAAATGTGTGAGCTAACCTTTATTTAAGCTTACCAATGTCCTGCATACTAGATCCTGCAATCAACATATCATCCACATATAGTAACAAAATAACATAGCTCCCATTTTTAAGCTTTTTAAAATAAACACAATGGTCAGATTCACATCTCAAAAAACCATGCTGATGCATAAATCTGTCAAATCTCAAATACCATTGCCTTGGGGCTTGCTTGAGTCCATATAGGGTCTTTTTCAATCTATACACAAGTTTCTCCTTACCCTTGACTTCATAACCAAGTGACTACTGCATATAAATTTCTTCCTCCCAAATTACCATGAAGACAATTCATCTTAACATCAATCTATTCTAAATGAAATATTATGTTGCAACCAACCTTAGAAAAGATGAATAGAAGTCATCTTAACTATAGGAGAAAAAATATCATCAAATTCAATACCTGTTTTCTGTGCAAATTTCTTTACCACAAGCCTTTCCCTGTACCTCTTCAGTCCACCTTCTTCCTTGATCTTGTAAACCCATTTGTTCTACAGTGTTTTATTACCTATTGGAAACTTGACCAAATCACATGTATGATTTTGTTCCAAGGAGTCCATCTCCTCATCCATGTCATGCTCCCACTACTTGTGGGTATCTTCCTGCATTGCTTCTTCAAATATTTCTGATTCACTACTATTAGTCAGTAAAAATTAAGAAAGTGAAGGTGAAAATATCTCTAGAGGTCTACTTACCCTTTGTGACCTTCTTACTAAAATCTAAGGTGTCTGAGGCTCATTCTGTGCCTGTTGCACATTCGTGTCAATTTTTGTCAATGATTGATGTCGGTCACCTATAACTGACCATGGTTCCTCTACTTGTTGACCAATGTTGGTTATGGAAGTACCGACACTGGTGTCTGTCGTTGTCTTCTTTGATCCTAGTTATTCTAACCAACGTCAGTTATCCTGACCAGTGGCAGTCTCTGTAGGACCAACGTTAGTGTCTATGTAAGTCTAGTTTAGGTCTGAAATTTTATTTTCCTTCAAAATATCCTCAACCTGTTCATGTTTATGAACCAAAAATTGATCCCTATACATTCTCTTTTCATCCAATCAATGTCATGACTCCTAACAATCTTATAATCTTCTAAATCCCAAAATCGATATCCAAAATCACCAAATCCATAACCAATGAAAGTACATCTCTTAGAATTAGCATACAACTTCTTTCTATTTTCTCTATCAACATGCAAAAAAGCTTCTGAGCCAAAAAATCTAAGAAAAGAATAATTTACCTCCTTTCAAGACCGAGCTTCTTCTAGTATTCCACCATCCAGTGTTGTTGAAGGTCCATGATTTATCAAGTATACCAATGTATCCATTACTTCTACCCAGAAATTCAAAGGCAAGCTAACATGTATCCTCATGCTTCTATCACTTTCCATGATTGTTCTATTCATTCTTAATGTAACTCCATTCTGTTTTGGAGTTCTAGAAACCATTCTTTCTCTTCGTATTCCATTCTCTGAACAATAATCATCAAAAGACTTATTTTAGTACTCACCACCATTGTCAGATCGAAGGCACTTCAATTTTAATTTTTTTTCATTTTCTACATGGGCTTATGATATTTTAAAAGTTTTAAAAACATCATATTTATGCTTAATACAATAGATCTATACCTTCCTTGTGGCATCATCAATGAAAGTCACATAATATTGGGATCCTCCAATAGAAGCTACCTGGGATGGTCCCCACACATCTGAGTGTACAAGCTCCAATTTTTTCTCCTTCTTTGTTGACCCAACCTTGAGAAATCTCACTCTCTTTTGGTTTCCACAAATGCAATGCTCACAAAATTTAAGATCTGATTGTTTCAAATCTAATAAATTAGTCTTTTCCTTTAAGATCTACATTCCTTTTTCACTCATATGGCCTATCTAATTATGCCACATGTTTGCATCTAAATTTGTAGTAGATAACACCAAAAATAAATTAGTAATACAGGTAGAAAATTATAAAGTTCATACCTTCTTTCCTCTTGCCACAACAAGAGATCCCTTGGTAACCTTCTAAGAATTGGCTGTGAATGTAACCACGCATCTAGATTCACCAAGTTTCCCTACAAATATTAGATTTATTTTGAGGCTTGGCACATGCCTCACATCTTTCAATACCCATGGGTTTCTATTCTACAACTTTAGATAAACATCACCTTTACTAGTAATATTAAATGGCTCATCATCACCTAAATAAATATGTCTAAAATCACCCTGAACATAATTTCTGAAATAACCCTTATTAGGGGTAGCATGGAAAGAAGCTCCATAATCTAACACCCAAGATTCTAATTTATTATCCAAGGAGAGATTAAGGGCATCTTGCTTTACCTCACTTGCAACGTTTGCCTCTTTACCTTTTTCTTTACCTTTTTCTGATGCATTCTCTTGGTTTTCCTTGGACCAACACTCCTTCTTTACGTGTCCTCTCTTTCCAAAATTCTAGAAAAGTAGATCTATGTACCTGGATCTAGATCTGCCTTGTCTTGACTTTGATCTCTCATTCTTCTTCCTCTTGGATGATCTCTCCTTAGTTATTCCCCTAATTTCTATAGTTAAAGTGTTTCCAAATGATTATTCTCCTGAGCTTTTCCTGCGTAATTCCTCATTACAGATTACACTAACCACATATTCAAATTTCAAACCTTTAGAAGCAATTGTTGTATTACTAACAACCATTACCAAATTATCCCAACTATATGGAAAAGAGCATAAGAATAAAAATTCTTTCACTTCATCATCAAACAGAATTTCTACCAATTTTAATTGATTAACAATAGACTGGAAATCATTTAAATGATTAGACACAGATCCACCTTCTTGCATCTTAGAATTAAACAGTTTTTTCATCAAATGTACCTTATTCAAAGCACTGGGAGTTTCATAAAAATTTGCTAAATATTTTATCAACTCTGCCATGGTTTTTACATCTATAAAATTCAAAGCCACCGATGCTACCAGGCTCAATCTTATAGAACCCAGATCCTTTCTGTCATGAACCTTCCATTCTTCATCTATCATCAAACTTAGTTGTCCTTGCTCATCCAACGGTAAGCATAGATATTTTTGATACAAATAATCCCCCACCTACATTTTCCATAGTTGATAATTACGACCGTCAAATTTATCTACTCGATATTTACTATCTTCTTCCATTTCTCTGCCCCACTTAATTTGAAAACCCTCTATGAGTAAATCCTATCAACACACAAAATCTCCAAACAAAAGCTCTGATACCAGTTGTTGGGTTTAAACCATATAATAGTGTTGCACAGATCTATAATTAGATAAAGCATACAAGAAATCAATGTGGAAATAACCAGAAGATGAAATAAACAACAAAAATACTACACCATATTTAACGTGGTTCACCCAATGTGGGCTACGCCCACCAAGAAATGGACAATATTATTATTCAGTGCTTTACAGAGGAAATAAAATGAAGATCTACAGTCTTCGAACACCTCATAGGATATTCAATGCTCTTCCCTCACTCAGATACACAATCTTGCTCACCAAGGAAAAAATACAACAACTAATTGCTATCCTCTTCTCTCAAACTTGCTTTTCTTGCCTTATACTCCAAAAAATGCATACATGCACGTGTGTTTATTCTAGGTAACGTAATTTTACTTTTACAAACAATGAATCAAATTTAAAACAATTGATTTATTCTAATTTTTTTGGCCAAAAATAAAAATGTCATTACAAAGGTAACTGGCAGCGGTTACACCTTGACCGACACCAGTTACACCTCGACCAATTCTTCCTAGCTTGACCGACGACAGTTACGTGTTAACCGATGTCGGTTACTATCAAAACAATAAATTTGTAAAAGCAAGTTTCTTGTGAAGCAATTTAGCTCCACACTCAATAGGTTGTGGAAGTTTTAGGGAAAACTATCAATTATTTGGATGCATCTTGAAGATGTAATAATAGAGGTTCCTATTATTGTGGATTTTCCACTCATACTATTGGATTTTTGGAGTCATCATGTAATGTCATTTTTTCCATTTTTTCTTTCCATTTTCGCTAATTTTGGGATTGACTATTTGTTTCTTGAACCTTACTATCAACTGGTGCTTCTTCCAAGTTTTTTCCTTTCACTGGAGTTTCAGTCATTTCTGTAGTTTCTCATTAAGTTTCTTTAACTAGAATTGTAATATTTAATGAATCTTCCTTATTTGTATCATCTATCTCTTTTATATACTAATGTTGCATGGAAAAATATTCCCGATTTTGTACACCAGTTACCTTTTTCTGTAGCAATTCCTCCTCTTTTTGTTTGGTAAATTAGGACACATTGACTGATATTTGATTTTTATCATTAATTTACACATTCTCCTTATCATTGATCTTCATTTTTTTATTAGATTCCTTAGTGGCTTTCACCATAATTTCTTCAGTAGGGCCATAATTATGAGTTGGCTTATCACCCTGTATGAGTCCTAACTCTTTTTGAGGGTGATCCTTAGTAGAGATAATGCCTTCCGTAGGTTCTTTAGTTACTAGTCCCTAAATTATTTGCTCTTCTTTCCCTGAAAGTATTGAACTTTCAATGTGAAGATCTTGGATTTAAACCTTTGTTTCAATATTTGATGGCTTGGAAAATTCTCTCATCTGATCCTCTTCCTGAGGGATACTTTTATCTCCCACTGTATATATATTTCAACTGTTACATCATTGATTTTAAGTGGAGTAAAGGTAAGTGCACCAAGTTGGGGGGGAAAAATGGGGTCTTAAGTGGACGCATTTTTCTGAAAAAGAAAACCAGCTTGTACGAGTTTTTTAAAATAGTTACACTCAAAATTAGAAGATGGTGTAAATATATGAATCGTAGCACTTTGAGTCTAGTTTCTGTTATCCAAAATAAGCCGCTTAATTATTTTTTAGCTAACTCCCTTCATTCCTTCCTTCCTTGTGTCTCAGTTATAAATATTTATCTTTCAAGCACTCAAAATGTTTTGGAAATGATTTCATTGGATAGAGCATCCCCTCAGCTTTCCAGAATGGTAAAGTTTTCCTTCTAACTTCTTGTATTTTTTGAGTTATAGCTCGGCAGATTTTTGCAAGGAAATTTTCCCTGAGGTCTTCCAACCAATGAGAAAGTGCCACGTTAGCGGCAGAATGGCGGATTGGCGGGGGCGACTTAGAAAATTTTCATCAAATATTGGTGGGCCGCACAAAGAAATTTTTTGGCCCGAAGGCCCACCAGCCAATAGGAGGAGGCCACGTGTCCTTGGGGTCGTCTGAAGGTGGAGGGGAGGAGGGAAATTTTACCTTTCACCAAAATATGGAAAATATTGAAAGGAAGGCCCACCCCCGATAGCCCACGCCAATCAGAAGCTGCCACATGTCCATGTGGCCGATGAAATCTTAAGGCGGGTCCGTAGAAGGAAATTTAGAGTTTAGGCCCACTCCAATAAGAAGGTGCCACATTTCCTATTCGGGGAAGCGGCCACCAACGATGGAAAATTTGGAAGTGATGGCCCGCCAACCAATCACAACATGACATGTGGCATCGGAGCTTCGGGCCGGCGGAGATTTTTTGGAAAATTTTCCAAAGGCCAAAAAGGCATAAAAAGGTCAGGGAAAGGCCTGCGACCAATCAAAAGGTGCCAGGTGGCATCGGGATGGCGGGAGGTGAAACCTTTTGGGGAAATTTTCCCAAAGTCAAAAAAAGGGAAAAATTTAAATTTCGGGCCTGCCAAGATTTAATTTTGCCCTAGTGTTTCCCTAAATCTTCAGGAGGGCGTAACTTTTGATCCAGAGCTCAGATTTTCATGTTCTTAGTATCATTAGAAATTTGGTAAAATTATATAAACAACAGATGGGTCAATTTTGTGTTTTTGTGGGGTTTGGAGAGAAAAAAAAAAATCCTCTAGCACGAGAGGAAGAACAGAACTTACATTTCAACCACCATTTTTAAAGAAGTATGGCTCGCATTCTCTCCCATAATGGTCAAAAACATCAAGGAATGAAATTTTGATGGTGTCCATGTTGTTTTAATGCAATTTGGTTGGTGGTTGAAGCCTCCTTTCATGCTTTCTCATGTTTTATTCTTCCTGGGCTTAAATTTTCATTGTAAAAAGCCAGATTTGGCTCATTTGCCAAGGGTTGGACATTTTCTATGTTTTGCAAACTCCCTTCTTCACCCTGACAAGTGGATTTGTGAAAAATTAGACCTCTTTCAGAATGACAACATGCTTTCTGCCTCTCATCTATTGTAATGCATGTATTTTTACATTGGAAATGACAATGTAGGCTCTATGAATGAGTTTCAGTCCTCTTCTTCTGTTGTTTGATTCATTTCTGGTCTTTTATTACATTGTATCATTTTGTGCATGATATTTGTTACAATTCTATGGTCTGTGTCAATTTGCAGAGGTAAATTTTCACCACTCCTTTTGTGTATCACCTTGTTAGTCTTAGTTTATTTATTTTACATCTCTCATCTCTGTCCCCTTGGAAATTAGAGTAGGATTTATAGTTTAAGCCTCTGCAATGTAAAGGCATACATCTAATCAGAGGAGTTGAGGAACCAACCTCTAACATAGAGATTATTTTCCCATTTTTTACAAGTCCCACACTTGGAGAAAAGATTCAATGTTGTGCAATCACACTAGATGTTCAATGTCAAACTAGAAATCTGATAAACATCCAGGGGTGATGTGAATCTACAACAATAGTTTTGGTACACCCGGTGGGACCTTTGAGGTCTTCATCTTCATTGCAACAAAGTTGATGTGCATTTACTGCAAGTTTCTTGCTTGAAAAGAGCCCTGATCTGCACATCTGGTGATTCCCAACAAAAAAATCAACTGGTTTCAGTAGCCATAGTTTGAAGATTCATGAGAAGAATCAACACAAGGTCAAGATCCAAAGAAGAAGGGTTGTCTGAGTATTTAGAGCTATCTCTTGGAAGAAGGCACAGAGGAAGGAGTATTCAAATGTCTCCATCTCCACCAAACATAACTCTATTAACTCCTCCACCTTCGAGACCTTTCACTCAATCAACAAGGGTTCTCAGGCCAATCAGAATGGCACAACCCAACCCTTATGTCAAATTCATTAGCAGCAGCCCACTTATTCTCAATGCACAAAATTTAGTTCCAGTTGAAGCATTGAAGAACATTCCATATTTCACTAGAGAAAATTAGACCACTCATGGTGATCGTGTCAATGTCATTGCTAATGTTTGTGCAATCCATGAGATTGTTGAGATGTAAATTGTTAGCATCTTCATTCAAAGGGAAATCATTGCAATGGTTTAGAAGCCTTGGGGCTTGTTCTATCCAAAATTGGAAACAGTTGTGCATAGCTCTCCATGAGCAGTTTTGAGAAAAGGGAGATAACTTGTCTCTATAGGAACAACTGAAAACCATCAAGAGAGCTCCCAATGAGCAGCTAACAGATTTCAAAGGACTTGGGATAGAATTCCAATGGCAGTTAGGCCAACAACTTAAGTTACTTTTCTATAATATCTCAAAGCTTTAATTCAGTCTGTGGGAGGTACAACTATACATGCAGCTTATAGCATTACCATTAGAGCTGAAAATTGTTTGATTCAAGTTGGTAAGCTGGCTCCTAGGCCTCCCATGCCCTTGTATCCAAATTTAGAAAATCCAAGCACTAGTCAAGTAGCTACTATAACTCCTATTCCCACCCCTAGAAATCAAAGTTCAAATGAAACTTCTACTTCATCCTCTAGTGCTTCAAATGAACTTTAAGAAGTCATGGAACAATTACAAAATTTAGGCAATGAGCCGGTTACACTCAAGAGGAAGCAAGACCAAAGTTTTAGACCTTATTATCAGCCTCAATATCAGCCTAATAGGCAACCATATCATCCTAATACCTCTGCAAATCAAAATCAAGCTAGGCCTCCTACCAATATACCATTTCATCCCTATAATCCCAATGTTGCATCTGCCTCTAAAGCTTTAGTGCCAATGTAAAATAATGTAGCACAAGAGTATGATTAGTGCTGCCCATGCAGTGAAACTCACAACCAATCTATGTGCTTCAATGGTTCCTTGAACCAAGCCTTGATGGTGACAAAAACTGGTCTAGAGGGTGAGGTGAGTCAGGAAAAAAACCAACAACAAGGAACATCCCAACAAAATGTAGCTCTAAATGGGACTACACTAGTGAATTGGTAGGCTGAGGATTTTTGTGGTATGAATCAAGTAGTGTCTTAGAGTATAGCAGCCAATACAAGGTCAAAAAAGAGGAATATTGGTGAAGGGTAGTCATTGGTTCCAGGTGATCCACAACCTTCCATCACTCCACAAAGTGTTGGCAAGCAATATGCAGTTCTAAACATGTAAGGACAACCTAGGCCACCTTCTAGACCAATTCAAATGCTAGCTGTTGCTGCCCATGTGCAAGAAAAGAATGTGCAGACCAAGGGGCAGAAAAGAGATGTTCCATCCCCATTTAGCATCGTTGATCAGATGAAGAAGAAAAATGTGAATATATCAATGTGGGAATCACTATCCATCCTAGGCCAAAGAGATCTCCTAAAAGCTGCCATGAAGAATTGGTCAACTTCAAATCAGCCAGTTCATATGCAAGAGAAAGTACTCACAAATATTTCTTAGCTTGAAGGGAATCATGGAGGATAGCAAGGAAAATTTTTGAAGCCCCCTCCATTCTATGTTTCATTGATCATTGGAGATAAGCTAGTACACAATTGCATGATTTATTCTGGGGCAAGTAGTTTTGTAATGCCCAAGCAAATAGCTGATTAGTTGGGCCTACGATATGAAGTCATATCCAAAGGGGTAGTGCAATTAGATGGGACAACAGTAACAACAGTGGGAGTGATAAAAAATTTGAATCTTACTTTACATGCATGTCCCAATGTCACTATTTTACAAGATGTCTTAGTGATAGATTTGCCACCACTCTTTGCCTTATGCTTGTCAAGGGACTTCATAGCTAAAATTGGAGGCTACTTATCTGTTGATTGGTCATACATGTTGTTTAGGACTATATATGGGACTAAGGCCACAATCAGGTCTGAACCTATTACAAATTTTCACATTGAGCCTCATACTCCAAGCCAAATCAATGCCAATTGTTCAGCATTTGATCAAGAGGATTATCCAAGCACAGATGAAACTGATACCAAGGTTGAAAACATACCAGATTTGACTCTTGATGAATGGGAAAGAAAGGTACATGCTTTTGATCCCTACCAAGAAATAGAGGAATCTGAACTAGGAGTCTATTGCATACATGAAGAAAATCAGCCTATTCCTAGTATCACCAAACCAGACCATAAAGATGACAATGAGGTATGGCAGATGTTATTTGATAGATCAAAAAGTAGACAAGGTGCAAGAGGGGAAGCTATGCTTGTTTCACCTCAAGGCATTAAGTATTATTTAGATTTTAGATTTTAGTGTGCATGTTCTAACAACACTGCTGAATATGAAGCTTTGATATAAGGATTGCATTGGTCAATCAAGAGAGGTATAAAAATCTTACAATTCTTTGGTGATAGTGAGCTGATTGTTAATCAAGTTAAAGGTCAGTATGCTGCCAAAAATGATATGCTAAAGTGTTACAAAAATAGGGTGTGGGACCTCATTGAATATTTTGAGGGCTTTAACATCAATTCCATCCCTAGGAAAGGAAACCAAGCTACTGACAGGCTTGCAGCAGTTGGGGTAGCCTTTGATGTTGTGGAAATCATAAAAAAAGATAATATATAGCCAAGCATTCATGTAATTGTAAGGCCTTCAATACTAGACAATAATGTAAGATGGAAAGTGTTTGAAAATGATCAATAAATCATCAATTTCTTGCAAGAAGAAGCTAGATTCTTAGCCAAGAATCAAGAAAAATTAGAACAACAGTATGGTGATCAGGTAGTATAGCTGAGAACCAACAAACTACCAAGAGGACTTGTCACTTTGGAATCCATTTTTAATCTTAATGATCAATTCAAAAAGGAGAAAGCAAACATACAAGACAAGGGAGAATATTCAATGCCTATCTTAATAGGAGAAGGAAAATCACTTCAAATTGGTAAGGTAACAACCGAGCAAGAAAGGTATGAGTTTATGCAGCTTTTTCAAGAGTTCCCTGATGTATTTTCCTAGAGTTATGAATATTTGAGAGGTTTCAATCCCAAGTTAGCTCAACATACGATAGAATTAGATCCATGTGCTAAACCCATCAGGCAAAAACAAATGCAAGTCAACCCACACATGGAGCCTCTCATGAAGAAGGAATTGAGTAAGTTAATAGAGGCAAGTATCATATTTCCCACCAAGTATTCTAGTTGGGTAGCAAACCTGGTTCCATTTAGAAAGAAGAGTGGATAAATCAGATTGTGTGTAGACTTTAGAGATTTGAATAGAGCATCTCTCAAGGATCATTACCCACTTCCTTCTATGAAGTAGATTTTGCAATTCATTACTAGCTCTGAGAGATTTTCATAGCTAGATGGTTATTTAGGGTAATATCAGATCATGGTCAAGGAGGATGATCAGTTCAAGACAACCTTCACCACCAAATGGGGGACTTATGCATATAGAAAAATGCCATTTGGGTTGTCCAACGCTAGAGCTACCTTCCAAAGGGCAATGGATATGGAGTTCAAGGAATTAATCAACAAAATAGTTCAGGTATATTTAGATGATATCACTGTTTTTTCTAAAAATATAGCAGATCATCTCTTTCATTTGAGACAAGTGTTCCAAAGATATAGAAGATTTGGGGTATCCTTGAATCCCAAAAAATGTATTTTTCTAGCCCATGAGGGAAAGCTCCTTGGCCAAATTGTTTCCAAAAGAGGATTGGCAATTGATCTAGGGAGGGTTGAAGCAATAAAATCACTTCCATTACCAAGTCATAAGAAATCCCTCCAAAGTTTCTTGGGAAGGATCAATTTTTTTTGGAGGTTTGTGCCAGATTTCACAGCCCTTGTCAAGCCAATAACTATGATGTTGAAGAAAAGCATGGCTTTCAAATGGACATTAGAAGGCAAGGAAAGTTTTGAGGCAATCAAGGAGGCTATCTCACAAGCTCCAACTCTCATTAACTCATATTTCTCTAAGGATTTTATCCTTTATGCATTTGGAGGTGATGATACAATCTCTGTAATTTTAGTACAACAAAACAAAGAAAATGCAGAGCAGCCAATTGCTTTCTTTAGCCAAATCCTGGAGGACTATGAGGTGAGATATTCTTTCATTGAGAAGCATGTTCTTGTAGTGATTAGGATATTGAAGAAATTTAAGCATCTAGTTTCAAACAACAAGGTTCAACTGCTGGTTTCTCACGTGGGAGTTAAGGACTTCCTCCTCAACAAAGATTTAAATGAAAAATATGTAGGATGGATTACTCATGTCATGGAGTATGACATTGAGATCAAAGTCACCAAGTTGGTCCAAGGAAAAGGATTATGTGAACAGTTGGTTTTAAGAAAATCAATGGAAGCATGTAATGAAAAGGATGTTGTTTTGGTGCTGCAAAACAACCAAGAACAAGGGAATGTTCAAGAAGAGAAAGATGGTGTCCTCCCTCCTTGTTGGACCCAAGACATAATGCACTTCCTACACATAGGCCTATGCCCTCCAGAGATGAAAAAAACCAAGAGAAGACACTTCAGATTGCAGGTTGTCCCATATGCACTTGTTGATGGTGTTTTGTTCAAGAAGGATGCAAATGGAGTGATGCTGAGATGCATTGGGACAAATCAGATTAATAGAACATTGGAAGAGTTCCATGGTGGGATAGCTGGGGGTCATTTTACACCAAGAGTGACAGCCCTAAAGATCATGAAGGCTTGCTACTATTGGCCCAAGGTATTCATTGATTGTTATGCATGGATCAAGAGGTGCAAGAATTGTGCATTCTTCATAGGAAAAGAAAGATTAGCAGCCCTTCCATTGCACCCAATTTTAGTTGACCAGCCATTCATGCAATGGGGTTTGGACTTCATTGGATTCATTAACCCAAACTCAAGCCAAGGGCACAAGTGGATTCTAACAGCCACAGATTACTTCACCAAATGGACTGAGGTAGTGGCACTTAGAGAAGCAAATGAATCTAACATTCTAGACTTCTATGAAGGGATAATAACCATATTTCGTATACCTGCCACTATAATATTAGATAATTCCTTGGCATTCATAGGATCAAAGGTGATTGAATGGGTTGTCAAAAATGGGATTTATTTGAGCACTTCATCAAACTACTACCCTCAAGGTAATGGCCAAGTTGAGTCTACCAATAAGAAATTGTTAAGGATCATCAAGAGGACTCTTGATAAAAATCAGAAAACTTGGCATACTAATTGAAATCAGCCTTATGGGCTGATAGGATAACTCCCAAGAGATCCATAGGTAATTCTCCATTCAAGCTTTTTTATGGGAGGGCAGTAATTTTTCCCATGTCACTTGAATTACCAATGTTGGAACTCATGAAGCAATTGGAATTGTTGAAGTTTGAACCCATGGAAGTTAGAAATATAGAATTGATGGAACTCTAAGAGATCAGAGAGCAT
Source organism: Taxus chinensis (assembly GCA_019776745.2). Lineage (NCBI taxonomy): Eukaryota > Viridiplantae > Streptophyta > Pinopsida > Cupressales > Taxaceae > Taxus > Taxus chinensis. The sequence continues at coordinate 175,575,375 of CM034151.1, forward strand.
GCAACCCAAGCAATGGAGAAGGATCAAGCCTTGATCAAGAAGACTTTTCATAGGAAAGCTAAGGCTAAAACCTTCCAAGTTGGAGATCTAGTATTGAAATGGGATGCACACTGAGCAAAGCCAGGAAGACATTCAAAGTTTGATGCCATTTGGAGTGGCCCCTACATGGTCACAAAGTGTAAGAACAACAATGCCTTCCAATTGTCTACATTGGATGGCGAAGAACTGTAGATTCCAGTTAATAGAATCCATCTAAAGCATTGCTACTAGAGGGAAACTCTCTACCTTGTACATTTTAGCTTATATTTTCATTCCTCCAAGTGCTTATGCACATTGTTTTGTTGTAGCTTAGTTTTTCTTTCCCTAAGTGCTTTGGCACAAGCTTGCTATCCCAAACATGTAGTTTTATAGGCCATGTTCCAGATCAAGTGATGTTCCACTCTCTCATCTCCCTCCTTGTAATTTTATAATTAGTTGAGAGATCCAAGTAGATAATTTTATGACTCCATGCCTAATGGATTGCTTCAGGCAACTGGTAACTTCATCCAGCAGGTAGATGACCCCTCTGAGTCACCAAAATTGTTATCCAAAATAAGCCCCTTGCTTATTTTTTGGCTAACTCCCTTCATTCCTTCCTTCCTTGTGTCTCAGTCAGAAATTTTTATCTTTCAGACACTCAAAATGTTCTAGAAATGGTTTCTTTGAATAGATCATCCCCTCAGCTTTCCAGAATTGGTAAATTTTTCCTTCTATCTCCTTGTATTTTTCGAGTTATGGCTTAACAGAGTTTTGGAGGGAAATTTTCCCTAAGGAGGTCTGCCAACCAATGAGAAAGCGCCACGTCAGTGGCGGAATGGCAGATTGGTGGGGGAAACTTAGAAAATTTTCATCAAATATTGGCGGGGCGCATAAAGAAATTTTTTTTCCCGAAGGCCCGCCAGCCAATAAGAGGAGGCCGCGTGCCCTTGGGGTCGTCGGAAGGTGGAGGGGTGGAGGGAAATTTTCATTTTCACCAAAATATGGAAAATATTGAAAGGAAGGCCCACACCCGATAGCCTACGCCAATCAGAATCTGCCACGTGTCTATGTGGCCAGTGAAAATCTTAAGGTGGGTCCGCAAAAGGAAATTTAGAGTTTACGCCTGCACCAATCAGAAGTTGTCACATGTCCTATTTGGGGAAGTGGTCGGTAGCGATGGAAAATTTGGAAGCGATGGCCCGTCAACCAATCACAGCATGACACGTGGCATCAGAGCTTCAGGCCGGCGAAGAATTTTTGGAAATTTTTCCAAAGGCCAAAAAGGCGTAAAAAGGTCAGGGAAAGGTCAGTGACCAATCAAAAGGTGCCATGTGGCAGCGGGCTAGCGGGAGGTGGAACTTTTTGGGGAAATTTTCCCAAAGTCAAAAAAAAGGAAAAATTTTAAATTTCGGGCCCACCAAGATTCAATTTTGCCCTAGTTTTTCCCTAAATCTTCAGGAGGGTATAACTTTTGATCCAAAGCTTGGATTTTCATGTTCTTGGTATCATTAGAAAGATGGTAAAATTATCTACACAATGGTGGGCTCAATTTTTTGTTTTAGTGGGATTTGGAGAGATAAAATAAAAAAAACACCTATGGCATGAGAAGAAGAATATAAATGACATTTCAACCACCATTTTTAAAGAAGTATGGCTTGCATTCTCTCCCAGCATGGTCAAAAACATCAGGGAATGAACTTTTGAGGGTACACATGCTGTTTAAATGTAATTTTATCGGTGGTTGAAGCCTCCTTTCATGCTTTCCCACATTTTCTCCTTCCTGGGCTCGGATTTTCATTGTAAAAAGCCAGATTTGGCTCATTTTCTAGGGGTTAGACATTTTCTATGTTTTGTAGACTCCTTTCTTCACCCTGGCAAGTGGATTTGTGGAATATCAGACCTCTTTCAGAATGGCAACATGCTTTCTTCCTCTCTACTATTGTAATGCATGTATTTTGACATTGGAAATGACAATGCAGGCTCTGTGAATGAGTTTCAGTCCTCTTCTTGTGTTGTTTGCTTCATTTCTTGTCTTTCATTACATTGTATTAGTTTGTGCATGATATTTTTTGCAATTCTGTGATCTGTGTTAATTTGCAGAGGTAAATGTTCACCACTCCTTTGGTGTATCACCTTTTTAGTCTTAGTTTATTTCGTTTGCATCTTTCATCTCTGTCCCCTTGGAAATTAGAGTAGGATTTATAGTTTAAACCTCTGTAATTTACAAGCATACATCTAATCAGAGGAGTTGAGGAACTAGCCTCTAACCTAGAGATTCTTTTCCCATTTTTTACAAGTCCCACACTTGGGGAAAAGATTCAATGTTGTGCAATCACACTGGATGTTCAATGTCAAATTAGAAATCTGATAAACATCCAGGGGTGCTGTGAATTTGCAACAACAGTTTCTAAGATACTAAATTTTATTAAAAATGAATAAGCTTAAGTGGGTCAAACAAATAAAATACCAACAGATGCTCCTGTTTTTGTTAAAAAACATAATAGGGTTACTTTTGTGCCCACCACCATTTTTTAGCACCATTTAGTATTTTTGAAAACCCTTTAGTAGAAAGATAGCTAGGAGCATCTATTTTGGGCTCCAGTTTTTAAAAGATTTTTTTAGCGAATATTCTTTTATTTATGATTTTTCTAGTAAAAAAAATTATATTTTGAAAAATAATGGAGATCCGACCGTGCCCCCCTTAACTACCTCAAAAATATCAAAAATTAGTTTTTTTATTTAATATGTATAGAATTATGCCTAGTTTGGACTAGTATAATTTTTGAAAATTTTCAATCACCTAAAAAAAGATACACCATGAAAGATAGACATATTTACACTTCAAAAAATAGATATTAAATGGCATAGTTAGAAAATAAATAATATGGAAACTTTATATTAGTCAAAAAATCTGAAAAAACATATTTTTAGAAAGAAGAAACTCTGCTCTACATCGTGGTATAATTTTTTAAAATGGATCGATTGTTTTATTTTGATTTATCATAGAGGAAGTGGAATTTTTTACATTTTCTTTCAAAAGCATGTTATTTTTTGTGTTTATACAGGTCCATGCCTCAGGCTTGGGGATCCAAACCGAATCCCAATCCTTGAGGCATAGCTTGGGCAAAGAGAAAATACAAAATGTGTACGTGTTATAACGCGTACATATTTTTCTTTTTTTTATATATAGTGGCCCCCCAACGTCCCTTTCATCTCTTTCACAAGAATTCTACAAACATTCTATTTTGTCTACAATTTTTTGTACATTCTTTCATGATTATTTAGTAGTTCATTTTTCCCCTACCCCACTATTTAATTTTTTCTAATCATGGGAGATAAATGTTGAGATAAGAACAAGAGGAAAGTCAAGAACAAGACACCGAAGCAATTGGAAGAGAAGAGAATAAAGAAATTGAAGAGAATGCAAAAACTTCAAGCAGGGAAAGGTACATCCACTATATCAAATGTAGCTAATGTATTAGAAAATGGGGATGAAATACATAATGAAAATGTAGAGAATAATGATTTTGCAATGAATAATGATTTTGCAATGAATACTGATATTGAATTGAATGATAATGTTGGTATGGATGAAGAAATTGATATGAATCCAATTGTTGAACCCTTACCTGAGAATCCAAATGTTAACCCTGAAATTTGTATGAAAACACTGAATGAAGAAAGTAACCTTGTAAACGAATCTTCACCTCTAAGAACACCTCCTTCCATTTTGTGAAGAAAACCAATTCACTTAATTGAAATTTATGAAAACATTATAAAACAATGCCTAACAAAATTTCTGAAAGAAATGTGAGAAGAAAAGCTAGTGGAATTTGGGATAATTACTTTGAGAATTTAAATGACACACAAAGATGTCAATTATTTGTTTCATTGATGAAATTAATTAAGATGAGACCTATAATTAAGACCCTGGGGTTAGGAACATCTAATTTTGTTGATCAAAATGCCTCAATTGTTGAAAACATACATAAAGCATACCAAATCATAGGTGGCAAAAGACGTACCAAAGATAGTAATGCTACACAATGTGCACTTACTAATTGTATAGTAAGTGATAAAATAGTTAATAAACACTTGGTTAGAAAAAAAAGTAGTGCTTTGAAGCTAAACAGAAAAACACTAATGAAAGCAATAGAGAGATGTAAACATCTTGAGTTAGTCAATAACATTGACTATTGGGATTTCTCTAGAAGACTTCCACGAAAATACAAGAATACATCTAATATTCTAAAAGAATTAATTGTAAAATTTTGGAATGAGAACACAAGGGTGTCACTGAATAGAAGAGATATAGTAAAAATAAGAATAGGTTCTTGTAATCGTGAATCATGTGCAATACATTTCCTAGATATGACTCAAACAGAATTGTTCTCTAAGTTTAAGAATTAAAATCCACAAATTAACATTAGCCAAAGATTCTTTGAAATGAGCAAACCATTTTATGTGAAAATCAATCACTCACGTACCACTTGTTGTTGTAAGAATCATGTTGAATTTTCAATGCATTATGATGTTTTTTGTCAAATACGTTGTGTTTTGCATACTGACATCATGTTACAGGAGTGTGGAATAAATGTCCCACAAAAATATTTAAGGGAATTTATTCTGACAATATTTTGTGAAAATACACAAGACAATTTTTTTTATAACAAAGCATGTTTGGATGGAACGTGCAATGTATGCGGTGGCTTGCCAAATATGAAAAGTTGTATCCACGAGGAGAGTACATATTCAATAGGAAAATAATTGGTTGATTTCACCAAATATAAATCATGGAATATCAATTAAAATATGGAAAAGAATCTAAGAGGTGTGAGCTTGTTAGAAAACAACTACATGTATCATAATATATGATCAAATTCAGAGAGGAAATTTTTTATGAATATGCAAGGCACACACATAGAGCTCGATGGTTGGATGAAAAATTCAAGTTAAGTAAGGACACATTCCCACTTGGTACTATTGTTTCAGTAGTTTACCTAAAAAAGAATTACACATTACAACCACAAATGGAGGTTCAGTCTCAATATTATAACTCAGTGCAAGTTTCAATTTTTGTGCATATAACATTTATGCACTCTCCTGAAAGCACTAAGCAAGAACAAAAAATATTAAGAGAGTATCATTTCTACATCAGTGATGATCAGACACATTCTACAGAATATGTACTAGAGTGTTTCTAGGTTTTTTATGTGAACTTGAATGAAAAGAACATTAGTTTCGATCAACATTACATTTAGTTAGACAACTACACATCATAATTCAAGAATTCATGGATGTTTTATTGGCTAAGTAAGATGCAAAAAGAAAAAAATGTACAACATATCTATAGTTTTAGTGAGGTAGAGCATGGAAAATGAGAGCATGACAATGCAGGAGCATGTGTGAAAAGAGTACTTGCAAGATAAGAGTTAAATTTCAAGGATGGTGCTAAATTTACAGATGCAAAAAACATTGTTGATTGGTGTGTTAAGAATATGGGCCATGAATCTCAAAAGAGATCAATGGTTTGTAGATATTTTTGGTTGATATAAGAACAACATCTGGAAAATTTTGAAGATTGTATGAAAGTTGCAGGATCAAGTGATATGCACTCATTCCGTAGTTCAGATGCAAATGTTTGTTATACTAGGTGCATGACATGTTTTTGTATATCATGCATTGATATTTCATGGAATGAATGTGAGTCACAACAGTGGGTGGATGAATGGACTTGTAGACCTTTAATTCCACTTGAAACACATCAAGTTCCACAAGCATTACAACTTAAAGGGTCTTCAGATCAAATGACAACATCACCTGACTTTGACCAAGTCTCTGATTTAGTGCAACAAGGTAAATACATATATGTACATGCCATGTTTTAGATTTATAAATTATTAAATGGTCAACTCTTAATGTATTTATAAATTTATTGAATAATTTTACTTTGTGATACATAGGGCATGTTTTTGTAGTTATTTCAATGGCATTTAATGAAGAGGGAACATACTACTTCTTGTCTCGTTTTGTAGAGGGGAAAAAAATTGACTTCTAGAGGCATTGATGGTGAAGACCTTGAGAATCCCACTAGATCAGTGGTAGTCACTCAAACTTGGCTTCGACAATATCCTATCAAAAAATCAAACATTTGGTTGTTTGAAGACTATGAAGTACATGGGAAGATACTTCACTATTCACATTTGGTCCTTGCAAAAAATATTCAATTGATCAAATATCAAGGTCGGCCATCAAACAAGAATCTATGCAAGGTTCGTGAATCAGATCATGAAGTAATTCTTGCTAATTTCAAGAATAGAGTTGATCCTTGTGGTTCATTGAATTAAATTTGCAAATATATGTTCTTCATGAATTTAATTTGAATATTTACTTAAAATATTTTGTTTAAATTTTGTATGATTTAAAATTCTATTTATTTTCTTACTAACATGTTTATGTAGGTTAGTGGTGCCAAAAAAAGCTTCCACCTTCACGTGGTTGGCACTGTCAGTAGAGAATTTATTATTCTTGAAGCCAAGTGAAGCTAAGAGAAATTAAATATTAGAAAGGAAAAACAAAAATAAATTCTCATTTCACCACCTATATTGTAAAAATATCTTATTAAAATTCTCATTTCACCAACTATATTGTATGAACCACCTATATTATTCAAATGATTGGCAATGGACAACCTTACACTAACTCAGTCAGAATGGAGATGGAGAAAACTGTGAGAGGATTTTGTAGAGGGCTTCAACATGGAGGTCTCGGATTTGACAAGATGTCTCTACATGCCACGGAATTTGTAAAATCACCCGTCAAAGATATGGCGAGTTTGGGCCTCAGGGATCTTAAGCGACTACGCCCAGACGAGGTAGCCTGAAAGCATGGGGATCATAGGGAACCCAAAAAAATCCTCCACTAGCATTCATATGGACACCCCGACGTGTTGGCATAGTTGGTTCCATCCCATGAGCTTCCCTTTGAAAACTATAGCCTTTGGCAGCCGTACACTGACTCATACTGCACTATTCACATGTTTGTAAACAATAGCACAACAAGAGAACCACGTGGAGATGGAAAAAACTGAGAGGGGATTTCATAGAGGGCTTTAACATGGAGGTCTTGGATCTAATGAGACATCTCTAGGTGCCACGGAGTCTGAGAAATCACCGGTCAAAGATATGATGTGTTTGGGCCTCAGGGCTCTTAAGGGACTATGCCTAGATGAGGTAGCTCGAAAGCACAGGGAGTGTGAGGAACAAAAATGAATCCTCCACTAGCATTCACCTAGCCAACTTGATGTGTTGGTGTAGTTGGTTTGGTCCCATGAGCTTCTGTTTGTAAACTACAACATCTGGTATCCCTACGCTAACTCAGACTACACTAATTCTCGTGTTTGTAAACAATAGGAAAACAAGAGAACCGAATGGAGATGAATAAAACCAAGATAGGATTTCTTATAGATCCCTAACGTGGAGGTCTTGGATTTGACGAGATGTCTCTAGGTGCCTCTAAATGAATAAAGTAATTGTAAATGAATCTTCACCTCTAAGAACATCTCCATGTCAGTGTAGGGCTGACAGAGGCTGTAGTTTGCAAACGGAAGCTCATGGGACCAAACCAACTACGCCAACACATCAAGGTGGTCAGGTGAATGTTATTGGAGGATTCATTTTGGTTCCCTATGCTCCTCATGCTTTCAGGCTACCTTGTCCGGGCATAGTCCATTAAGATCCTTGAGGCCGAAACACACCATATGTTCGACAGGTGATTTCTCGGACGTTGTGGCACCTAGAGACATCTCGTCAGATCTGAGACATCCATATAGAATCCCTATATGAAATCCTCTCATGATTTTATCCATCTCCATCTGGTTCTTTTGTTGTTCTATTGTTTGCAAACACATGAAATAGTGTAGTCTAAGTCAGGGTAGAGCTACCAAATGTTGTAGTTTACAAACAGAAGCTCATGGAACCGAACCAATTATGCCAACAAGTTATGGTGGTTAGGTGAATGCTAGTGAAGGATTCATTTTGGTTCCCTATGCTCCCTGTGATTTTGGGCTACCTCATCTGGGCATAGTCCTTTAACATCCCCGAGGCCCAAACATGCCATATCTTCAATGGGTGATTTCTCAGACTCCATGGCACCCAGATATGTCTCTTTAGATCCGTGACCTCCATGTTGGGGCCCTCTATGAAATCCTCTCATGGTTTTCTCCATCTACATCTAGTTCTCTTGTTGTGCTATTGTTTACAAACATAGAAAATAGTGCAGTCTCAGTCATTGTACGACTGTTAGACACTGTAGTTTGCAAACGGAAGCTCATGGGACTGAACCAACTACGTCAACACATTGGGGTGGCTAGGTGAATGATATTGGAGGATTAATTTTGGTTCCCTATGCTCCCCGTGCTTTTGGGCTACCTCATCCGAGCATAGTCCCTTAAGAGCCCTAAGGCCCAAACACACGATATCTTTGACGGGTGATTTCTCAAACTCCGTGGCACCTAGAGATGTCTCGATAGATCTGAGACCTCCACATCAAGGCCCTCTACAAAATTATCTTGCAGTTTTCTCCATCTCCATCTAGTTCTCTCATTGTGTTATTGTTTGCAAATGCATGAAATAGTGCAGTATAAGTCAGTGTATGGCTATAAGATGTTGTAGTTTGCAAACGGAAGCTCGTGGGACCGAACCAACTATGCCAACACATAAAGGTGGCCATGTGAATACTAATGGAGGATTTTTTTTGGTTCCCTATTCCCCCCGTGCTTTCGAGATACCTCATCTGGGCATAGTCACTTAAGAGCCATGAGGCCCAAACACACCATATCTACGACATGTGATTTCTTAGACTCGGTGGCACCTAGAGACATCTCATCAGATCTGAGACCTCCATGTTGAATCCCTATACAAAATCCTATCATGGTTTTCTCCATCTCCATCTGGTTCTCTCGTTGTGCTATAGTTTACAAATGTGTGAAATAGTGCACTCTGAGTTAGTGTAGGGCTATCAGGTGTTGTAGTTTCCAAACAGAAGCTCATGTGACCAAACCAACTATGATAACACATTGAGGTGGCTAGGTTAATGCTAGTAGAGGCTTCATTTTTGTTCCATATGCTCCCCATGCTTCCGGGCTACCTCGTTCAGGCGTAGTCCCTTAAGAGCCCCGATGCCCAAACACACCATATCTTTGATGGGTGATTTCTCTGAATCCATGGTAGCTAGAGATTTATCATCATATCCGAGACCCCCATGTTGAATCCCTTTATGAAATATTCTCATGGTTTTCTCCATATCTATCTGGTTCTCTCATTTTGTTATTGTTTGCAAGCACATGAAATAGTGCAGTCTGAGTCAGTGTACGGATTCCAGATGATGTACTTTACAAATAGAATATCATGATACCAAACCAACTACATCAAAACGTTGGGGTGGCCAAGTGAATGCTAGTAGAGGTTTCATTTTTTTCCCTATGCTCCACGTGCTTTTGGGCTACCTCATCTGGGTGTAGTCACTTAAGAGCTCTGAGGCCCAAACATGTCATATCTTTGATAGGTGATTTCTCACATTCTGTGGTACCTAGAGACGTTTCATCCAATCCAAGAAATCCACATCAAGGCCCTCTATGAAATCCTCTCGTGATTTTCTCCATCTTCATCTGGTTCTCTCATTATGCTATTGTTTGCAAACATGTGAAATAGTGCAGTCTGAGTCATTGTACGGCTTCCAAACATTATAGTTTGTAAATGGAAGCTCATGGGACCAAACCAACTATGCCAACACATCGAGGTGTCCAAGTGAATGCTAGTGGAGGATTTTTTTGGTTCCTTACGCTCCCCATGCTTTCAAGCTACCTCATCCGTACGTAGTCCCTCAAGAGCCTTAAGGCCAAAACATGTTATATCTTTGATGGGTGATTTCTTGGGCTCTGTGACACCTAGAGATGTCTCGTTAGATCTAAGACCTCCATGTTGGGGCACTCTATGAAATAATCTCGTGGTTTTCTCCATATCCATCTGGTTCTCTCACTTTGTTATTGTTTGTAAACGCGTGAAATAGTGCAGTCTAAGTCAGTATACAGCTATCAGATGATGTAGTTTGCAACCAAAATCTCATGGGACCGAACCAACTACGCCAACACATCAGGGTGGCTACGTGAATTCTAGTGGAGGCTTTGTTTTGGATCCCTATGCTCCTCGTGCTTTCGGGCTACCTCATTTGGTCATAGTCCCTTAAGAGCCCTAATACCAAAACACGCTATATCTTCGACGGGTGATTTATAAGACTGCATGGCACATAGAGACATCTCATCAGATCCGCGACCTCCATGCTTGGGCCCTTTACGAAATCCTCTCATAGTTTTATCCATATCCATCTGGTTCTCTCAATGTGCTATTATTTATAAATATGCAGAATAGTGCAGTCTGGGTCAGTGTATAATTATCAGACGTTGTAGTTTGCAAACAGAAGCTCATGGGACCAAACCAACTACACCAAAACATTAGGGTGGCCTGGTGAATGCTATTGGAGGATTTTTTTGGTTCCCTATGATCCCCGTGCTTTAGGGAAACCTCATTCATGCATAGTCCCTTAAGAGCCCTGAATGACTAGATTGGCTTAAAAATGAATTTGATAGAGGTATGTCTAAGAACACACGGGAGTTATCAATCACCTAGTAAATATTTCTTGTTTAGTTATGGATGGGAGTTAGCTGACCTATGGCTTGGTGACCTTCCATTCACTTATAATTTATGCTATGATAAACCCATGGATGCTTTCCAAAGTGCCTTAAAAAGGATAGGGTAGTCATCAAGCCTAGTGAAGGGTGTGATGTGATTTCCAAATAACTTGAAATGCATACAGATTTAAAGGTAATAACATGAATTGGATAGGATTAGACAATCAAGAATCATTGAGTGTCTAAATCAAAATGTCATTGCATCTGGATACATTCTCAAGCATTGGAGTAATGTATATGGAGATACATTCTCAAAATATCAACAGATGAAAGGCATCAAATTGTGATGACTCTCAGGTGTTTTAATAGGGGATAAGACTACGAAGCATAGAAGAATGTAGTAAGTGCATGATAAGATAGGAACCAGTACAAAGATACCATGAGAAAGAAGAAGCACAAGTAAGGTAAATACACATATACACATTGATAAATTGAATGAATAATTACTCAGATTAGGTAACTCTTTTATATACATACATTATATAAATATTGATTTCCAAAATTTGATACATATTATACATTGAAAATGCTAGTACATATGCATCACCAATAAATGAAAAAATAATCCATAATGTCTTAAATATTGTCAAGTGCACATCATATTAGTTTCATGTGAAATAATATCATAAATGTAAGGTCTCATACAAAATTATAAAGTTCCAAATAGTATTTTAATGTGCATAATAAATACAAAAATGGCCAAACACGTTATATACCATCAAGTTCAAATGCCATATAGGCTTACATAAAATGCCATGCACATAGGCATACAAAAACAATGTCATGTAAGACATATATATTTCATACTCATCAAAATCTATCCCTCTCTTGAATTTTCTCAAAGAAGGCCCTTCCTTAGACGAAGATGGAGATCCATGAGATGACTTTGGATCGTCGGAGCCCATGCTTCGAGTCCTCTTCCACTGAATACTCACCTGTAGATGAGCCTATAAATGAAAATAATGTTTTTTTTTCAAAACTTAATTTATATGTGTTTTCAACATGTATTTAAGACCATGCTAGAATGAAAGTATTTACATAAATAAACAAACTTACTGCAAGTTGTCGATCACGCAAAATTTTCATCTCATGCTCACATGAGTCATCAGGAGATCCTGCAGTATGAATGGGGCTACAAAGATGATGAGATGGAGGAGTCTATGCCCTAAAAGTCAAAATGGAGGGGGTTGAAGTTCCCTACATACACATAAGATCAGAAAATCTAATATCAAAATTATTGAAAATAGAACTAAGTACATGTATGTACATACTGACAATATTTTAACTAATTTTATCAATATAGACCTTTTTTTTTTACCCCACCACGCCTATGAGTTAATTGAATAGGGATTTTACTTGTAGTAATTTTTACACCCACCAGAAGAACAAGGGAATCCCATGTGCATCGGCCTATCACCTAGTGGGAATTGGGTGCTCACCCGAGGTGCGCACGGGTACCGAGTCTCTCTTTTATTCGAGTTAAGTTTGAAAGCATCATCTAGCTCAATAAATTAATGAGTAATGGTGGCAATGAGACATATATTCATCATAGAACTCAGAGTGGTCTCGAGACAAATGTGTTCATTCCAGATAGTAAATATTTGCAGATAACAGATAACTATGACAGAAAGTGAATACATAAGAACTTACATCTACTCAATAGCTTCCATGAATAGAAATAAAACCATATGAATATGACACAACTATACTCATGCTCATTTATGTTTGTAACCTCATTACATTCTTCCCCATTATAATCAATGAGATCACTTAGACTACCATATCTTAATCAAACCGAATTCATACATCACAGAAGGGATCATGTCTTTCATTCATACAAAAGAAATTACAACCCAGCCCCTTAATGCTCTAGTACATCATCTCATCTCTACCCAATCCCATAGAGCTCTACATAGTGACTATATTTCTCTATCTCCTTCTTTCCTGAGACACACTTACCCCATGATGATCCCTCTTCTATTCAAAGGGTGTACCCATATATATAGCCATATGAACTACTAATGCCTCCTTCTGTAGCCTCAGATCTGCTACCAAGTGTCCGTATGGGCCTTCCATGGGAACTTGTTCCTACAAACATGGGCTCTGCACATTCAACCATGATGGTCTCTTGAATTTTCCCACCATCCAAGATGGGCTCAACATGTTCTATCATCATGGTCTCCCACATGCACCTCTATCACTACGTAGATTCCTTTTGTGGACCCCATGCTATCAGATTGACATGATTTTCACTGCATGCATTTTTAGGTCCTACTTCCTACACCAAACAGCTAAGTCCTAGATCTTGGGCTTAGTCCCGCACGCCTTGTCCTATGCACCCTTCTTCCATTATGCCTTGTTTTCTTTCTCCTACGTTCCCATCCTTTAATCCATTTCTTGTGCGGCTACATGCCTTGGCATACTTAGTTGATATTTGAGGGGCCCAAAATTCACCCCACACTATGCATGTTCTCCATCCATGGGAACACTCTACTAGAACCAAGATGTACTTAAAATTTTGCAAAAATAATAAGGGAATGAAAGAATTGGGGGAGAAGAAAGAATGGGGGTGTCACTAGCTCAATAAGCTAGGAAAATCCTTCAGCATGTCTACCTCCAACTTGTTCCATATGTTGCCCTCATTCTGTGCTTCGTGACAGAGGTCACTGACTAGGGTGCTCACCTCATCAAAACTTAATCCAATTCCCTGAGTGCCCAAAGTTTCAACAATATTTTCCATCTCCTTGGCCAGGTCTTCAAGTGTGTCCATCCTTCTGGTGATATGAGGGTACAGTTCCTTCAGTCACACCTTGATTTAACCCCTTAATGATTCAATCTCCTCAAATCTTCTTTCAACCTCAGCTAGGACTCTATCCCTCTCTTCCTTATTTCCTTTATTCTTCTCCTGGAATTATTTTAGGTTTGCTTCATGGGTAGAAACCAAGGTGCTTGTTACCTTATCCCTATCTGCACATTTATCATATGTGGCCTTAGCAGACTGGGTAGCAAGTTTGATATCGGTAAGCACCTTGCTATACTCTATAATGAGCGCTACCACCTTCATCTTGTCTTCTTCCTTCAAGCGTGCTGCTACTTCCTCTACAGAATCTAGGGCCAATCATTTTCTCTCCATGGTGAGGACACGCATTAGATCTTCTAAGCACTCCAGAGTGGATGCGTACTTCTGCACGGGTGGCGCTAGGTCTAGGTGCTTCAATATGATGGTGCTCTTGATGGACTCCACCTTCTTGTATACTTCCTAAACCTTCATCTTCTCATCATTTTTCTCTTGACCTCAGTTGTGTGCTGACCAATCCTCTTTCACTTCAAGGATTTTGGCCTTCTCAGCCAACTCCTTTTCTTTCTTTCCTAGCCTTCCCTCAAGCACTCTTATTATGTCATTGCACACAAAGATTCTAGCCTCTATCTCGACTGCGACCTTATTGATGGCATTATAGACCTACTCGTCTGAGAGTTCCTAGGAATTTACCAAGGGATTGGCTCCCTTAAGCTCTGGTACAGTTATGATTTCCCTTTGGTAGAATTTGAAGTCTGACTCATCAATATGGGACTCAAATTCCCAAGAGAGTATCTTATTTGTCCTGGGGTATGTGCCCTTCTTTTTAAATGATCCCATGGCTAAAAACCTTTCTGTGGGTATTGTGCTCTGGAAGCACGTGCGTAACACCTTCTTTGATTCATCAACATAGCCCATCACTGGCCTTTGCTCTGCATCAAGATTCCTTCTTCCTGACTGCACACCTTTGGGAAAACTCATAGTTAGACTGGGACCTCCTCCCATACTGTCATGCTCCTTTTCTATGTTTTCCTCTTTTCCTTCCTCCAACACTATGTCAGCATTGCACTTCAACTCTTGATCAACCAGGGCCTTGAGTATTTTTGTTACCTCTCTTTGCAACCTTGGTGATCTGATCCTTTGTGAAGCTTATGGATTCCTGCTTCTCCGTGCCAACCTCCTCACTCTTTCCCATGTCTTGGGCACCTTCCTCATCTTGGGTACTCTTGCGCCACGTGAATAAAAACTCTATGTTTCTCCCCTTCACTCTCTTCTCCTAAGTCGTATATGCTGAAGACATGTGGCTCCTGGTCCCTTTCAGGTTTGTCCTCCCCACTGTCATCTTCTTCACTCTCATCCTCTCTTCCACCCATGTATTTCTCCAAGTTTTCAGTCTCCTCCGAGTCAGCATCTTCTTCTATCCTCTACTTTTTCTTGAGAGATGGATCCTTGATAGGGGATTTAGCCTCTTCCTCTTTCTCTTGAGACTTCTCCTTGGTGAGGGGTTTCTTTGGTGCCTCTCCCTATGGTGTCTTCTCTTTTTTTAGGGATTTATTCATGCGTGCGTAGGTACTGGGCTTGTAACTCGTTGATGGCATGCTCACTATCTGAGCATTCTACGCATTTGGTGCTTCTTCTTCCCTTCCCCTCTTCTTGGGCGTGGGCCTCTTCCTACCCATGGGATCTTTAGGTATGGAGACCTCATTCTCTAGGTACATTTCCTTCTCAAACTTGGGCCTTATGTAGAAGTACATGTGCACCAGGGATCCTCCTGATATGGGAAGCATTATTGGCCTTGTCATTTATACCTCATGAGATACGTATCTCTTCACGTACGTGCACTTGCCAATGGGGTACTTCAACCTTTTTCACATATCTCTATACTCTTGGTCCAGACTACCCAGTTCCAGCTTCATCTTCTTGGATTCCATGAATCTATTTAGTCCCTCTTGGAAGTATTGAGCTATGAACATGAAGGGAAGCTTGCACCATGAGCTCCATGACTCATCTGCTAGCCTGAACTTGCCCAGGCAGAAATGTTTGTACACTAAAAATTCAAGTTCTCCTTTAGTGACTATTGGCAGTTGTTTAGGAATCCTCCATTCTACCCCGAACACATTCCTCGGGTGCATATACCACTTCTCCAGGCATGCCTTGTGGGATGATGTCATTATGTCACAAGAATACTTCTCAAATATCTTCACGGGAAAATGATCCTCATTCGGGTACTCCCATATGAACTTATCTGAAGCATCAGGTACTCCAATCTCCGAAAACATGATGGTTAACAAGATGTTGCCGAAGAGGATTTTTTCCCCCTCCTTCGCGTAACTTGAAAATTTCCTCCATGATGTATGCAGACAAGTTATAGATGGTGCCTTCTGTAATCTTCCTGCAAACATGTAACCATGGCTTATTGACCTGAGTCCATCTCTCCTAGCCATTCAGCTTTGTCACCAGATGTGTGGCCATCTTCATCATTAGTTCCTTGATGTCTAAGATGTCGTAGTACCTTCAACCCCTTCTTACAATCATATTCAGTGATGGTTTCCTGAATTGCCTCCTTGTCACCAAGGTCATCCTCCAAGATTTTTCCTTCACATATGAGGCATGCGAACTATGAGATGAGTTAAGGAGTAATGTGCATCTTGTGCCCTGCAAAATGGAAGTAATCTTCATGCACTTGTGACATTAGGCATTGGTATAGGCACTCTATTTTTCCAAAATAGGGAAACTCATATAGTTGTAACAACCCTTCCCTCTCCATCTTGACCTTAACATCATCATTGTAGATGGGCAAGCCCTCTGGTGTCTGTTTACTCGTGGGGCGCACTAATTCTAGTGTCTTTTCCTTCTCAATCATGTTCGTTTGATGGTTATATTCACTCACATGCATGTTCCTCAGGTGGGACTCCCACTCCTTACCCATCATTACCCCATCTAGGTACTACATCTCTGCATACCACTCTTCATCCATACTTGCATCAGGTTCTTTCTGCTTGGCCTTGCCCTTTCCCTTTCCTTTCTTTGGTGCCATTGTCTATGTCCTCTTATCCCTTCACTCACTCCTTGTCACTCTGATTTTCCACCTCTTCCAGTCTCAGATCTCAAATCTGTGAAGAAAATCACTTCACCCGTGCCCTAGTTTCATAAAACCCTAACTTGGGATAATACTTCCACAAGATGGCACCTCCTTACAATCCTTCTCACACTTGTGAAATCCCTTCTAGTTTACAGATCCAAACTAGTTGCTCACACCTCACCCTTTCAAATCTTTCTTCACACAATCAAATTTTGGAATCCCTAGTTTACCACAAATGCACAATCAATTCTCTCTATTCAAAAAGTGAAAATGAAATAGCCTCAACCCTTTACTTATAGTTTTTTTTCTACTCTGTAACATTAAATGTTACCTTACCTACCACCGTACCCTAACATTTAATGTGAATTTTCCAAAAAGCCTTCACACCTTGACTCATGCACCATACCTTCATGCCTTGACTCACATGCCATATCTTTGCACCTTGACTCACGTGTCATACCTTCACGCCTTGACTCACATGCCCAACCTTGTGCAGATCATTCTCCAACCTTCTGGCGCACAACAAAATCATCTAGATAGGAGAATCTTACGCGTGCGTACCCCACACCAAAGGCACTTCTTGTGTCATGATTTTAGCTTTTTCCTACCTCATGTTGTTAATGTGCATCTTCCTCTTTTGTACGTGGTTCCACAATGTAGCCTTTTACTACCACCCACCATTCTTTTTCAGCTTTTCCTTATGCAATTTCTTCATAGGGCCACTCAACCAAGATCTGTAATCCAATCCTTTCTAGCACTTCATATTTCAATTTCTTCCACCTTACTCAACCCCACACTTAAACTAATGTGTGGTCCTCTGTGCATGTACACCTTTACTTAGAAATTAATGAGATCACCGGTGCCCAAAGTGCAACACAAAACAACAACACAAAAAGGACAACTGCCCAAAAGCAAAACCTAAACTAACTGGCAATATTGCCTTATTGAAATACACCAAGAAGTCTTATTTAGAGTAGGGCTTCAACCTACTCCCATTGAAGTGTTCTGGAAATCTCATCCCATCCAGAGCTTGTAGCTAGCACGCACCTGACTCAAGGATGTATGAGATAGTGTAAGGACCCAAACAATGCACTCTCGACTTCCCGGGATGGTGTAGAAACTTGGAATCATAAAGTAATACCATCTACCCAGCCTCAAACTTCTTGTTTCTAATATGGTGATCATGCCATGCTTTATAATTTACTTTTTTTGTGGTCTGGCTCCACCTGGCAAGTGAGCATCTCTCATCCAGCTCCATTAGTTCATCAATTCTTTCCTCCAGTGCTTTCTCATCAGCCAACCCTCCTACGTGTGCTATACACAGAGAAGGTAACATGAATTCAACCGGTAGGACAACTTCCACACTAAACACCAATTAAAATGGTGTGGATTTTTTTAGCCTCTTATACGTTGTCCTATTCACCCATAACATAGTTGATACCTTGTCATCCCAGTCCTGCCTGCCAACATCACAAATCTTAGTCAATGTGTGACTAAGTATTTTATTAAATGCCTTAGCAGTTCCATTTTCCTAAGGGTGATAGGGAGTAGTTTTGTGATGTGCCACCATGAATTTTGCCAACAGGATCCTCATGGTCTCATTTACGAAAGGTGTACCCCTATTACTAGTGAGACTCAAAGGGCATCCATACCTTGTAATGATATTCTCCCACAGGAATATCACTGATGTAGCTATTTTACAGTCCTTAGTTGGGGCTGCTTCTGCCCAGCTTATCAAAGAGTCTGTGTAGATGATCACATAGCGTGATCCAGTCTTGCGCGCTGCTAGAGAAATAGGGCCTACAAAGTCTATTGCCCACTTTTTAAAAGGCCCAGGGCTAGGGATAGGGTGCAAATGCATTTCATCCCTTCACCCTGGCTTTCCAATGCGCTGACAACGGTCAAACACTTTGCAAAACTCCTTGCAATCCTGATACAAGTTCTCCCACCATAATCCTTCCATTAATATCTTGTGCGCAGTGGCTTCCCCTGCATAATACCCACCGGCACTTCCTCCATTTGCTTCCTCTATGATGGCGAGGCACTCATGCTCGAGCACACACTTACACAAAACCTCATCATGCTTTAGCTTGTATAGGTCCCCAGTGATCAACATGTAGGGTGCCATATGTATGGCTAGTTGCTTCCTTTCTAGTGCCTTCATTCCTTCTGGCACTTGACCCATTTTAAAGAATATAGCAATATCCTCCAAATCTGAGGGCGTGCGTCATAACCTAAACAACTATGCATCTGGCATGGTATCCCCAATGCTTTTGTGCATCCTCTCCTGAATCAATCCTAGACAAATGGTTAGGTCTAGAATTACTCTTGCCTAGTTTGACAACCATGATGAACTCAAATTCTTGGAATAGTAGTACCCATTGGCATATGCACCTTTGAAGAATGGGCTTGTTCACCAAATATTTCAACACCATGTGGTTAGTGTAGAAAATGAAGGGATTTTCCAAAATATACTGCCTAAACTGTTGAAACGCGTAGATCATAGAAAATGCCTCGCACTCAGTTGTGGTATAATTATGTTTTGTTGCTGTCAACTTCATGCTTGCAAAGAAAATGGGATGATCAACAATTCCTTCATTAGGATATGAAAGTACTGCTCCAATGGCCATTCCAGAGGTGTCCACATGAACATGGAAGGGCTTGTCCCAAGAAGGAAAATGTAAAATAGGTGCGGTGATAAGTCTATCCTTCAAGGTGTCAAACGCCTTCTGCTGCGCCTCTCCCCAATGAAAGGCACTCTTATGCTTGAGAAACTCTTCTAAAGGTGCAGCGATCCTTGCATAGCCCTTGATGAACTTTCGGTAGTATCCCGTGTGTCCAAGGAATCCACGCAGTGCACTTTGAATAGTTGGCTCAAATAATCCCACAATTACTGCAACTTTGGTAGGGTCTACCAATAAGCCTTCTTTGCATATAATGTTCCCCAACAGGGTCCCAAATGGTGTAGCAAATACATACTTATTTATGTTGAGGGATATCCTCAACTGCCTACATCTCTCAAACATAAACCATAGGTTGTCACAATGGTCCTTGACTAGCCCATACATGCTCCAATCATCAAGGTTTAATTAGAGAAATTATTGTATGAAGTCTTGGAAATCCTGCACTACAATGCATGAAAACACAACAAGCACATTTTTCAATCTAAAAGGCATGACTGTGTAAGCAAAAATTCCCCAGTCAGTGGAAAAAGTTTTCTTTCTCTGGTCTTCCTTTGCAATCCTTACCTGGTGATAGCCTGATAACCCATCTGTGAAAGAGAAGACCTTGTGCCCTGCCACTCTTTCTAGGATCTCTTATGTAAACGGGGTTGGGAAAGGATCAATGATGCACACTACATTCAACTCCCTATAATCAACACATATCCTTATCCTCCCATCCTTCTTGATTCTAATCACCATCAAACTTATCCATTTTTACTCCTCTATAGCTTCTATGATTACTGATGCTATCAGCTTATCTACTTCCTCCTTGACCTTCACACGCAGATTAGGATTCATATGGTATGGTCTCTTCCTAACTGGGCACGCACCTTCCTTCAATTTAATTATCATTTCCCCCAAGGAGTGGTGAATGCCTTTGAGCTCATTAATATCCACGTAGGAACAAATCCTCAAATTCACACAAAAGATCAATGATCTTGGATACTTCCTTCTCTGACCAATAATCCCCAATGATAGCTTCCTTGGGTTCTTCCTCTGACCCAATATTCACCTTCTTTGCCCTCAAAGGCTCATGATAGGCGTGTGCTTTCTCATTAGCACTTTCCATCACTTCGTGCGAGCCTAGAGAATGGTTAACTTCCAAAATTTCCATCTCCTCACCATCTATGACATAGACCATCTTGCCTTTTTCTTTCTCTATGAACGCGTGCTCCAACTATACCACATCAAATTCATCTTCACCCAATTTCCCATTCAAACATGGCTTCCTTAGCAAT
The DNA here is from genome assembly GCA_019776745.2 of Taxus chinensis. Lineage (NCBI taxonomy): Eukaryota > Viridiplantae > Streptophyta > Pinopsida > Cupressales > Taxaceae > Taxus > Taxus chinensis. The sequence continues at coordinate 175,595,980 of CM034151.1, forward strand.
TCCACACGCCTATCCTCTACCTTGGCACTATCTCCAATCGTAAGGTGCTTGACCTCGTACAAAGCCTTATCCACGGATGGTTTGGTGATCCGGTACTCAAACGCTTGGATGAAATCATCTACTACTTCTTATCAATTCCCTGTTTGGTGGCATGTTTCAGAGTGGACATACCATGCGTGTGCACAACCTTGTAGTGTAGAGTATATTTTTTGGATCCATAGGGATGGTGGTAAAGCTTCTATATCTTCTCTCCAGACCCTCTCAAAATATTGGATGTGGAAAGAGGTGGGCTCACTACCACGGTATTCTTTGATGGTGGTGGGCACGTTGCTTCTAGAAAACCAAACAGAGAGGGTGATTCTCACCTCAGCCACTCTAGAAGGTTATCCCGATGCGTCACCCACCAGCGTGCAGTAGTTCCTAGTAGGACATAACTCAACATTCCTCTTCACTCCTTTTCCTCCTTCCACTGAGCCTCCATCTTCTATGAAAATATTTCAGGGAAGGCTCCTCTCGAGTACTTAGGTATCTCCTTTCCTCCTAGGCACCTGACAGTGCGTGCCTTTTTCACCTTTTTCACCGACCCTCTTAAGCACCTACCAACCAGCTCATAGGTCCCATGCACCCAATTATCACATGCTATATACTGGTGGTTTTACTCACCAACTGATCATCCTCAAACTAGATAACTCCATTGGTAGGATGGATTATCTCTAGATCTTTGATTGAGAACACGTATATCGTATCTAGGACCTCTTCTTCTAATGGTTCGGTATAGGGGGTTAAGTTCCCATTAGCCACGGGTATGATGACATGTTCCTCCTTGTTCTCAAAGGTGATGTACCCCTTGTTGAACTGAATGTTTTCATTGTTCTTGTAACACCATGGGTACCCAAGCAGTGCTGGGAAATTGTCTACCTCAACGAGCACTAAGACTTCAAAATCCCCAATAAACTTAGCTCCCTAAATGGTGATAGCTACATCTTTCAAGACACCTATGGGCATTTCCTTTGTTTTGTTTGCCATATACATCACATTTGAAGATGGTTGTAATGTAGGCCTTCCCATCTGATGCCAAGCATCCAAAGTGATCACATTGACCTTCGCACCTATGTCGATGAGGATATTGCTAAGGATTCGTCCATCCATGACCGCATTCAATGTGATCTCCTTATCATAATCGAGGTTGTGAGGAGGAAGGTTTACATGCAAAACTTGCCTCTTGCACTCCTCTCCCGTGCATGGTACCTTCTCCCTCAACCATGCTCCTAGCAAGGGAATGATATTTTCTTGCCTTAGCATCTTACATACCTCCTTGACCTCATCCACATCTTCTTTTGGTTCCTTAACCCTCCTTTGCTCTTCTCTCCTGGTCTTCTCTTTCAGACACTAGATTTCTCCCTGTAGGCTCCAAATCACATCCATGGTATCTTGGTATACCTCTTTCTGATGCACAGGGTCTGGGTACCTTCCATGTACCACTTATTCCATTGAAACCAAGCCTTTCTGCCTTGGCATCTCCCTTGCGTGCATGGCCTCTACCCTTGTAGTTACCAATACAGGTTCTAAATCTACGTTGCACACTACTCGTGGCATCCATTGGGTATCCTCCTCCTTAATTCTTACCATTGAAGCACCCTTGTCTTTCTGATGTTGTTGACTCATATGCTTAAACAGCTCGGGGCACTCCTCATACCTGTGCTTCTTCCTGCACCATGAGCACTACAACAAATTTGGACATTCACGCTTGTAGTGGTCTATAGACCCATAATTAAAACAGGTTCCACGTGGGAACTCACTTCTTCCTCCTCCATGGTTAGCATGACCATGGAATCCTTCGTGAAATCCTCTTCCTTGCATGTCTTCATCTCCGTGCCCCTCATATCAGTGATCATCACCTCTAGAGCTACTGGCAATGCTAGTTTGGTGTACCCCATGATCAATGGCTTCATGGATCTGTTCAATGATTGTGAAATCCTTAGTATCATGGGTTGTAGAGGAGAAAATTGTACAGTAGCAAGATAAATTCTTCCACATTGTGCACTACAACAAGGGACATTTACTTCCATCACGGTCCCCATGACAGATCTCACAATCTACTAATATGGTGTGCATGGTCCTTTGGGGGAAATTATCCTTGAAATTCCCCTCTACCTTGTAGTCTATACACCATAACCCATTGTGTGTCTCATGCGCTAAGCTCACAGCGAACTTCTCTAACTGCTTAGCCATAGCAGAAATTTGGGCCTCCAAAAATGGGCTAACTCCAGTGTCAACACTCCCAATAGCTTCTACGCGTAGAGTAGATTGTAACACTTGACATGGATCTGTGAAAGTTTTTTGGGACAATGCTCTTCTAAAAGGAGTTATCAACCCTTCAACAAACCATTGAGCAAGCTACGACAGGTGAATTTCATATGACAATTTTGAAAGGAGAGTTTTAAACCACACGTCATACTCCTACACACTCTTTGTCATTCCTTGTTGAATCTCCTTCAGGAGGCTAATGCTATTTTTCTCAAACTCAGGGATGTGGAATTTTTCTAGGAAGGAATTCCTCAAAACAATATAATCCACCACCATCTTATGGGGGTCATACTTTCTATACCATCTATGCGCGCGCCCTTGCAATGTCATTGCAAACTGACTTACCTTTCACTCTAGGCTAGTGATTCCCTTCGTGTGTCATACTAACTCACATTTGTGAGCATGCTTTATAGCATCTTCAATGCCTCTGTAATATGGCAGATGTAATGAAATTTCAAAGAAAACTTGAGGGGGTTACTGGGGTCCTTGTCCTCGTGACTCAGAACCTTGGTTTCCTCTAGAATTTCCTCCTCTACCAGATCCACTAGGCCCTATACCTCATGGTCCACCAGGCCCACTAGGTCCATCAGGTCCTATTCCTTTTGACCCACTAGTTCCACTAGGCCCACTAGGTCCTATTCCTCCTAGTCCTCCAGGTCTTGTACTCATTGTGCTAAAGACTCCCACAGTCCCACTGAACTACACACCGACATTCTACGATGAGGTCCCACTTCTAATAGTGTACCCCATGCCACTCCCAGATGTGAGACTGAAGGATTGTGCACTTGTTCCTTGTCCAAACATCCCTCCAAAAATTGAAATATACGTATCCATAGAAGTCCCAAATGAGAAATTATACCTCCTAGGTGCAGATCTGTTACTTCCACCAATACCAATTTTGCTAATGGTATTCCCCCTGGATCTGGAAAGCCAAGCACCAGGATTTGGATACTAGGTGGGTTTAGATATGCGTCAATAGTTCTTCCTCCTTCACATGATGAACTCTCCTCAGAAGCCAAAGGGGTATCTCTCATGCGCTTGCCAAGATGGGGTAGCATAGACTGCTCAGGTTCCATGTCCTTTATGTGAACCTCAAATCCTTCCCACAACGTCTACCTCCATATATCCATCACACCTGCAACCTCACACCATCTAGTAAACTCCATTTCACTTGCTTCACCATACCTGAGTCATCTCTCCTCCCTTTCCTTTGCCATTGTAAAATATGCCATCTTCCCCCACCCTAGCTTTCTCACCCAATGCTCAGAATGGTTTAGCCAGCCATTGGAAATGCCTCCAAATCCAAGGTAACAATCAAAATATTCATTGCCAAAGGGATAACATGTAGAAATGATCCTCTGGGCGCCCACAGAAACTCAAACTCAGAAACTTCTAGACATGAGTATGTAGAGCATATTCCAGGGTGTAGCTAGCCAACACACCTTTCCATCAATGATCCACCACATGGGTCCACATTATATCTACATCCTACAGACTTTGGTATTCCTCTTGGGTCTATGCGTGTGATCTATAATACCAAGTGTTATCCAAAATAAGCCCCTACTTATTTTGGCCAACTTTCATTCATCCTTCCTTCTTTTGTGCCTCAGTTCAATTTTTCTATTTTTTAGGCACTCAAAATTATTTGGAAATGGCTTCATCTGATAGAGAATTTTCTCAACTTTCTAGAAAGGTAAAGTTTTCCTTCTAAATCCTTGTATTTTGTAAGTTATGGCTCGATAGAGCTTTTGAGGGAAATATTCCCTGGGAAGGCCCACAACCGATAGGAATGCATCACGGGGCAAGGGGGAATGGCTGGTCACCGAAGGTAAGTTGTAAAAATCACCATGGAGTGGGCTGGGTGCAAAGGAAATTTTTTACCCACGGTCCCGCAGAGGAAAAGAAATGGCTTGAGGCCTACATCGAGCAAGAAGGATACGACACATGTCCATTCAGACGAAAAAGTCAGAGGGGCGGAGTAAATTTTGGCTTTTTGCCAAAATAGCAAAGGGCAAAAAGGAAAAAACTAGCCCGCAAGCCCGCCAAGGAGAAGGAAAAGAAATTTGCAAGGGCCCATGGACCAATTGGAGGATACCACGTGTCCAGTCATGGTAGGGGTCAGAGGCGAGGAAAGATTTGGTGAAATTTTCCGAAGTGTTCAAAAAGGCACAAAGGAAAATTTTTGCCCACGGGCCCGTAGAGGAAAGAAAATTGTTTAAGACCCATACCAAATCAGAGTATGCCACGTGGCAGGGAGATGTGGGGTACAGAGAAATTTTGGAATTTTTTCCAAAATTCAAAAAAGATAAAATTGCCATATTAACTCGCGGACAAATGAGGAAGCACCACGTGGCAACGGAGCAATGAGGCGTGGAGTTTTTTTGGGGAATTTTTTCCCAAATTCAGAAAAGGGGAAAAATTTTACGTTTTTGCCCGCCGACCCGATTTTTTCCCCAGTTTTGCTCTAAATCTTCAAAGAGGCATATATTTCGATCCAAATCTCATTTTTCTCAATTTTTGTGTCATTGGAAATCTATTGAATTCCTCTACATGATGGAATCTTCAATTTTGTTTTTTGGTGGAGTTTAGTGAGAGAAAAATGAAAAAATGCCTTTGACATGGGAAAAAGAGCAGAACCGACATTCAACCACCATTTTTAATGCAGTATGGCTTCCATTCTTCTCTAGTATGGTCGAAAATCTTGAGGAATGAACTTTTAAGGGTACCCATGCTATTTTGATGGATCTGGTCAGTGGTTAAATCATTCATTTCAATTTTCCCATGTTTCTCCTTCCTGAACTTGGTTTTTCATTGTTAAAAGCTAGATTTGGCTCATTTGTAAAGGGTTGGATGTTTTTTATGTTCTACAAGCTCCCTCCTTCACCATGGAAAGTGAATTTGTGGAATATCCAACTTGTTTTAGGATTGTAACCTATTTTCTACCTCCTTGTTGTTGTAATGCATTCTATTTAAAAATGGAAATGACAATGTAAGCTCTGTGAATGAATTTTCAATGCTTTCTTGTGTTGTTTACTCTATCCTAATACTTCATTACAATTTAAGCAATTTTTTCATGATTTGTGTTGCATTTTCCATAATCTTAGTCAATCTGCAGAAATAGATGTTCACCACTCATTTGGTGTATCAACTTGTTAGTTTAGTTTTATCTTTTTTTCTTTCTATCCTTATCTCTTTGGCAGAATTAGAGTAGAATTTTGAGTTAAACCTCTACAAATTTCATGCATACATTTGATTAGAGGAGTAGAGGAACCAACCTTCAATCTGGAGAGTTTTTTCCCATTTTTTCAAATCCCACACTTGGGGAAAGATTCCATGTTGTGCAATCACATAAATGACCAATTCTCACCTACAGATTGAAGGTCACTTAGGGGGTGCTACTGATTTGCACTAATAGTTTTGGCATGCCTAGTGGGACCTTAGAGGTCTTCATCTTCATTACAACAAATTTGATGTGCATTTTTTATAAGTTTCTTACTTAAGAAGAGCCCTGATTTGCACATCTGGCGACTCTAAAGGGATAAATTTAACCGGTTTCAGCAGTCCAAGTCTAAAGTATTTCATGAGATGGATCCAACACAGGTCACAGGGCCAGGAGGGAGGAGGGATGGGATGGTCTGAGTATCTACAATCATCCCCAAGAAGAAGAAGAGAGCGAGGAAGAAGAATTCAAAGGTCTCTATCTCCCACCAATAGAACTCTATCAACTCCTCAACCTGGTAGACCTTTCACCCAATCAACAATGATAATCAGGTCAATCAAAATGGCACAACCCAACCCTTATGTCAAATTCACTAGCAGCAGCCCACTTGCTCTTAATGCACAAAACCCAGTTCCAGTTGCAACATTGAATAACATCCCATACTTTACTGGGGAAAATCAGACCAATCCTTGTGATCATGTCAAAGACATGCTAATTGGTTCGTGCAATCCATGAGATGTGAAGATGCAAATTGCTATCAAATTGTTGGCATATTCATTCAAAGGGAAAGCCTTGTAATGGTTTCAGAGTCTTGGGGCAGGATCTATCCAAAATTGGAACTATTTGTGCATAGCTCTCCATGATCAATTTAGAGAAAAGGGAGATAATTTGTCTCTATTAGAACAACTGAAAAATATCAAGAGATCTCCCAATGAGCATCTAACAGACTTCAATTTTAGATTTCAAAGGACATTGGATATAATCCCAGTGACAATAAGGCCAACAGCTAAAGATGCTTTATTACACTATCTCAAAGCTTTAAATTATGATATTTCTATGTTAATCCAATCCATAGGAGGTGCAAATATACCTTCAGCTTATAGCATCACAATTAGGGCTGAGAATTGTTTGATCCAAGCTTATAAACTGGCACTTAGGCCTCCTATCCCCTTATATCTAAACTTCGAAAGCCCAAGCACTAGTCAAGCACCTACTTTAGCTCCTATTCTTCCCTCTAGAATTCAAAGTTCAATGTAACTTGTACTTTCATCCTCTAGTTCCTCAAATGAACTTCATGAGTTATGAAAAAATACACATTTAGCACGGAGCTATTACACTCAAAAGGCAGCAACCCAAAGGTTAGACCTTCGTATTAGTCTCAAACTTAGCCTAGTAGGCAACCATATCACCTAATAGGCCTCCAATCTAAGCTACAAATCAAATCAAGTAGGACTTCCTGCAACAGAGTTTTCAATGCCTCTAAAGCCTTAGTGCCAGCTCAAAATATAATAGCTCAGAGTTGAGTGGTGTCTTCCCATGTAATGAACCTCTAACTAGTCGATTGCTTCATGGTGCTTTAAAAAACCCAAGCTTTGATGGTATAGAAAATTTGGTGTGAGATTGAAGGTGAGGTCCAGAAACCAACACCAATAAGGAACATCTTATCAAAATAACAACTCAATGAGAAAATTTACCTATGAAGGTGATGCCAATGAATGTAATCCAAATGACTCACTCAAAAAGACATCTGACATAGTGACATTATTGTGTGCACCCCTAGCACCAGGTGCACCAAAATCAATATGCGTGAAAGCATCGTCCTCCTCGGGCCCCAAACATATGTTACTACATGATGAGTAAAGATGTGGCCTCATGCTAGTACTCCCTTAGGGAATATTCTGTGTACCTCCATGAGCATCTGGCTTAGAAATCTCCCTCGTATGTCGAACAAGGATCATAGATAGCCCTTGAAGCATGTGCATTGTATCAATATCTATTGTCTCCTGCACTGCTTTAGGGACAATCTCAGGGTGAGGGGCCTTCTGTGTGAGGAATCTACCCTGCTGAATAGGTGCATGTTGTGCACCTGATCGATCTTGTGTACATCCTTTTCCTTGGCCCAGGAAATCTCAAAAATCAAAATAATTTGGGATCTCTTTGAGGATAAACTCACAATAGATTTTCCTCGGAAAGTATAGTGGCACCTCGTTGTTATTACAATGTGTAAAATCAAACACCATCCACCATTGGTCCCAAAAATTATTTTTAATCAAATTATTATTGCACTAATGGATGGGAAATCATTTATATGACAACGAAACAAGAAAATTAGTGTGGGGGTCCGTGAATAAGGCACATATGAGGTCTTTTGAAATATGTTTTTTCTTTACATCCACATATGACAATTTGTTGGAATAATAAACCCTACAATCCTCTTTGTAAGTTGTCCACCGATCAATTTTCCCCATTGCCATGTCACTTTTAACAAGTAATTCCTCCAACGTGTTTGCAAGAGAGGCGTAATGGGGGTTTGTAGATTGTGAATCCCTCATTGTTTTTATTAAATCCTCAATTTTAATTTTGTTTTCAACTATGTGGGATGATAAATCTTCTTGACTACCCAAGAGATGTTGAGAAATTGTGGGAGTGCCAGGAGGGATGATAGGAATAATAGGGTTTGGTTTTGGTTGATTCCCTCGACCTCTAACTGTAACAATAAAAAATATATATTCAATTCAAATTTTAATCTATAATTATCATATTTCAATGTAATTTTGAGAAAATAATTTTTCTTACCTCTTCTCTGTGGTGCCATCGTCAATTCAGATCTTCCTGGTGATCTAGAAATGATCCTTCGAGATTGAGATCCACCTGAATGAAAAAATGTGAGGGCATGGTTAAGCTCTAAAAATCATGTTTGAGGGAGATAAAATGATAGAGGCTTGGGCCTATTTTTTGTATAAAGTAGGCATAATGCATATGCGTTATGTAACACGTATGCATTATGTAACGCGTACGTGTTATATAACGCGTACATGGTATTTAACAGATATGCATTATAAGGCATATGTGTTTGCAATGCATGCACGTTATGCTTCAGTAAATCCCAAAATCGACAATTGAAAGTGTGATCACGTTATAATATAACGTGTACACATTTTTCTTTTTTCCAGATTTGTGTCAGCTTTTTGGTCCCCCAACTTCGTGCACTTACCTGTAATTTCATTAAATGCATTTGTATTGATTATTTCAATTATATTTCTCGCTTGTTAATGTGATGACTAATATGAGGTAGATTTTGACCCTCAAACTACATTGCACTTTATTCCCCTTTCCCTTGTTCTATTATAATACTACTAGGATAATTAGATATGGGGATACTATTATTTTTTTTTCTCTTGGTCAAACTCTGCCACTACTCCTGTTAGAATTAAGGTTACAACTATAACCTCTGGTGGTGGAGTATCATGAATATCTTCCTGAACCTGTGGTGGTATTGTTTTCCTTTCTAATGTAGCAAAAAAAAATTCTGATCCTTGATGAGGGGGATAGGATGAATCACTTCAGGATCTCTTATTATGTTTTTCTTTGAATCATGGCCACTTTCCTTCATTCAAATGCTAGTATCCCTTACCAAAGGTTGTATTATGTTAAATTTCTTTTTGTAACATTCCCATTTTAAGACTTTAGAAATAAGGGAATTTTTTTATGACTAATATTCTTTGTTCTAAATATGTAATTTAGAACACACATTCCATAACAACCATTCTTATAATAGATAACCATATGCAATTGTAATGACTCGATGAGCTACCGATCTATTCATTTCATGACTCGGTAAACTACCGATCTATTCATGTTTTAACAATAAGTATTGAATACTTTTCTATATACTACGTATATTTTGTTCTCTTACCCTGTTCTGGGTATTGAGTGATTTTTCTAAGGAACCTAACTGAATATTTGCTACCAATATCCATCTGCATCATGATCCTTAGACTAGGTGACATAGGATAACGCAATCAGCAGCTTGTGATACTTTAGCCAAATATTTCTAACATACAGTACATATTACTTATTCCTTGATGGCATACTCGTTAATCTGGAATACATCCTTCACCCCCACTCTATTTTTATCTAGAATGTCCTTTATTGAATTTTGTCAATCCACTTGCCCAAGGTTTAACCCTCATTCAGGTTAACAACATAGGTTATGATAGGAAGAGGCTCACAAACACTTAAGATATATTGGCATACTGGGTCAAACTAGGTCAACCCCATGTGCCAAGGTACCCTGAGTTCTAGAGGGCTACATCATATCCTAACTATGCTACTATCCATTCTTAGAGGAAAACTAAGTTCAATTCCAAAAGTGTGTAGATCTTGACGATCAATGCAGAAGGGTGTTGCCACATGTTAACTACATCACTGTATCCTCGAGAAGATCCTAATCTTCTCAAAGGTACAACCCTATAGTTGGTGTGTGCCAGCATCCTACAGAATAGCCTCGTTGAGATGTACATACCCCTAGGAGATTATTAATATATAATTAATTTGCATAATTAAAAGAAGATTTCAACAACCTTGCCAAAACTCTAATCCAGTTGTCCCTAAGTTCTTTTCCAAATCAGGTTCCATTAATCCTTGAAGAACTTCCTTAACTTAAGATTTCTTTTGATGTTCATTAATTTTGACCTAACAAGTAGTTACCTAAAAAAAAGGGCAACAACCTCATAAGTTCCATTTAATGTGACTTAACCATTCAAGGAAGTGTAACAACCACCTACGTTGTAACTTAATAGACTTTATTAAATTAATTCTAATGATTATAAACAATATCTCCTTTTTTTTTTACATTCCTCTTCATGGTTAAGTTCTAGGGTTTAACACACCCTTTATGTCCTTTACAAATTATGTAGTTTTCATTGTATGTTCATTACACATCACCTTACTATAATGAATTGTTTAGATAAGAACACTAAATTCTACAACTTATCTAGCTGCATCACATTTAGGGAAATTACTCTAATTCCCTTTATCCTACTTATCCAAGAATACTATTTTAAACATATAAATAATATGAAGAATATCAGCAAGATAAGATTCCATTTCTTTTACATAAGTACAAAATAATTTACACAACCAAAGCAAGTAAATTCTCATCCTTCAATTCATTTTCAAAACTTATACATTTACAAAATTATGCATTTAGGCATACTGCATAACAACAGCCTTGATTCAAAATAATATAACTTTTGTTTTTTTATACAACTCGAGAATGAATCAAAATTCTTCACAATAATCAGACTTAAATCAGCCAATGCATCATATAAGTTTTTTCCTTCTTTTATCACTTACGAAGTCCATTTACAAAAATTGCTAGCACGGGTAAGTTCAATGAACTGAGCATGATAAGTACTAAGCCTTAAAATGAAGTGCACTCCACTAATTGTTCCAATTAAAATAACCCTGCTTTAATGAACAATTAGTATTTCATACACCAAGCATAAGTAAAAACAATTAGATAAGCAGAGCATTAATGAATCTGAATTCACTTTTAAAAGAATAACATAATATAATCTATAATATTTATCTTACAAATTAAAGTATACTTGATCCTATAAATTATCTTTACCAACAACAAAACATAACATCTCATTGTTTCCAATTCTAACACAATAGAATACAACACATTTTTTTACTATAAGATAAAAGAAGTGTTTACAACATAATATCGTTAAGATGCTTTCATCTAACTTTTAAGTAAAGAAGAAGAAAATAAATTTCACTATACTAAAACATATAATATCCACAAAGTAGAAACAAGTTCACATCATTACCTAATCTGTTTCAACTTAAGATTAACTACCTTAAAATCAAACATTTAAGATATTCATCAGAACAAAATAATATAAAAATCCAGGAAGGAAAGATGTAGCGATAACCAACCAATAAGTTTGTTTTTTCTTTTCAACAAACCAATCATCAATCTCTTTTTACTTCGTTTCAGTCAAATGACAAGTATGAGAATATTAATCAAGTAATGATTCTCTTTTTCCTAAAAGAATAATTAACAAAAGGTTCCAAACAAATGAACTCAACCCAACTGCATTAGAAAAGGAGTCCTAACAGAATATGATCCTAACCTGTAATCATTTCTTTCAACTTAATCAAAAATTTAACTTTTCTATACATACAGTTTAAGTTAATACAAGATTTCCCAAGAAAGAGAACAAGAACAACTTCAAGGAAATAAGAAAACTTAATGCTACCTTCCTTCGAAAATCTTCCCATTATAATGCATGAGTTCCAATTTCCATTTGGAACATTATAATAATGAAGTTCATACACAGCCCACAGACACTAAGAATCACAGTTTATCTTTTAAAGACCCAACATTATTTCATTGGACCCAACAAGAAGTTTGAAATCCAAGTAGATGCTAAAACTCAAAATTTCCCAATAGTTTAATCAAGATAGAACTATCTTGTCAATATTTCAATACATCACTATAAGAACTAATAGATTGCTATTCTAATAAAATGATAAACCAACAATCTAATTCCAATCAAGATCTCGAAGAGTTTACCAAACAACCCACTAAACCATGCTTCCAGTTTTCTCCTTACGCATGTGGTTTGTTTCAAAAAGAATTATGAATTTAGAACCATTCAATCCAGTAATAAACTCAATTTAAATGACAAGATCTAAACAAACATATTAAAAAAATACGCTTTGCCCAATAATCGAATTACAAATCTGAGCACAATGTAAAACATATGCTCCCTCAAAGGATCAAGATCATTCAAGTGATTATAAACAAGTTTGGACAACAACATGTTCCCTTTTTTTAGTTTATATTTTAATCAAAGAAACCAAAAAGACTATTAGATCTAAACCAATACATCATTCAGGTTACAAATTTAAAAACACTAAGTAAAAAATTGATTGTATAGTGTGGCATCACAATATCTTAATCATGAGTTCATATATACACCTACATCGTAATGCTAGATCGAATATAAAGAAATTACTTATAAACAGTTCAAAATAAGAATAGAGCTTCCATTTTCAGTTAACATCTTATCAAACCCTGTTTCCCAACTCAAATGGAATGTAAGATCCTTAACAGAGTTTAGACCAAATGACAACAAAGTAAGAAATCTATGTTCTTAATGAACTTTCCATGCAACATTTCATATGGTCACAATAAAACACAGGCACCAAACCCTATGCAAACTATCAATAGTCCATATTATCCATAATAATACAACACATGTACCAAGCAGTGCGAGGGTTTCATCAACAATGAAATTTTTGCAAGTTAGAAAATAAGAACCAAGCCATATACTGCTCTGTCATGGTTCCTTATATTTATGAAACAAAACACAAGCATCATAGCACCAAGAAACCTAACAACAGTTCCCAAATACTTCTCAAGTTTCAGACATAACTCGAACTTACATACAAGCTTCCATAAAAACATGAGCTCTTTACCAGCTCAAGATCACAAAACATGAGTTCAAAAAACACTAATCTTAATAAACACAGGCAGAACTCAAAGTTTCCATAAAAACTCATCTAGTAATTTATTGGCAACGAAAGTCGTCTGAACCAAAAAAAACAATTACCAAAAATGAAAAATTCCAAGTAGAGTTACCAACTTCGTTCTTTCATGCATAGTTCTTATGCTAAAACAATACAACATAAGTTTCCTACAAAATCACATATACCATGGATTTGAAACCAAGAATGCAAGATTTACTAAACCCAACAACCAATTAACCAGATAGAGTATACAATGCACAAAACTTGACAGAGCAGAGCTATTTTAATGAAAAAAATTAGAAGAAAGTAAGAGATTTTAACAGTTAGAGCCTATCATGCCTGATAGTGTCTCTTTCAAATTGAAGAAGACCTCCATCTGAACTCACTACTTCTCCTCTTATCCACAAAATATCAAACAACCAAATTCCTTTTGCAAAATTCCTCTTATGCATTCCATGAAATGAAAATAGATTCAAAACATCAAAAATAGCCATAAAGTGTAGTTCAATCTGCCGGTTCGAAAAACCAAAGAGCATGTACAGTAAAAATCGTTAAACATGCAAAGTGAAACAACCCAAGAAAAATCTACTTGCATGCCTACCAAGATAGTTTGAGGACAAAACCCAAAAGTAATAAATTCCATTAATTCCAAATCTCTCACCTAATCTTCCTTGCCACCGCCTTCTAAGTCAGGCGAATGCCAAGTCGAAAATAACATGCATTTCCATTTTAGTAACACTTGCACCTAAGCCTCTACCAAGTCATCTAGTCCCTACCAAAATTGACAGTCTGTATGCATTTACCAACCTTATCAATAACATAAATGCCTTAGGAACTGTCATCCAAATGCATGTGACCACTTAAGTCCCCATTCATATCCTTTAGTTTAGGATAGATTAGATTGATTAGGTTAGATCTTAGGTAGATTAAAATTTATACCTTAGGATATAACACTAACAACTAACCCCCACCATAGGCATTAAAAAATAGGTTTAGATAATTTCCACATAGGAAAATTAATTCAAAACACAATAGTTACAGGAATTAGGTTAGATTACAATATTACCTTGTAGTATTACAATCTAGGTTGATTTTAATACCTAGTAACCTTTCCAATTCCATTTGCACCAAGCTTAGATTGGGTTAAAAATCAACCAATCCTAACAGAATAAGAAGCTTAAGGTTAGAATCAGAATTCTATCAAGTGACATAGCTTAGGTACATATATATATATATATATATATATATATATATATATATATATATATATATATATATATATATATATATATATATATATATATATATATATTTACCTAGCTTAGGATCCCGTAGGTTAGCCCTATATAGAATCAGAATTCTATCAGTAATGACCTATCATGGTTGATCTCCAAAGACCCAAGAAAAAAAAACCACTGAATGGAAACACGTTCACACAAAAAAAATTAAATAACTTGTAACTACAAAGTTTAGTCCAACATGTATCTTAATTCATGAAATGTCAATTTACCATTCGTTCAACAGAGCAGATTTAAAACATTCCTTGGATCATTGAAATTGATCTAAGGATGAGTCAGCTAAATAGGTAAGTTTACAAATTTTAAACCACATGGAAAATCACCTACAAGAAGTGAAAAAGAAATGTATTCAGGAAAACCATTCCAATTCTGTCAAAGAATCTTAAGAGGAGAAAATACTTATCCATATCAAGTATTATTTCTATAAATCAGAAGAACATATCCTTATAAGGAAAATCACATGTCAACACTTGAAATGCAAAGGAGGAAAATAACAACTGTCAGGGGAGTTACATGCTTCCCTCTTAAAAGAATCATCGTCCAGATGATTATCTCTTTTAACAATTTACATCTAGGACAATTAATTCATTCACTTCTCTAATCCTAAGTCAAATATTTCAAAACCTTATAGTTCCAAATATAAGCATTAAATAATTTTTTATTCAAATCAAATAAATACCTGCCGAAAACTGGCTTACTTAATGTCATATAAAGATAAAATCATAATAAAAAAAATTGTATCAGTCAATAGATTCAATTCTGCTCAAATAGATATGGAAAAGTAGTTTTCATATCCTCTAGATTTTCCCAATTTGCACTCTCTTCGCTAAATTAGTCCCACTAGACCTTACATTGACTTATTTCTCGATTTCTTAAATTCAAATGGTGAGTTTCAAGCACTTGAATGAGTTTAATAATGATTATTCCTAGGTCTTGGACCTACAAGGAATTCCAATTTAACACATGTGATAAATCTGAAACATATTTCTTAAGCAAAGAAATATGGAAAACATCATGCATTCGTGATATAGCAGGTGGTAGTGCTAAACGATAAGCTATAGGGTTGATTACTTTGACTATTTCAAAAGGTCCCACATAATGAGGTGATAACTTGGCAGCCTTGCTAAAATTTATAGAACTCTTTTTTGGTTTAACCTGAAGAAAAACCTTCTCACCAAGTTGAAATTTCCTGTCAACCCGCTTTAAGTCAGTATAACTCTTTTGCCCATCTACTACTTCTTTCAAGTGTTCACAAATAATTTTAACTTTTTGTTCCATTTCCATAAGGATTTCAGGTCCATTTACCTCTCTATACTCAATGCTATCCCAACTAATAGGGGTTCTGCATTTCCTTCCATAAAATTCCTCGAAAGGTGCCATCTTAAGACAAGCATGATATGTATTATTGTATGCAAATTCAATTAATGGAAGGTACTCCTCTTGTTTCACCTTTTTCTTACATTTTTCCTTTGAATAGTTGACGAAACAGATAGGGTAACGGGCATAGGAGGAATACATATCCAAATGTCAGTTGATGGATTGTTGCACGCATATGACTTCTGAATCCATATCTGACCGTGAGAGCTTCCTTTTGGCTAGGAGGAACTACCTGTAATGAAACAAGACCACCAGAAAGCATTAAACAATATGGGCAGTGAACTACGTAGCATGAGCTAGATTCGGGAAGTATGGAACTTCCTATATGGTTGTTATTTCACTGTTTTAAACAAATTAATGCTGAAAACTAAGTACATCCTATTGTTATTTTAAAATGATTTAGGTGTCTCACTTAAAACACAATAAGAAACAGATCTAATCTAACAGGCTAGGCTAGAATAGAATCCACAGGTCAAAGGGTTGGTTCTGAGTTATGTAGGTCTGATGAAGGTGTTGGGTAGGTCACAGGTGAGTGAGGGTAAGGTAAAATGGGGTAGATAGGTATCTACTTAAGGTTGTGTGGGAAAACATAGAGACCGGTGTCGGTCAGGGGTGACTGAACGTGGTTAGGTACATCCGGCGCCGGTTACTATGAGATCTGGGAATGTCACAGAATGGGGGTTTTGGTCCCCTTTGTGATTGCACAAAGGATTTAGTTGGTTGGGAGGTGGTATTAGGTGACAAGGGTGTGTTTTTATGATGTTTTTATGGGTATATGAAGGTACAAAAAATTGGAGATGGTTAATAAGGAGCAAGATGGAAAATAAGTGGTAAAATAATGATGAAATGAATTAACCAGAGAAGTATGATAATATACTTAGTTAGATGTCGTTTCTGGAAGTCTGTGTATGAAGGATTAGGGTGCTAATGATGAGTTTTGGAGGCTGAAAGTGATCACCAACTCGAGAAAAGATTCTGCATGGGTTGCATGCACACTCCTCTTTTGCTTGGGTAGATTCGAATGTGGCTAGGATAGTTGTGCAGGAGAAGATGTTCAATCTCCTTCTTTGGATGTGATTTTTTGCTAGAATTGGCTCTCTGAAGATGCGCTATCTTTTTGAGATCTCACTCTTGCTTGTCAACTTTATTGCTCCCAATGTTTTGCAACCTTGAGAATAAGGTAGTTTAGGAGTTAAAAAGGGGGAACCGATGACGGTTTGGCTTTACCGGCGGCGGTTAGGGGTAACTAACGTCGGTTAAGGCAGGATTTGGGGAGATCCTCTTGATTTCCTTGGATCTTGTGTCATTATCCCATGGGATTAGACTGGGAGCTTCTGTGAGTATGTGGGAATGTGGTTAGAGGGAGTATAGGCATTTATTTTTACGGTTTGGATAAATCTCAGTTAGTTATGTTAACTTGTTAAGAATATGTCTGAAGGTGAGTTAGCTTGATGAGGTGTCTAAGTGAACTATATGTGTAGATATTGTTTAAATAAGATATTTAGATAATAAATATAGTGAGGGTAAAGCATCAATTTAATTAAATTAATACTATTGTAGTGAAGGGGGCCATGGCTAGGTGAAAGTGATGAAGGGTACTTATTGGTCGAGGTATGGAAGGGGAGTGTAACCTAATTTTAGTGTCTACATTTTGCCCTTTTTTGTTTCTTATCTTGTATTGGTAAGCGATGCTAACAAAAAAAAGATGTGGTTGCCCCATTTGTGGGTGAAGGTGAATCCCCTCAAACCAAGAACTGACGAAGTAGCCGACTGAAGCAATGAGAGGTTTGATAAAAGGTAAATGTGAAGAAAAGGTAAATGGGTATAGGAGAAGATGGTGAAAGGTCTATTAGGGAAATATAGGTAATGGGTCAGGGTCAAAGGTAGCAGCATTCAAACACACGTACACGTATAAACTGTAGCACGCTACGAGGATGAAGAGTAGGAAAACTCTACATCATCTAAGGTCGATAGGTTTATCCAAACAAGGGTGAAGTGAATACGGTATCCAAGGCATATGATAAGGTTAGGAAACACAACATAGGTTAGGTGCAGGAACATTTAGGTATGTTCCAGTACACCAAAGGTAGGGTCAAGATAAACGGTCATGGAAATAGGCTAGGTAAGGTCATTAGGTCAACAACATAGGTAGCAGTGATGCAAGGTATAGTGAACACATGAGGTCAAAAGTCACTAGCGATGGTCTAGGTCGAAATATCGAGATCATGACATGGGTAAGGCGAGGTAGGGGTAAAATAATAAGGTGTCAACAGTGGATGCGAGGAGGTTGAAGAGGGTGGAGGGCCAGAGGTGAAGGAAAAGTGGTCCAGGTAGGTGTATGGGGGGCAAAAGAGAAGGGAGGTAAGGAAAATGAGGTAAATGGGGGTATAAAATATGCAGGATAACCGAAATTTGTAGGTATGAACCAATGAAAATGTAGGGTAACTGACGACGATAGCCTAGGGCAATAGACCAGTAGCATTCAATGGTTAATCGACGTCAGTTGGGTCGGGTAGGGTATAAAAAGAAGATAACCCGCATTTGAAAATTCATTTCTGCATGTGGAAAAGTAGAAAAGGAAAAGCAGAGAGAAAGAGGAAAAGGACAAGAAATTGCAGTAGAGGAGCTTGGTTGGTAAGCCATGTAGGAGAGAGTGGGTGATTGGGAGGTGGGGCCATGAGATCAGGTGGTACGATTTGTGTGGCTGAGGATTGTTTGTGTATTAGAGGATGATAGAGGCCAGAGAGAGCTCGAGAGGAGTGGTGTAGAGGCCAGAGGTTCCACTTATACAGTGGCCGGATATACAGAGCTTGTGATAGAGCAGAGTCTAATGTTTGCACTCATCGAGGCATGGGATTTGGTGACTAACACCTTCCACTTGCTGATAGGGGAGATGACCATCACCCTGGAGGATATTTATAGGATATTAAGACTACCGATTACTGGAGACTAGGTGTACTCGGTGACATCTGAGGTCGCGGAGGGGTGTATAGATGAGGTATTTGGAGAGAGAGTAGGTGAGTTGCATTACCACAGTGCCAGCTTGAGTTACAGAGAGGTATATGTTGCCCATCTTAAGGAGATGCAGTTGATAGTGTTGATGATGGAGGTGATCAGATGCTACACATTTCCAGATTCAGAGGGTGGGAGATTCCCACAATCGCTGAAGGGTGTCATTCGGGACATGATGATTGAGAATACCATTTTTTCTTGGGAACCAGCTTTGTTAGTGTAGTTATACAGAGAGTTGTGGGCCTATGGGAAATTGCGGAGATATAGTCTATGTTGCACTTTCCTTCTGCACTGCTGGGCTTATGAGCACATTGCATGTGTGTGACCGACAGGCCTACTTCAGGTAGATGCATTTGAGTTAGGAGTCATCGGAGTTGGTTGTAGGTGATGGGCGTTAGAGGGTAGTGTACAGAATTCCCGGGATACATACGACGTAGCATATTATAGATAGAGACTGGAGAGTCTATCCAGTGTGGATATAGTCTAGAGACCTTATGTGACATATCCCTCTTACAAAGGGATGTATACAGAGTTGGAGGGACTACAGTTATAGAGGTGGATAGAGGGATGCCATGCCAGGGAGCTCGAGATGATACCTGTCGACCGAGCGAGATGGAAATTTGGTTTAGTGCAGGATGTGCCCCCACCATTCCCACGATATAGGAGAGATGAGGTGGAGAGACCCTTGTCTCCACCCCATCCAGCAGAGTCAACAGGGGAGGAGGAGGAGCCCGTGGACCATGACAAAGATTATGCATGGGTGATAGTAGTATATAGTTAGTGGTGGGCCGTACAGAGGTAGGGTCAGGTAGGTATAACTAGGGGGTAGGGGCCACAGGTATAGGATGAAAGGCTAGAGCCACAGATATAGGTGGAGAGATGAGAGCCTCAGGTATAGGTATAGGAGGAGGAGCCTGAGCTACAGATACTAGTAGATGGTGTGATGAGACCACTACAGACAGTCTCCAGTGAACAAACATAGTTGCAAACGTATAGTGCTGAGAGTATAGGTGGCTGGCAGGCCCGAAGGAGAGAGCAGAGGACATCGAGAAGTGCATGGGGGTTAGCATCAGATGTCGGTTCTTCTAGTGGTAGATGAGGGACAGTATGTCACATATTTTTGTATTTTTGTATTTTGGATTTATACCAGCTTGCGAGCCGAAGAGATATTGTATGTATATTTTATTCATGATATTGGCCTGCGAGCCAAAGACATTTTTGTATTGATTATAGTGTTGTACATGATACCGGCCTGCGAGCTGATGATGATTATTTATAGCATATCAGCCTACGTGCCGACATTTTTAAGATGATAGCCATGATGAGATAGGCATGTTTATTGAGATACACATTTATGTGATATGGGTGTACATTGTATGGAGACACACATGTATATATGAGGAGATAGATGATATTTAGGTGATGCTTTTGTGACATGTATGAGTTTTATTGTACTTATGATATGGATGGAAAATAGATGAGCTAGGCATGATGGAGTTAGGTCATAGGTATGGATCCAGTCAGGTCGGTGTAGGAATGGATTGAGTTAGGTTGGTTTAGCCATGGATCGAGTTAGGTTGGTGTTAGGCATGGATCGAGTCAGGTCGGTGTTAGGCATGGATCGAGTTGTGTCATTTTAGGCATGGATCGAGTCAGGTCGGTGTAAGGCATGGATTGAGTCAGGTCAATTTAGGCATGGATTGAGTTAGGTCAGTGTAGGCATGGATCGAGTCAGGTTAGTGTTAGGCATGGATCAAGTCAGGTCGGTTTAGGCATGGATTGAGTCAGGTTAGTGTTAGGCATGGATCAAGTCAGGTGAGTTTAGGCATGGATCGAGTCAGGTCGGTATTAGGCATGGATTAAGTCAGGTTAGTTTAGGCATGGATTGAATCAGGTCGATGTAGGCATGGATCGAGTTAGGTTGGTGTTAGGCATGGATCGAGTCAGGTCGGTTTAGGCATGGATTGAGTCAGGTCACTGATAGGCATGGATCAAGTCAGGTGAGTTTAGGCATGAATTGAGTCAAGTTGGTGTAGGCATGGTCCGAGTTAGGTTGGTTTAGGCATGGATGTTTATTTCATTTTTCTGATAACAAAGCGCAATGTAAATGTATGAGATGGTGTAACATGTGGAAAATGTTAGTTATGTTAGGAAAATGTGAAATAAGATAAGTGGTAAAGGGTATGTGGTATATGGGTTAGATGTTGAGGTGTTTGATAGGAACATGAAATTAGGTAAAGATGGGGAAAATGGTTAGGGTAAAGAGTGGTCAAGCTAACCTTCTAGGGCCTCATGCCCTAAAAGTGTTGCCTACATAGTCCCGGTGAAAAGGGACCTCAGATCGATGTAGTTCTCCCATAAGCTAGGAAAAAAGATGAAAATGAGTTAGTAGGTTTTTAGGCACGTAGTGGGTTTTAGGTTTAATCGGTGTGGGTAGATTATAGGTAAAATGATGTAGGCGAAGGAAATTATGGTGAAAGAGGAGTGCTACCGCCAAAATTAAGTGACAAGGACAAAGTCTTGTATAAGGTAATCAGAACGTAAACAAAGACAATTTAAAAGATAAGAGGGGGGCTTAGAACCACCTGATTGGGTAGGAACCTACCGAGTAGACCATACCTTTGAGGAGGTGATAAATACAAGACCCAAAATACACCACACAATTAACGGTTCTATGATGAAGGTATTCACATGATCACCAAATGTCTAAGTTCCAAGATGTCCCTTGAGGAAATTGAGGAAATGAGGGTAGAAATGGTAAGTGGGAAAAGGTAGTTAATTTGATATGTTTGAGTGACAAGGCTTTTGGGCAAGAGGTCCTAGGGCACAATGGGCAAGTCTATGACTAGAAATTTTTGTTTCTTGTGATAGACCGACCGATGTGGGAAGTCTATATGGGATAAATAATATGGTACTCCTTGAGGTTTTCATGAAGCTAATCGATGCGGGAAGCTTTATTTTCTTTCATTCTCTTTTTTTTTTTGAAAGCTTCGCATAGCTGTCCTTTGAGGGAGCAGTCTATTTATGGTAGCAATTTTGGTCAAGAGGAAGATGTCCTTTAGAGGGAGTCATCTTTTTTATTAGAAGTTTGACTCAAGGATTTTTGTCCCATTGGAGATCTTTGAAATCATGGACAAGACCATGGTGAAGGATAGGACTCTTGTTCAAAAGGTAAGGTGGAATGACCATGGGATCTCATCTAAAGATAGAAGAAAAGTATCCATGAGAATCATGTTATGTGCAGTGTTGTGGTGCACATATTCAAGAGTAGATAACAAGTGACAGGTACTCACATGATTCTTGTTTAATCGTTAGGGAGGTGTATGAAGTGGATAGCACTCAAGGGGTGAGCCTGTAAAGAGACATAGGGTGAGGTAGGACAACGAGTCAACAATAGAATGGTCGAAGATGTAATGTGTTAAGGTTCTCAGGTTTAGGTTTACCCTCAAGTGAGGACAAACGATAGGCACTTGATCTATAGGTATGAGTTATAATGTAGGGTCTAAGTCAATTAGGAGCAAATTTTCCCCATTTTCTTTTCTTCACTTTGGTTATGTGTTGATTTTCTTTCAAAACAAGGTCACCCACTTGAAAGGTTCGTTCATGAACACGATTTTCATAGGCACACTTGATGTTTTTTTGATAGACTTGGAGGTGATCTAGAGCATTAAGATGATGTTCATCAAATAACTCCAGTTGTGCCAAGCGGTCCTGAAGAAATTAATCATCAGTAAGCATGTCATGGAGAGAAATGCAGAGTGAGGGGCTTTGGACTTCGAGAGGAAAAATATCCTTTGTACCATAGACCATTGAAAAGGGTGTAGCTGCAGTGGCAGTGTGAATACTAGTATGGTATGCCCATAGAGCAAAAGGAATGTGCATATGCCAATCCTTCCCAGTATCATCAACCACTTTCATGAGAATTTTATTGAGGGTTTTGTTAGTGGATTTGGCTTGGCCATTGTTTTGTGGGTAATAAGGTGAGGAGAAACTAAGCTGAATGTTGAAGACATCACAAAGTTTTTACAGTGTTTTGTTTTTGAATTGTTTTCCATTGTCAATGATGAGGTGATGAGGGACACCAAAGTGACATATGATATGATGGTTAATAAAATCACATATTCTCTCAACTTTCATGGAGATAAGTGGTATGGCCTCTACCCATTTGGTGTAATATTCGGTAGCAGTTATAATCCATTGTTGGCATTGGGAAGAATGAGGATTGATTTCTCTGACAAGATCCAAACCCCATTGAGAAAAGGGCCAAATGTCACGAGTGACCTGTAAGGCATGACTAGGTGTATGATGAAGGTTGGAATGTTTTTGACATTTCATGTAGCGTTTGACATAGTTACAACAATCATGGTTAATGGTAGGCCAGTAATAGCCGAGGTGAAGAATATGCTTAGCAACAGCAAGACCACTAAAGTGGCCTCCACATATGCCATCATGAACTTCTTTAATGGTGTAGGGGATTTCAGAGCTGGTGAGGCATCGTAAGAGAATACTGTCAAATCCGTGTTTATAGAGAAGGCCACCCATGACAACATAATGAGATTCCTACATGAGGAAGGTGCATTGTCCATTACATGTGAGATCAGGAGGCAAAAAGGGAAAGGTAGTTCACAAGATGCTTATACCAAATATCTGGTGTGTTCATCGAGGTAGTGTGGACGAGGTTAATACAACAAGATTAATAAGAAGGTCTCGGTATGCATTTTACAGTAACAAATATGTCTGAATCATTAGGCAAAGAAGGTATTTGAGAAGCGAGGCAGGCCATGGTATCCGTGAATTCATTGGTGGATCGTGGAACAGTTTGAATTTTATAGCGGTCAAAGGTAGTCAACATGATGCTGACATAACACTTTTATTCTTAAATTATTTCATTATGACACCGATAAACAACATTGACTTTGTTTACTACCAGTTGAGAATCACCGAATATATTAAAGGACTTAACGTCTAAGGCATAGGTAGTCATGAGACCCAATACGAACGATTCATATTTGGTGACATTGTTGGTGCATTCGAAGTCAATTTTAAATAATAAAGGCATGGGTTCACCATCAAGAGGAATGAGGATAATTCCTGTACCACCCCCATGCTGACATTTAGAACTGTCAAAGAATAAGGTCATTTAGTAGGGGTTGTAATCCAAAGAGAGGTTAGCAATGGATTCATCAGGGAAGTCAAAATTAGAGGGTTAGTCTTGGAAAATAGGTGCATCAGCCAGTTGTTCAGTGATAGCCTGGCCTTTAATAGACTTTTGGTGCATGAATTTGAGGTCAAGATCAGCTAAAAGCATAAGCCATCGCGTGGTACACTGATTTTGATAAGGTTTAGCGTACATGATGTGTAAAGGGTTGGTGTTGTTCACGACATAGGTTTTGTGGTTGAGTAGGTAATGGTGGAGTTTGGTTGCAATGAAAAATAAGGCTAAGAAAAGTTTTTTAGGGTGAGTGTATCAGGTTTCATAGTCCAGAAGGGTACAACTTATATAATAAACCACATGCTCCCTCTGTTGTTCATCACGATGAGTGACCATGGCTCCCAGGGAACGATCGGTAGCTGATATGTATAGGTAAAAAGGTTGGTCGTCTTTAGGTGGGATAAGGATGGGTGGTTGGAGAAGGTATTATTTTAAGGCCTCAAAATCTTTGTGACAGTCATCATCCCATTTAAAGGAGACATCCTTCCTAAGAAGATGATGAAATGGTTGACACCGATTTGATAATTGTGAAATGATATAGCGAATGGATTGCAATTTACCTTACAAGCTACGAAGTTGTTTAAGGTTAGTGGGTGGAGGCATTTCTAGAATGGCCTTGACTTTAGCTGGGTCAACTTCTATACCACATAAGGAAACAATAAATTCCAAGAGCTTTCCTGAGAGAACCGCGAAGACACGATTTTAAGGCTGTAGGTGGACACAATATTTAATAAGGCGATCAAAGATAGTTTTGAGGATAGCAAGGTTCTCAGTGCGACATTTAGATTTAGCCAAGAGATCATCCACGTAATCTTCCAATATCTGATGTATGATATTAAGGAAGATGTAAGTCATAGCACGTTGATATGTAGCGCCAGCGTTTTTAAGGCCAAAAGGCATGACACTATAGTAGAAGGTCCCCTAAGGGGTAACTAATGTGGTCTTATGCCGATCTTCTGGGGTAAGAAAAAATTGGTTATAACCTGAAAAACCATCCATGAGTGAGAGCATTTCTTGACCCATGGTAAGGTCTATCAGTTGATCAATACTGGGCAAGGAAAAGTCATCTTTCGGGTAGGTGAGGTTGAGGTCATGAAAGTCCATGCAAATACGAAGTCCCCCTATCACCTTAGTGATAGGGATGATGTTATAAATCCATTAGGGATAATCAATGGGTAAGATGAATGAAACAGAAAGGAGACGCTAAAGTTCTTCTTTGATGAGAAGGGCAATGCGAGGGTGTATCTCCCTTAGCTTTTGTTTAATAAGTTTGGCATGGGAAAAGTTATAATATTATGGACCACTATGGTGGGGTCAGTACCAAACATGTCTGCGTAAGACCAAGCGAAAGCATGTTTATGCTCTCAGAGAAACGAAGTGATGGCTTCCTGTTCAGAAGCATCTAAAGATTGTCTGATCTTTAGGATGTGCGGGTCATCCTGAGTATGAATGTTGATTTCAATGGTCGATTCATTCAACATGGTTTACGTATTAGATGGTAACGATTGATTAATATATGATTCTTTTTCACCAACGTAGGTGAGTATGGATTCATCATCCTAGCATCAAATGACGTTAATGGTTGGTGTGTCATCATTGATCATCTCAGGATACAGGAATGGGAGAGTGGAAGGAGCCTCTCCTTCACGTTGATAAGTTAGAGGGCCCAAGGAAATGGTGTTTATGAAAAAAAAAAATTTAGGAGGGATAGATTCAGGGTCTATCAACTCCATTGGTGAGGGTGGTGATGAAGGTGGAGAAGGGGTAGGGTATGTAATGAGTTCGATGCAAGCTTGCTTAGTAGGAGGTTCGGGGAAGCTGATACCACTACGGTCATTATGTCTGCGGGTGGTACATGGAATAATGGTATGGAAGGCCTTGCTCATAGAAGACTGAAACAAAAACCCTTCCACGCACAGTGGTGTATGAAGGTGTGGGTGAAGACGAAAATTGGTAAGTGATTGGAAGTTAGCGGAAAATGGGCGGGGTTGTGATGGTGGTTCAGGTGTGTAGATAGTAGTATCAAGTTCCCCATAAGTGAGACTAGTACGAAGATGAGGAGGACCATAAAGGAGGATTTCTCTGATATGGTGATCATAATGGGGGTGTTTGTGAAGGCTTCCATACTCATGCAAAGTAAGGAATGTGTTGACACTATATAGGTGGTACTCCCCTAGGGTGAGGCATTGAAAAACACCTTCCAAGGGATCAGTGGTTGGTATGTGGGTAGCTGGTATGCACGATGTGTCGGAGGTTGATGTGGAAGTGGTGTTAATAGATTGGAGAGCTAACGGGGCTTGTAGGAATAGAGGAGGTATGTGTGGTTGAGGCAGCATACTGTACTGGTAGGTGGAGGTGTAGGTTGAAGTGATAGTAGGTGTAGAGGTAGATGGCATGACATGTATGAGTACATCATTGGGTCAGTAAAGTGTGTTGTATGTTTTGAAAGGTGATGGGTCAGCTGGAATGATATAAGTGTGTCCTGTCATGTTCAAAGTTTACACAATGATGAAAAGTGGAAGGAAGGACAACCCATGACACGGATCTAGGGTTTACCAAGCAACAAGTTATATTGAAATTCCCCCTCCAAAACATAAAATAATTTTGGAACAGTGTGGGGGCCCACACAAACATGAAGGATGACAGTGCCTAGTGTGGAGGTGATAGCATCATTAAATGAAAACAACATGACTGAATGATTTTGTATGTAATTGTCAGGTATGTGCATTTGAGCAAATGCATGGGATGAAATGATGTTAATGCTAGTGCCACCATCAATCATCACACGGTGTACTCGTATGTCATAAATGTGAACAAAGATGAAGAGGGCTGGGTCTGGGTCTTTGTTTTGGTATGAGCACGATCTCCTCCTCTGAGAAGCTAAGGGAGGCCACCTGGTTAGCAAGGTTAGGTAAAGATGAAGGTGCTAATTTGGTGAGGGATGTTACATGATGGGGTGTGATAATGGAGGCGACGGGTGTAGGGTCATTGGGTAAAACCTCAATAGATTGAAGAACCTCCATGAGGGCTTGATGATGGGATTCTGAGGTTTAGATGAGGTCGTATAAGGACATTTTGAGGGGAGATTGGTGTAGTTGTTTGAGCATGGTGTGATGTGTGATGCCATTAGAAATGGGGTATATAGGGCCATGGATAGTTATCTTATGTATGGGTGTAGATGGTATGTTGGGTATAGGATTGGTTAGTGGCTCATCTGCCTTTTCTTTACCCTTCTGCGCATGTGTAGTGACATGTACCATGTTGATTTGAGGGAAATTTGTCAAATAGAGAGGGCGTAGGGTAAGTGGTATAACAACATGAAGGGAAAAAACCTATGGGAGGAGAAAATCCCTGTGAGGTCAGTTGGGCGTAGTGACATTTGGTGGTGGTGTGGTAAGTTTTCTGATGCGAACCATGCTAATTTCAAAATTTTTGTGTGGTTCTGGGAGCTGTGAGGATGAAGGTTGTGGTTGTTGAGTGGGTAATGTGAGAGGGGGTGTAGGTGAAGTAGGGTCCTTGTCAAGAAGTTCCTCGTCATCAAAGTTGGTTTTAGGTGGACACAATTGGATAAGAACAATTTTTAAGGCTTTACAGTTCTCCACATCATGCCCTGTCACACGATGGTATGTGAAAATTTTGGTATCATCAAACCCTTTTGGCTTAAGTTTAAGGGGGTCGTAAGGTCGTAGTGGCGGTAATTTGATAACAAAAGTCTCGAGGAGATTGTTTAAAATTTTGGCATAGGACCCTGTTAGTGGATCACAATAGGAAGTGAACGTGGGTTTGGGTATAGGTGTGGTTAGTTGTCAGGGAATTATTTGTGGATTTGTAGGAGGGGGTCAAGCTATGGATTTAGGTGCCGGTGTGGTTAAAGGTATTTGTTAGGTTCATTTGGGTAGGGGTATAGTAGATGGACGAGTAGGAGGGTGTGACTTTGTTTTGATTACCTTGTTGCGCGGTAATGGGGTTTCGTTTTTGTGGTGCACCTTCTTGGGTAAAGGTGATGT
Source organism: Taxus chinensis (assembly GCA_019776745.2). NCBI lineage: Eukaryota > Viridiplantae > Streptophyta > Pinopsida > Cupressales > Taxaceae > Taxus > Taxus chinensis. Next base: position 175,623,961 of record CM034151.1, read on the forward strand.
GGGAGTAGGAGGTCCATGAGAGAAAGCAGATGGAGGAAGAGAGTGAGTTACCCATGGGGATAACGCGGGTGCTATGAAGGTAGATGATGTAGGTCGTCCTTGGGGTGTAAGGGAGAATGACTAAAGTGTAGTAGGTAGTAAAGCAATGGCTGAAAGCATCAGAGGTATTGGTGGTAAAGAGAGTACAGGTGTGGGTATGAGTCATGTTGTGTTCCTGGGTAGGTTAGAAATTTGTGAGGTTGGAATGGGTGGTTGGGTTATTGGGTTATGACTAGGTGAGGGGTGCTTAACCCTATTGGGCAGCTGAGGTCTGAAGGTAGATGGGACATGTGTGGGTGTGATTGATGCGGTAGGGGTATGAGGTTGAGGAGTTTGTTTCTTTAGTTTGGGTGTCAGAGTAGGTGTGGTTTTAATGTTGGAGGATGTAGCTAAATCCAATTTAAGAGGCGGATGGGTAAGGTTGGTGGCTGGGATGACCCCTAAAGTGGTAATAGGTTTAGTGGAGGTAAATATTGTAGGTATGGGTTTAGGTTTAGGCATAGGTTAGGTTATGGGTAAGGATGTGGTGTGAGTGCTAAAGGGTATCATGGAAGGGGTTGTAACAACACTGGTTATATGTGGTTTGATAGGTGGAAGTGTGCTTGGGTAGATGGTGGAGGTGTCATCGAGGGATTTTTGCATTTGTGTTGAGACAGGGAGTAAGAGGTGCCCCCATAACAAGGCTCTATCCACATACTCTAAGTGATTATCCAAACGTGAGAATGGCACATTTGTGGGTGGAGTTTGTGAGGACCTCATGGAAATTCCCGTAAAATGAATCTTGGAGACAGGGGATTGGTTGGCTTCAACTTTTGTGGGCAAGAGAGCTGAAATTTGGTCTATTGGATGTCAGGTAGCAGATGGAGAATGTTCGTCACAAGGTAAAGGTATCTCTACTGGGTCTATGATGGGTGGAAGAGATGACGGGATCTCCTCTGTGGGTGGAGGAACTGATAGGTGCTCCTTTGTGGGTACAGGAGGTAATGGGTGCTCCTTTATGGGTGGAGGAATTATGGTAGGTAAAGGTTCACTGAGTGGAGAAGCTAGGGGAGAGATGGTCTCAATGTCAGCAGAAGACTCCTCTGTAGGAGATGAAGGGTGTTCCTCTATTGGTGAAGGAACAGTGATGGTTAAGTCAGATGTGGAAGGAGGGTTTTGGGCTAGGATTTATGCTATGGAAGGGGTGTGAAGTAATTGAGATGCGACAGGTACCTTGTTAAATATCGCATGAACCTCACGAGTATGGTTATCATGAGTGGATGTCTCACCTATTTGATTGGATGAAGGGGCATGATTGGTAAATGGTTTTTTAAAGATTTGTAGATTTTGATTAGGGGTGGCGTTGGGAGTATCCGTAGTCAACTCACCTTTCTTGAGCATTTCTTGGACAATATTCTTAAAAGTGATGCAATTTCTGTCGCTATGAGCCTTTACATGGTGATAGTTATAGAAATCTTGTTCCTTATACCACGCGGGCATGGGGCGAGCAGGGTCGAAACCATTGTGTGGTTTTATTGGTGAAAGGGTGATGATGCCAGCTTTTATAAACTTTTCTATACAGAAGAGTAAGGTTCCCCAATTGGGATTATTTTCACTACTCTCGTCTGAATTGAAAAGAAGGTGTGGCTTAATTAGATGGATGAGATGGACCGTCCTTGAGTACCACTACATTAGTGGTACCTTTAGCCTTTGAATAATTGGTCGGGGGTTTAGAAGAAGAAGAGGTTTCGGTCGACTTGAATGTCGAATTCTTATTTCATAATTAGATTTTCTTCTCTTTAATAGCCCGAATTTCTAACTTTCATGCCATAGTAAATGCCTCATCGAATGTTCTGAAAGTTTGGACCTGCAAGGTCAGGGAGATATGTCTGGTGCAAGCTCAAGTGAAGAGCTCGATGATTTCAATTTGGGGCAGTTGAAAGGAAAGTTGATTGATCAAGCTACTCCAGTGAGCGACAAAATTTGTGATAGATTCATCCTCGTATTGACATGTGGAATATAGATCAGTCATGGTAACTTTCTTGGCAATGCTGATAGAAAAATGATCCAAGAAAGCTTAGGCTACCTGATTGAATGAAAATATGGAGTGTTTGGGTAACCCACTATACCAATCTAATGCTGGTCCAGTGAGGGACATGGGAAAAGTTCTCAAAAGTAAGGCATCATCATGAGCAATCAAATAACATCTATGTTTAAACGAACAAAAATGCTATTGTGGGTCTTCCTTACTATTGAAGCAGTTGAATTTAGGCATTTCCCAATGCACAGGGTATGAATGGATGGGAATATATGGGTGAATATGCTTGTTGCAAATCTCATCGTAAGTGAGAGTGTTGTGGGAGCTAGAAACCGATGCCTCCAGTGTTTGCATCTTATCCATCATCAATATAATTAGGTCATTGGTGGGTTGTGATGATTAGATGCCTCCTATAGCGTGAGGAGGTTAATTTTGGGTGTATAGTGGGTGTGACATTCCAATATGTGGGGCTGCCATGTAAGGTGGTGAAGAAGAAGGCAATGAAATAGGAGGTACGTACCTGGAATGAACAATAGATGAAACAGGTAGCTGCTAGTAGTATGTATATAACGGAGGAAGGTTCGTGGTAACCCTAGTGGCAATAAGGGCTAGTGATTGTGGAATGGAAAGAACTTTGTTCTGAAATGGGGTAGAGGTCACCAACACTGGAGGTGTGAACGTAGATACAAGTATGTATGAGACATGAGGGGCAGATGAAGTTTTATTTGGGGTAGTCGCCGAGGGTATGGTAGATGTAATGGATGCTATAGGGGTAACATACGCGTCTGTCATAGCGTGTATAGGACCTAATTATGAAAAAACTGGGTGTAAAGTGGAAGCAGGTAGCACGGAGCCAAATGGGACTGAGGAAGAAGTGGGTATGAGTGTTGGGGGGATAGATACGGGCATGTCATATATAAATTGACCTAAGGAATCTCAAGTGGATTAATGGGAGAGGTAAAACTGCAAGGCAATAGGGTTCTGGTCAAAGATTCGTGTGAACTCCTCATCTCCAGTAGGGATATTGGTAGGTTGTATGGGATCCATGGCTAGTGATAGAATAGAGGGTGGTGAAGGACTAGGTGGGAGCAGCTAGCGAATGGCGTGGAACACGAGGGCATTTGCTTGTCTTTGGGTCAATACCATGTGAACCGGTATTGATTAGATGGGGCTGCTTCTCTGTAAATAATACAGAAAAATAGCAGGAATGGGTAAATCTAGTGATAAAAAATGGATGAAGTAACAAATGGTGAGTGGAATGTGAAATAGGGTAACCGATGCTAGTTAGGGAAAACCAACATCGGTCAGGGGTAACCACTGCCGATTACTGTGGGAAATAGGCAGTGAGTAATCAATGAGGAAGAAGGCAAAATCTGACAAGTATGTCAAATCTGAGGATGTGTAAAACGTCAATGGAAAAGGTGAAAGTAACAGATACTATGGGAAATGGAGAAAAGTGAAGTGAGAACTGTCCTTTTGAATAGGTTAGAAAAAGGACCTGGAACCAACGTCGCTTGAGCGTAACCGATGGTGGTTAGAGGTAACTGATGATGGTCACTACGAAACTGAAATAGTGATAAGAAAAAGTGGTTGTGAATTAGAATTTGAAGTGGAATCAGACCCAGAATTCTAGGAATGATGGTGATATAGCCTAGGTACACTCAGGTGGAGCCATAATACACCAGCTATGATGGGGAGTGTGTAAGGAAATACAAAAATAATGATCAAAAGCTCTCACCTCAAAACAAAAATAAGACAAAACACTAAGAAAGAATGTTCCTAGAGTGCCTATTCTATTACGTTTGTTTAGATTATGCTATTTAGGGACTAACACATGAATTGTGAAGTAGATTTTTTGGTGAGGATGGCTTCCTAATAAGAAAGAGATCTAAAGGGTGAGGTTTCAAGTTTGTTATAGTGGGGGCGGGCTACACTCTGAAGTATGACTTGATAGAGTAGCAAGCTAGGTGCCCACTATGTCGTGATCATGTGATCACATATAGCTTCTTCCAGGTAAGACGTTGTCTAAGAATGTATGTATTTGAATTTTTGTGTGGTTTGGTAAGACTTAGAGAAAGAGAAAATGATAGAAGTGATTTTCTATGATTTGTTTGTCAACCATTAGCTGGTAATGACATCCAGCGTATAGATTGCCCTCAATTAATGTGAGCTAATGCCGAAAATTAGAATGAAATGCACTTATTTTAAACCCAAATCGAAAGTATGATATTCGATGACAAAAAATAGATGAATAGGAAGAGGGATGCTCTTTCACTAAAATGCAGAAAATATGAAGAGATGATTCCTTTTAAATACACCAAAAGAAAAGTTTCCTTTAGAGAAACTAAAAAGGAGTGGATTATCAAGGAAGAAAATAAGTGTGTATGATTTTAGAAGGGAAACAAACATACAATTTTTTCCTAGAAATGAATGAAATGCGAGGAACCCCGGATGGGTCCCACTGGGCATGCCAAAATGTTTCACCTTTTTCTTAGATTGTTCCTTTGAATAGTTGATGAAACAGCTAGGGTAACGGGCATAGGAGGAATACCTGTTCAAATTTCGGTTGATGGGCTATTGCGCACGTATGAATTTTGAATCCATAGTTGACTGTGAGAGCTTCCTTTTAGCTAAGAGGAACTACCTGTAATGAAGACCACCAGAAAGCATTAAACAATATGGGTAGTGAACTGCCTAGCATGAGCTAGATCCAGGAAGTATGGCACTTCCTAAATGGCTATTAGTTCACTATTTTAAACAAATTAATGTTGAAAAACAAAGTACATCCAATTGTTATTTCAAAATGATTTAGGTGTCTCACTTAAAACACAATAAGAAACAGATCTAATCTAACAAGCTAGGCTAGAATAGAATCCATAGGTCAAAGGGTTGGTTCTGAGTTCTGCAGGTCTAATGAAGGTGTTGGGTAGGTCACAGGTGAGTGAGGGTAAGGTAAAATGGGGTGGATAGGTCTCTTCTTAAGGATGTGTGGGCAAACATAGAGACTGGCATCGGTCAGGGGTGACCGACCGCAGTTAGGTACAACCGGCATCAATTACTGTGAGATCTAGGAATGTCACAGAAGAAGGTTTTTGGTCCCCTTTGTGATTGCACAAAGGATTTAGTTGGTTGGGAGGGGTATTAGGTGACAAGGGTGGGTTTTTATGAGGTTTTTATGGGTCTATGAAGGTACAACATGTTGGAGATGGTTAATAAGGAGCAAGATGGACAATAAGTGGTAAAACAATGATGAAATGAATTAACCAAAGAAGTATGATATTATACTTACTTAGATGTCATTTCTCGAAGTCTGTGTGTGAAGGATTGGGTGCTGATGATGAGTTTTAGAGGCTGCAAGTGATCACCAACTGGAGAAAATCTTCTGCATGGGCTGCATGCACACTTCTCTTTTGCTTGGGTAGATGTGAATGTGGCTGGGATAGTTGTGCAAGAGAAGATGTTCAATCTCCTTCTTTGGATGTGAGTTTTTGCTGGAATTGGCTCTCTAAAGATGTGCTAGATTTTTGAGATATCACCCTTTTCTATCAACTTTCTTGCTCCCAATGTTTTCCAACCTTTAGAATAAGGTAGTTTAGGAGTTAAAAAGGGGGACCCGATGGTAGTCTGGCTTAACCGGCGGCGGTTAGGGGTAACTGACATTGGTCAAGGCGGGATTTTCTAGGTTTTCCAAACTTAGGGGAGATCCTCATGATTTCCTTGGATCTTGTGTCATTATCCCACAGATAATACTGGGAGCTTCTGTGAGTATGTGGGAATGTGGTTATAGGGAGTGTAGGAATTGATTTTTAGGGTTTGGGTAAGTCTTAGTTAGTTATGGTAACTTACTAAGAATAGGTCTTAAGGTGAGTTAGCTTGATGAGGTGTCTAAGTGAACTATATGTGTAGATATTATTTAAATAAGATATTTAAATAATAAATATATTGAGGGTAAAGCATCAATTTAATTAAATTAATACTAGTGTGGTGAAGGGGGTCATGGCTAGGTGAAAGTGATGAAGGGTACTTATTGGTTGAGGTATGGAAGGGGAGTGTGACCTAATTTTAATGTCTACACCTCCCACTTATACTTATGATCCATACAATACATCTGTAACATATCTTCCAAAACCTGATTTACTCTTTAAGTCTGTCCATCCGTTTCTGGATGATACGCATAACTAAAATTTAGTTTAGTTCCAAGAGCTGCATTGAGCATTTTCCAAAACCTTGACGTCATTCTAGGGTCTCTGTCTAATATGATTAATTCAGGTACTCCATGTAATCTAAAATTTTTGTGTACAAATCTTTTAGCCAAAACAGGAGAATCATCCTTTAGATTTATAGCAATAAAATGAGCTACTTTCGTTAGTTTATCAACTACTACCAAAATAACATCATGTTTATTTCTTGACATAGGAAATCCTTGTACAAAATCTATGGTTATTACCTGCCATTTGTACTATGGTATGCTATAAGGATAAAATAAACCGGATGGGTGCATATGTTCAGCTTTTACACGTTGACATTCAAGACAATGTGTCACAAAATCAATAACATCCTTTTTCATTCCTATCCAAAAATATTACTATTTTATATTAGCAAGTATTTTTGTAATGTCAGGGTGTCCAAAAAAAGGTGAATTGTGAAAATCTACCAACAATTTCTTTCTCAAATCATTAAGCAAAGGTATGTATACTATGTTTTCATATCGTAAGATTCCTTCATTATCAAAGTGAAAACATTTATACCTTTCATATTTTGGATCTACAGGAAGTGCTATTTTTACTTGCTGAAAGTAAGAATCAGATTCCATAACACTTTTTACTTCATCATTAAACTGATTTCTTAGTGTTATAAGAGCAGAAATATTCTTCCTACGACTTGAGTATCAGCCACTTTATTCTCTTTTCCTGTAATGTAACTTATGTCAAAATCATATTGAGATAAAAACTCTAGCCACCTTCATTGTCTTACATTCAAATTTGGCTGAGTGAAAATGTACTTCAGCCCAAAATGATCAGTTTTCAACTCAAATGGTTTACCAAGTAGATAATGCCTCAAAACTTGAAGTGCATGAACTATGGAAGCAAGCTATAAATCATGTGAAGCATAATTCAACTCATGTAACTTAAGTTTTCTATTTTCATAAACTATGACATGATAATTTTGTAACAAAATACCTCCAAGACCTTCCCTGGCTACATCTGTTACAACAGTAATGTCTCCATTAGGATCAGGTACAAATAAAATAGGTGCTGAAGTCAACTAAATTTTCAAAATTTTAAAAGCAGACTCACATTTATCATTCCAAACAAATTTCTTATCCTTTTTCTACAATGAAGTTATTGGTGCAGCCACCTTAGAAAAATCATTAACAAATTTTCTATAAAACCCACAAGGCCCATGAAGCTTCTAACCTCATGTACATTCTTTAGTGCAGGCCACTCAGTTATAGCTACAATTTTAGAAGGATCAACAACAATCCCATATTTACTTATAACATGACCCAAATAGTGAACTTCGGTGTCATAGAAGAACATTTGGATAGCTTACCATATAACCGTCTCTTTCTCAAAATTTCTAAAACTATTTTCAAGTGTTCATGATGCTCCTCAACACTTTTAGAATATATGAGAATGCCATCCAAGAATACAAGAACAAACTTCTCCAAGTATTCTTGAAATATATTATTCATTAAGTTCACAAAATATACAGGTGCATTAGTTAATCCAAAGGGTAAAACCATGAATTCATAACACCCATACCTTGTCCTGAAAGTCATTTTATGAATGTCCTCATCCTTAATTTGTAATTGATGATATCCAGATTGAAGGTATATCTTAGAATATACCAATACTCCATGTATTTGATCAAATAGATCATCAATTCTAGGAAGTGGGTATCTATTTTTTATTGTTACTTTTTTTAACATCCTGTAATCAATGCACAATCTAAATGTTCCATCTTTCTTTTTCACAAAGATCATTGGTGCTCCCCAAGGTGAAACACTTGGTCTATCAAACCCTTAGACAAAAGTTATTGCATCTGAGCCTTAAGCTCTACTAACTCTGTGGTAGTCATTCGATAAGGTGCTTTAGAAATAGGTTCAGTACCTAGTTTGATTTCAATCATGAAATCGAACTCCCTTTTGGGTGGTAATCCTGGTAATTCTTCTAGAAACACATCACTGTAGTTCCGTAACAGTGGATAACATTTCATGAAATCATTGTTTTCTTCCATAGATTTTAAATTTTTATTGCATATAAGGTACAACCCTTATTTTTTGCCTTTTTAAGTTGTATAGATGACAATTTCCTAATAAAAATTTCTCATCTTACACCTTGAATCTCTGTTGTTTTCTACAAATCATCTAAACAACCAATATGTTTTTTCAAAACAGTTTACCTTTTCTTTATGCTCTGCTAACCAATTTACGCCTATGACTATATCATAAGATCACAAAGGTACTACATAAAGATAAAATTCAGTGGAAAAGCTAGGTAAGTCATGGACTGCCCCAAAAAGACACATACTAACTGTATGAATAGAATTATTACCATAATATACAGTCCATGATTTATCTATTTTTCCATCTTTTCTTTTAAGTTTCGAATCAAGTTTACTAGAAATAAAACATTCAGTAGCTCCCATATCAAAAATAATAGTAACAGGTATGCCGAATAACTTACCAGGAACTTCTATAGTTGTAACTTGCTTTTTAGCTACTGCAGCATGTATCTTGTGCTATTGATTACAATCATCCTTCTTCAAAGGACATTGATTCACGTAATGATATTTACCACAATTATAATAGCCTCATACCGGTCCCTTTTTAGACTCAAAATTATTTCCAGCCTTAAAGTTATCATTTTGACCTCCATAGGACTTCTGTCCATTATTATTATTCTTCACAAAATTGTTCTTTGTATTTCCAATAGACTTATTCATTGTTGTTTTCTTATTATTATCAGCTGAAAACTTACTTTTATTACCAAATTTTTTCCATGGTCCTTTCTTAGGTGCAAGAGAAGCGGAAGAAGAGTTTGGAACTTTCTTCTGTACTTCTTCCTTATGAGCAGAAATAGCCTTTAATTTTTGTTCTTAGCTCATCGATTTTTCAACAACCCCTTCCATAGTGGTTGGGCTATGAACATCAACCTCTCCCCCAATAATAGGATTCAATCCCATGATGAATTTCTGTATCCTAAACTTCTCATCAGTTTGGTACTGAGGTACATACTTGAGGATTTTCGAAAACCTTTCCCAATACTCAGTTACAGTTAACTTTCCTTGAGATAAGTTTTGAAATTCCATCATTTTCTGATCATAATAAAGTTGTGGAAACCAACTTTTCCTAAAATAAATTTTAAATTGATCCAAAGTGACGTTAGTTTCATCAATATTCAACTCATACTTACGGCTCTCCCACCAGGAAGATGCTTCATGGGAAAGCTGATATGCTCCCTAAATAGCTTTGGTTTCATCTGAGAAGTTCCTTATTACAAAGTACTTCTCCATTTCACTGAGCTAATTCTCAACTCAATCTCCTAATGTGGTGCCATCAAACTTTGATGGACTTATCCTTTTTATATCATTGGTGAGTTTAGCTGCCAACCTTGCCTTTTTGTTTTCTAGTTGGACAAGCACATTAACATTGTTATTATCTGTTGGTTCGAAAATTTGTCGGGTGGACAGATCTATGGATAGACGAGCCAATAGTGTGCAGGGCATATCCCCTCTTTGAGTCAGCAAAGTAAAACTGGTTTATTGCTATTCTACCAGCAGGAATATGTGCAAGTCTCACAATATTCTGCCTTCAGGGGCTAGGATCTCATCCTGGTAGAGGTACTTCCAACTGTAAGAAGAAGGGGAAGAAGCAAGACAGGGAGATAGGAAAGATCTGAAGGGAGAAAAGAAATGAATTCCAAAGCAGAAAGGTCGGAGGGTCTATGATTTGTGCTGGTAGTAAATAGAGCCGAACTTACTCGCATAAACGAACAAAGCAATACTGATGAATAAATGAAAATAAAGTAGAAGTATATTCAACAAAAAAAAATACAGATCTAACATAAGAAAGCTCTGATGTATAACATAGGTATTCAACACAAAGTCTAAATATTGTATTAATATTTCCTTCTGTTACAAAAAGCTCAAAGTCTTTTCTTCTTACTTCTATTTTTCATCTGAAAAGTATTCATCCCTTGAATAAAACAAGTATTCAAGTATATATAGAATAAGGAAAAGAGAGAAGGCCAAAAAGCAACCAACAACCTAATTACAAAGTATCTACAAAATATCTAAAATTCAACTGTTGACTTTTGACAACTTGGTGGATGACATCATCCCATGGTGCAACACGGATGATGTCATCATTTGTGCCAACATACTCTTAGATATTTACAAAAAAAAGATCGAGAGGAAGGAGACTATTCATCATCGTCTCACAGACGAAAGGGAGTGTCTTGCTTCTGCTATTGCTCGGGAGAAGTGATGCTAAACTGGGCCCGATATTCCATGAACTTGCTGATCATGGGCTGAAGTTGATCTTGAGCGGGATCCTTGTGCTGATCACTGATAACTTCACAAGTTTCACGTTCATCCACGAGCCTTTCTGGGATCTTGGAATATTCATTTCCTGCCTCTATTAGGTACCCTATAAAGTCACAACAGGCCAGAAGGTTTTTGATGCATTCGGTGTCGAAAGTGGCTTCTGGCCCTAACCCTTGGGAGACAATCTCCTTAAAGATCCGAATAGTTTGGTCTACCTTCCTCAGGGTGAAATAAGGAGTGAGCAGGCCTGGGGAAATTCTTAGGATGATTTGTTCCATCTGGTGCATAGCCTCCAAGGCTTCCTCTTTGACTTTATCTATCTTTTTGAGGACAAACTCCAACTGATCAACCTGGTAGTCCAAAGTAGAAAGGATTTTTTTGAGCGCTCTGGGGTGATTGAAGACGCCGAACTTGACCAGATCTTTGACTGAATAGTCAAGCATTTTTTGGAAGGTTTCGTGATATAGCCTAGCATGGTCCAACTCTTCGGAGATGGGTTCCGTAATTGTCTTGAGTGCCTTGTTTGCTTGATTGATGTTCTGATATAACTCGGTGAACTTGACAATTACTCCCTCACTTTCCTTGAGGATTTGGTCTCTCCAGGCAGATACTGCCATACCTTGCTCACCGATTTTTGCGTATTTATTTATCTTATCCTTTCTCAGGGGCTCAGGATTTTTGGTGGCAGTTGTAGGAGGTGCACTGCCCATTTTCTGCAAGGCGTGGAGAAGATGTTTATTTTTCTCATTTAATAGCATATTTTATTCCTTTGCTTCCTGGAGCTTCTTGTAAAGGGCATTGACTATAGATAGGGCCTCTCCCTAAAGGCTTTCAGAAGATTTTCCCATTGTGACTTGAGTCACTGTATAATCTGTCAGAGACAGATCCTTTTTATCCTTTAAAGGATTGGGATATGCAAACTCCATTATTCTTTCTCCCGATGCACTCTGAGAGAAGCGGGTTATAGGCTTTTTATTCTTAGCCCCCTTTGCTGGGATGACAGAGAAGTCCATTGGTGTGATAGGAACTTTCCTCTTTTGCTGGCTCAGATGTTGGGAGATCCACGCTGGACTTATGGGAGTGGGACCAGAAGTGGAAGAGGGGGCAACTATAGTAGTGGAGGGAAAGTGCGTAGAGACACTTGGTGGTGGCATCAAGAGGGAGGCCGAGAAAGTGCTCACAGGGGGAAGGGACACTGCAGGGGAGGAAGACGTGGGAAAGGAAGGGAGCTAAGAGATGAGAGAAGAAATGGTGGGGGACAGCTCCGCGAGAGAAGAGAAGATGGATGACGAGGAGGGGGGAACAGTAGAAGATGGGGGAGAGGATACGACCAAAGGAATGGTCACTTGGGTCACACGAGGAGGAGAAGAAGGATAGGGAGAAGGGACCTCAGCAGTTGTATCTGTGGTAACATCTTGAGTGGATGTGCCCATCGGAACATCTTTGGCCACTTATTTCTCTGGAGATAACAAACTCACAACCTGTTCTTGTGCGGCAGAAGAGGGACTCTCAGGAGCTCCTTCTTGAGCAAAGCTTAGTTCTCCCTCTTTGTCTTTTCCTCTGCCCTTTGGCAGATGCTTTGGCCTAGTAGGTACGTTTCCCAATGGGGACCTAGTGAAATCTACCCCGAGGTATATGAGGCATTTCATCCTGCACCAGTGTTTTGTCCGCCGCAGAGTTTCTTTGACCCTATCTTCAATGGTCTGGGGTGCTTTGGTTCTGTTGATTGCAGTAAATGGCCAGTTGTCCCCATCCATGTCAAGATACACCTGATCAACTTCTTGATTGGTAGTTTGATAACCTTTTGGGACAATGGCCATGCCGTACTGAATGATCTCTGACAGGGCCAAGTGAGAATGGTCCTTTCTTCTGAGCTCGACCTCATGATACAGGTCGATATAAATGTCCTCGATCTGTGGAATGTGAATTGGATCAAGTTTTTCTTTGGGAAGGCAGCTCCTTGGATCAAAAGTGGGCCTCACCAGGAAATTATGCTTCAGATTGAGTAGTTCTAGCTTGGAAACCATTTCCCGGGCTTTGTGGTGAGAGATGCATGTGTATCTACCCACTGTAAGGGGGAAAGGAGTTCCACCCTTCTTTCTCTTCAAGCACTTCTCGTGGTATGTTACGAGATGTCTGGATAGCTCCAATAGGATCAGCTTGGGACCGGCATATCTTGGCAATTTGGTGGGCTCACCTAGGAAGTTAGCTTCCCTGAGATAGGTGAAGGTGGGAAATTGTGTGAATAAGGCCCCCCACTTCTCCGTTGCTGTGACAATGCTCTTGGTCATTCGACCATGAGTCATGTTGGGCCTCAAAAGGTAGACGACATTGTAGAAGAAAGTGTCGTTAATCTTGGTAAACTGTGGGATGCTATTCTCCAGCTTCAGCTCTGGGTAGTACTCATATATTCTCACCTGGGGCCAAACCCTGCATCGGCTCAATGCTGGATAATCCCTTTCCGAGGCTACAACATAGACTACGTAGGAGTTCATGTAGAACCTCCCCGTTGTGGTGAGTTGTTGGAGCTGCTTGGATATGGTGTTGCTTATGATCTCTGCCCACTCGAAGCGTTGATCTGGTATGTTCTTGTTCATAGTTTCAAAGTACCTGAGCATCCATTTGTGAAAGTAATGGGTGTCAGAAAGCCCAAACACTCTGCTTAGGAATGTGATGGTATCACTTAATTCCTCAGAGAAATCACTACGGTGAATAACCTGTGGCCATCTGGTTACCACCTTCTTGTTCTTTAAATACACTTCATTCATCAGCTGCATGCACTGGTCTTCATTATCCTCCCATGCCTTAATGCAGTCCTCTTGGCTCATGGCCACGAAATGCCGGTGGTGAGGGATGCCAAGCATGATTTCGAAGTGTCGGGCAGTAAGGTTGATCATGACTTCACCCTTCTCATTTTGGACACACCTCGTGTCTTTGTTGTAGCAGCGGGCCACTACCATCATGAATTCATTGTTCACTGCACTGACGGGGATCCCCCCAGCAAAATGCAGGCCACTACCTACTAGTTTGTCCATCCAAGGACTCCCCGTGACTCTCCTGGTTCTGGCCCAGAAATCTTCCATGTCAATGTGACCGAGCTCAGAGTCTCTTATATCCAGGTCACATTCTGCCTGGGACTCAGGAATTCTGACCCTCTGATACTTGTACTTCATCTCTTCCTCTGTAAGCTTAGCTTTTCCCTTTGATTTGGTCGGTCTCTTGCTTGATGTAGACATATGTGGATCTGAGTTCAGTTGCTGATCTGCAAGAAGAAGAAGTGAAACCCAACACAGAAGAGCCATGTTAGCTGTTAGATCTTCCATTAGAGTATTACAGAATGAGGAGTTAACAATTTAAAGGCCTCAGGGCGCAGGGCACATGAACACTGCAGGCTATAGGGTTAATAGTATGGCGCACAGAAGAAGGGTGTTACAAGGAAAAAATTAGCACCAAAGGGCATAGGGCGCAAGGATGCTGCACATGACATTTTGTTATTGTAAGCAGAAGTGCGCCTGTGCCATTCATATGTGTTTTATGCTGGGCACAGATAATTTTCATGTTGCACAGGGACAGGACGTGCCAATGGAGCATATATTTTTCATGTTACATGGAACTTTGGTGCCGAAGGGCACAGGGTTGATGTGTGTAACATAGGCTTTATGTGCACAAAAGGGGAACTTGGCACGGCGCAGGGAAGGCTTGCATGACATTGTGCTGCTGTAAGAGGGGATGCGCCTGTGCTATTGTTTAGGATTTACTCGGTTTCACATGGCACGGGTAATTTTCATGTTGCAAGCGGGATCAGTGTGCCTTCTTGGCGTGACTGTATTTTATGTAACAGGCGTGGCGAATGCACCAAGAGGAAAAAGCACAGTTTTAAACTAATCTTTCAGGTTTTCTCTTTCCTGACAGGCTCGTGATCTTTCAGGCCTCTTTTACAGGGTTTTTTGGATGGTGAAGGGGGCACAACAAGGAGGTCCAGGTGATTTTTGAGGCAGAGCCCTCCTTACCAGCAGATCTGGAAAGAGGAGGAAGAGCTTGGGGGAGAAAGACAACAAGAACAACAAAAAGGGGGGGTTACAAATCCATTGCCTCCTACCATACAAATAATCAAAACAAAACATAGGAGTAAGAACCACCTACCCGGAATATATATAGTATGTGAGAGGTGAAACAGGGTCCACGAACGTGATACGAGGAGGACAGGCGTGCTGACAGGTGCAGAGGAATAAAGTTATCATGTGTTTTCAATTGTGAAAGTGACAGGGTGGATGCGCCTATATATAGGCAAAGGTGCAATAAATGTGCCAACCACTTTTTCAAGAGGCGCACCAAAACATGTGTCGACACGTCAAATGGTGTGCCCTTTGGCGTGGATAAACACGTGTCAACACGGGAATACTTGTGCCTTTGGCACAATTTTAAGACTGTCAACACTTCATTCCTTGCACCCTTTGGCACACCAAAACACGGCGCAACAATTTATGTGTTAACATGAAGGCGCATGTGCCTTGGCGCATGCAAGAATGGTGCATCACAGGAAGGTGCACCAAAACATGTGTCGACACGTCAAACGGTGCGCCAAAGGAAATGAAGGGGGTGCAGATTTACTCTGTGTAACACAGATAAAAGGTGCGCCCAGCCAAAAGGTATCAAAAATGGCTAAGTTTGGAGAACTAGATTTCCCGGAAAGGGATTTTGCAATGTTCCGAATGCAGAGGGGTCCCTGACGAGGGACCAGGACAAAATTTGGTATGGTTACCTATAAAATTGCCCTCGTCAATTTTACAGGATAACAGCTGGCTCTTTCTGGGGACTATCTTTGAGCAAGACTCAAGGGTAGAGAACCTCATATCAACATGTGCCTATCCATTGGGTAACAGGGTAAAAAACAAGGGCAAGGATGAAAGCAAACACACGACGAAAGAAAACACACAACAAAAGTGAACTGTACAAAGAAGAGAGCAAGCTCTACTTCCTGAATATTTTGAGGTGCTGCCCACTATAGGGAAGCGGGAGATCAGTTCCATCCAGATACGAGAGATAGAAGCTATTTTCTCCATTGAGCTGTTTGATCTTGAAAGGCCCTCTCCATAGAGAATCAAATTTCCCGTGCATGCCCTTTGGCTCTTTCCGTTTGTCCCACAAAAGGACGAGGTCTCCCACCTGGAACCCTCTTTGCTTAGCTTTTTTATCAAACAGTCTCTTGACCTGATTCTGATGTTTGGTGATCCTGTCGACCACTCTTATTCTTTTCTCTTCAAGCTCTGATAGATACATGATCCTCTTTTCAAGGGAATTTTGGAAATTCTCATCTTCGATTGCTCGTGCCAAGCGCAGAGTAGGGAGTTCTACAGAAATGGGAAGCTCAGCATCGGTTCCATATAACACTTGAAAAGGTGACATACCGAGAGACCTCTTGGGAGTAATGCGGTCCACCCACAAAGCGTCATATAATGACTTGTGCCACATTCATTGATTCTTATCAACTAGCTTTCGTATGATGGCCACTAGGTTTTTATTACTGGATTCTGCCTGACCATTTCCTTGGGGGTAATAATCTGAGGCGTGAGCCAAGGTTATCCCGTATTCATAGCAAAAACCAACAACTTCTCGTGAGGAGAAGTTGGAAGCGTTATCAGCAACAATCTTGTTTGGAACGCCAAACCTGACAATGATATTCTCTTTGATGAAACTGCAAACAACCTCGGAAGTGGCATGTTTGACAGGTATGGCTTCCACCCATTTCGTGAAGTAATCTATTGCTGTCAGGACATAACTATGTCTGGCACTCGATTGGGGATTGAGTGCACCGATAAAATCGATTCCCCACTACCTGAATGGTTCATCAATGATGACCGGCCTGAGGGGAAAAGCAGCCAATTTTGGCTTACCAACAAATTGCTGGCAAGGCTCACACTTTGCTACCCAAGTGGTTGTATCCTGGAACAGTGTCGGCCAATAGTACCTGGCCCATATGATCTTGTGTGCCGTCACAGAAGAGGAGAAGTGACCACCACAGGCCGAATCATGAAAACTCTCCAGTAGCTTTATCTGCTGTGGCTTGTCAACACATCACAAGAAGATGCCATCTATTCTGCGTTTGTATAGACCATCATCCCAGATGACATATCTGATTGATCTAAGCTTCATAGCATGCTTATCCTTTGTAGTTAGATGGGCTGGGCATTCACCATAAGTGAGAAAGAAAGCAATATCAGAATACCATTCGTCACTGGTTGCGACAAATAAAACCATGGGTAGTGAATTGGATTTCTCCAGCTAGCTTTGCGCTCCATCGGCGCAATCATCTTTTCCGTCAGGGTCTTCTGAACCTCAGTTTTCAGCCATGATTTGACAAAGGCCCTTTCCTCTTACCAACTTAGTCGGTTTTATATCGAGATCATACTCTTGGAATTTTGCAATCCAATTTCCTCGCAAACTCCCTAACTCCTGTTGAGTTAGGATGGACTTGACTTCCATGTCAGGGACCAGTACCATTGTATGAGAATTTAGAATGTAATACCTGAAGTTCTTGACTGCTTTGACCATGGTGAAGGCATGATTTTCCAACTGGGACATCTTTAATTCATGAGGCTTAAGAGGAGAGCTCATGAATGCAATCGAGGATTCAACATCTTCAGAATTCTTTTGCATTAAGATAGCCGATACATTATGCTCGGATGCATAGCTATACATGATAAAATCTTTGGAGAAATCGGGACATACTAGGACTGGTGCGTGAGCAACGGAGGCTTTTATATCTTCGAACGACTTCTTTCCTTCTTCGCTCCATCAGAAAGTTGGTGATCCTTTCATCATGTTTGATATGTGGTGAGTCTTTTCAGCAAAGTCAGGGACAAAGCGCCTGAGAAAATTCACTTTTCTGAAGAAAGAGTGAACGCCGGTTTTTCTTGTGGGTAAAGTAAGGCTCTGAATAGCCTTAACCCTTTCGGCATCTATCTTCATCCCTTCCTTGCTTACAATGTGTCCCAGCAACTTTCCCTCCGTGACTCCAAAAATGGACTTTTTCGGATTCAGGGAGATCCCATGCTCTCGGCATCTAATCAATACTTGCTCCAAATGATCGCAATGATCATTCCGCTATTTAGAGAACACAGTTAAGTCATCCAAGTAAACTACGATGACTTTTCCCATCATTCTTTTGAATGCAAAGTCCATGGCCCACTGAAAAGTGGCACCGGCATTGGTCAGACCAAAAGGCATCCTACTGTAAGCGAATGTACCCCAAGGGGTAGTGAATGCTATTTTGAATTGGTCTTCAGGCGAGACTTCAATCTGATTGTAGCCTGAAAAACCATCAAGCATGGACAACATTTCTGATCCAGTCACTGCTTGCAGAACCTGATCCATTATGGGAAGGGGGTAGTTGTCCTTCAAGGAGGCTTGATTCAAGTTACGAAAATCTACGCATATGCGTATCTCGCCATTCTTCTTGTGTACTGGTACAATTTTTGCCACCTAGGTATTGTGATGGATAGGAAAAATGATCCTTGCGTCAAGCATTTTCTGAATTTCAGACTGGATAGTACCTGAGATCTTAGGATTGTAGTGTCTCTGCTTCTGGCGAAAGGGTTTGACATCCTCTTTCAATGGGATGTCATGCTGGATGTCCTTTGGCTTGAAAGACTTTAGATCGGCATAGGACCATGCCAATACATCCATGTATTTCTTCAGCAACTTGACGAATTTCCACTTCTCTTCGGGTGTGCAACATTTTCCAATGTTCACAAACTGTGGATGTTCTACCAAACCTAAATTGACTGGTTCAGTTTCTGGGGAGGAGTTAGGATCATCTCACCTTTTCTTCTTGACAAAATGATCGTGCCTGTCGAACAACCGCTCTAGGGAAACCAAACCTTTCGGGATTTTATTTCCTTTGAGCTGACATATGCCATCACTTCCTTTTGAATCACCATCTTGATCAGTAACAGATTCACGGCATGTAGAAGTGGATCCTTCAAAATGAAGCTCACTAAAATTCTCTACCTTTTCTAGGAAGGCAATAAGTTGATTGTCATCATTGAATACCTGCCAGTGCTGAGAATTGTCCGGCACGCTTGGGCGGAAAACTACCTCAATGGTATAGGTGTCTATTTTCAAGCCTGGGTGAGGGAGCATGAGGGATGCTGAGATGGCTAATGAGTCGGCCATGTCATTCTGAGCTCTTGGGATGGATTTTATTGAAAAAGCGTCAAACTCCTCAATGTTGTCCCATACCACGTTGCGGTAATGTCTGAGCCTTTCATTCTTCACTTGGTATATCCTTTTAACTTGATTTACGACCAGCTCTGCATCACCCTGTACTTTCAGATTCTTGATTCCTCTTTCCTTTGTGGCTTGCATGCCAAGTAGCAAAGATTCATACTCAGCAGTATTATTCGTGTTGAAAAATTGCAACTTGAAAGAGAGAGGAATAATCTCCTCTTCGGGAGATATTAGCACGGCTCCAGCGCCGCACCCACTAGTCGTGCAGCTGCCATCAAACTGCAAAGTCTAGATCTTGTTAAGATCCTCTGCTTGGATGAGGACATCCATTTTGTCAGACTCGGTAGACAAGAAATAGTTTCCCATCCCTGATGATTCGAAGAGAATTTGGGCTTTGGGGTCATCGGAGTTAGTAACCAAGTACTTCTTTTGTGATTCTGGCTCCAACGTTTGCATTATACCTTTGACGGGGATTCTAGCCTTAGACCAGTCCATATGAATCTCCCCACCAACTTCACTGCAAAAGCTCCTTCCTAGTAGAATTCCATATGCTGCCGGAATATCAGCAACGAGGACGGTCATCTTTACTCTTTTCTCTGGGAACGCCGCAAATGTGAACTGAGCATCCTTGATTTGACCAATCAGCGGAACCTGCTTGGTTTCCAAGGAATAACATCTGCCAAAAGGCTTGGTAAGGGTGAGGCCCAAGGCATGGGCAACTTTTGCTGGCATGACGTTATCGGAAGCCCCAGAATCAATTATGCAGTTGCTTAGTTTGTGGCCATTGATTAGGAGGGAGAGATAGAAAGGTTCTATCTTTCCTGACGCAGATGTTGAGGCAACATTTATGTGAGATGGAGGAGGAGTAGAAAGGATTCCTTTTGGGGAAACCTGAGTAGTTATGACAGCTTGGCTTTGGATGTATTCGGTCAACCTTACAAGCTGCTCAGGATTTGACTGAAGATATTCGGCTTCAGACATCTGGATTTTGGTCTTTTTAGCATGATCAATTATATCAAACACGGCCAAGGGTTGCGTTGATGAAGGAATGAGTCCCTCATTTCGCAATGGTAGGGTAGGATTACCGGCCTTGATAGGAACATGAGAGGGCTGATTCAGAGGGGAGATAGGGGAAAAAGATCTTTTCAAAAAAGACTTAATAACAGGTTGAGCAGGAAGGGGACTACCTCGTTTAGCGATGGTTGGAGGCGTGTGCGACACGGCCTTCACTTTCTGTGTATTGACAGCCACTTCTACTTCTTTTCCTTGTGAGTGGGTAAAAACAACATATGACTGCCCGCTTGCATATCCTTGGGTACCCTCCTCTTCATCAGATTCTTCCTCATCAAATTCCATATACCCGATAGTAGAGTCGCCAGTCGGTTCACCGACATCTTGATCATCTTCACCTGGCGATGAAGGTTCTTCATAATTTTGCTCCTCTTCTTCGATTTCGGCTAAAGCATTGACCGGAGGGGCCTCGAGTGCCAACCGTGGAGTAGCTGTGGGTAGGCGGGGCCTTTGTGAGATGTTGTTAGAAGTAAAGCTCCTCCGTGGAATATCCCGGTACGAAGAGCCGGGAGAAGACTGAGCTAGCTGCTTTTTTAATGCGAGCAAGTCATTTTCCATCTTTTGGAATGCCGGATCAGATGAAGTGGTGGGAGAAGGAGCGAAACTTTGGCTTGGATGGCTCTCGCTTCAATTCACCAGATATAAGAAAATTATCTTCAATCCGTATGGCAGCAGCTTGGGCGAGAACTAGAGTAGTGACTTGTTCTTGCAAGAGTAAGAAACTTACTTTTGAGCTCATGGCGTTCACGAAGAAACACTTCTGATTTTCTGGCGTTGGGAGCATGGTAGGTGGAACTCGATTGATTAGTGAGTTGAAACGGGTGATGAAATCATGCATGGTTTCATTGACCTCCTTCTTCAGGTGAGTGATCTTTGATAGCAACGTGAATGTGTCCTCGGAAGGCTTATACCTTTCTTCAAATGCAGTCCGTAAGGTGGCCCAACTAGTAATAGATCCGGCCGACAAATGCTGAAACCATTCCGCTGCTGGTCCTTGCAAGGTCTTCTAGAAAGAGGATGAACTGACACATCTTCATGAGTCACATCCAGGATACTGCATGACATGATGAATGCAGATATGTGTGAATCTGTGCTTTGGTTTTTGCTCCCATCAAATTTGGGAAAATTCTTTCAATTTCCATGTGGGAGCACGTGAATAGGATGTGGTAAAGCCAAAGGGCTCATAGCATTTCCCCATGGTACTGCCATTTGAACAGCTGGGAAGAGAATGCATGCTGGGAGGATGGTCCCACTGAGCAACAAAGCACTGCAAAGTGATGTGGATGCACCTTGTGAGAGATGCTTCCTTCGTGGAGGTGAGACACTCCTGGATGACCGGTCAGCTGAGCTTAGCGACGAGAAGCGTGCTGGTGTAACACTGAAGTTGTGCCTTTGAAGTAGATCGAAAGTAGGATCAACTTCTCCACGAGCTCTCCTGCTACGAGTAAATGGTTCACCTGCCAGTGTACCTTCCAGATCTGCAATATTTTGGAGCAAATCCTAAAACTCTTTTTGGTTGTACTTGCTGATTTTCTGAATTTTCTGACAAAAATCAGCAGCTTGTACTTTTCTAAATATTTAATTTTATCCCTCTTTTAACAACCGATTGTGGTTTTAATGACAAAGATCAACGAGGATAAAATGATGGTAAAGCTTAGTAAGCTGATTTTCAGATCTAGAGTTGACTTTTTAAAGAGTTTGAAAATTTTGGTAAACTGTCAAAACTCAGATCTACGGAAAAATACAGATTTTTGTAAAAACTCAGCGAACTAAAGATCTCTAACTAGCCCAGATCTATGGACCTCTGAAGAAAATTTTCAGTTTGGGTCACTTTTGCAAATTTTTTTGGATTTTGAACAAAAGTTAAAAATTTGCAAACAGGTAGTGATTTTTTTGATTTTCACTGATTTTCTAACATACCACTATCATAGATCTGTTAGATCTGTTCGATCCCCAACGGAGTCGCCAAAAAATGTTGGTCTGAAAATCTGTCAGGTGGACAGATCTATGGATAGATGAGCCAACAGTGTGCAGGGCATAGCCCCTCTTTGAGTCAGCAAAGTGAAACTGGTTTATTGCTATTCTACCAGCAGGAATCTGTGCAAGTCTCACAATATTCTACCTTCGGGGTTTTGGGATCTCATCCCAGTAGAGGTACTTCCAACTGTAAGAAGAAGGGGAAGAAGTGAGGTGGGGAGATAGGAAAGATCTGAAGGGAGAAAAGAAATGAATTCCAAAGCAGAAAGGTCAGAGGGTCTATGTTTTGGGCTGGTAGTAAACAGAGCCGAACTTACTCACATAGACGAACAAAGCAATACTGATGAATAAATGACAATAAAGTAGAAGTAGATTCAACAGAACAAACATACAGATCTAACATAAGAAAGCTCTGATGTATAACACAGGTATTCAGCACAAAGTCTAAATATTGTATTAATATTTCCTTCTGTTACAAAAAGCTCAAAGTCTTTTCTTCTTACTTCTATTTTTCATCTGAAAAGTATCCACCCTTGAATACAACAAGTATTCAAGTATATATAGAAGGAGAAAAAGAAAGAAGGACAAAAAGAAAACCAACAACTAATTACAAAGTATCTACAAAATATCTAAAAGTCAACTGTTGACTTTTGGCAACTTGGTGGATGACATCATCCCATGGTGCAACATGGATGATGTCATTGTTTGTGCCAACATACTCTTAGATATTTACAAAAAGAAGATCGAGAGGAAGGAGACTATTCATCATCGTCTCACGGATGAAAGGGAGTGTCTTGCTTCTACTGTTGCTCGGGAGAAGTGATGTTAAACTGGGCCCGATATTCCATGAACTTGCTGATCATGGGCTGAAGTTGATCTTGGGCAGGATCCTTGTGGTGATCACTGATAACTTCACAAGTTTCACGTTCATCCACGAGCCTTTCTGGGAGCTTGGAATATTCATTTCCCACCTCTATCAGGTACCCTATAAAGTCACGACAGGCCAGAAGGTTGTTGATGCATTCGGTGTCAAAAGTGGCTTCTGGCCCTAACCCTTGCGAGATGATCTCCTTAAAGATCTGAATAGTTTGGTCTGCCTTCCTCAGGGTGAAAGAAGGAGTGAGCAGGCCTGGGGACATTCTCAGGATGATTTGCTCCATCTGGTGCATAGCCTCCAAGGCTTCCTCTTTGACTTTATCTATCTTTTCGAGGACAAACTCCAACTGATCGACCTGGTAGTCCAAAGTAGAAAGGATTTTATTGGGCACTCTGGGGTGATTGAAGATGCCGAACTTGACTAGATCTTTGACTGAACAGTCGAGCATTTTCTGGAAGGTCTCATGCTACAGCCTAGCATGGTCCAACTCTTCAGAGATGGGTCCCGTAATCACCTGGAGTGCCTTGTTCACCTGATTGATGTTCTGATACAACTTGGTGAACTTGACGATTACTCCCTCACTTTCCTTGAGGATTTGGTCTCTCCAGGTGGATACTGCCATACCTTGCTCAGCTGATTTTGGCGTATTCATTTATCTTATCCTGGCTCAGGGGCTCAGGAGTTTCGGTGGCAGTTGTAGGAGGTGCACTGCCCATTTTTTGCAAGGCGTGGAGAAGATGTTTATTTTTCTCCTTTAATAGCCTCTTTTCTTCCTTTGCTTCCTGGAGCTTCTTGCAAAGGGCATCGACTGCAGATAGGGCCTCTCCCTGAAGGATTTCAGAAGATGTTCCCATTGTGACTTGGGTCACTATATAATCTGTCAGAGACAGATCCTTTTTATCCTTTAAAGGATTGGGATATGTAATCTCCATTACTCTTTCTCCCGATGCACTCTGAGAGAAGCGGGTTATAGGATTTTGCTTCTTAGCCCCCTTTGTTGGGATGACGGAGAAGTCCATTGGTGCGATAGGAACTTTCCTCTTTTGCTGGCTCAGATGTTGGGAGATCCACGCTGGACTTATGGGAGTGGGACCAGAAGTAGAAGAGGGGGCAACTGCAGTAGTGGAGGGAAAGTGCGTAGAGACACTTGGTGGCGGCATCGAGAGGGAGGCCGAGAAAGTGCTCACAGGGGGAAGGGACACTGCAGGGGAGGAAGACATGGGAAAGGAAGGGAGCTAAGAGATGAGAGAAGAAATGGTGGGGGACAGCTCTGTGAGAGAGGAGAAGATGGATGACGAGGAGGGGGGAACAGTAGAAGATGGGGGAGAGGATACGACCAAAGGAATGGTCACTTGGGTCACACGAGGAGGAGGAGGAGAGGGAGAAGGTACATAAGGGACCTCAATAGTTGTAGCAGTGGCAACATCCTAAGTGGATGTGCCCATCAGAACATCTTCAGCCACTTCTTTCTCTGGAGATAATAGACTCACAACCTATTCTTGTGTGGCGGAAGGGGGACTCTCAGGAGCTCCTTCTTGAGCAGAGCTTGGTTCTCCCTCTTTGTCTTTACCTCTACCCTTTGGTAGATGCTTTGGCCTGGCAGGTGCATTGCCCAATGGGGACGTAGTGAAATCTACCCCGAGGTAGATGAGGCCATTCATCCTGCACCAGTGTTCTGTCTGCCGCAGAGTTTCTTTGACCCTATCTTCAATGGTCTGGGGTGCTTTGGTTCTGTCGATTGTAGTAAATGGAAAGTTGTCCCCATCCATGTCAAGATACACCTGATCAACTTCTTGATCGGTAGTTTGATAACCTTTTGGGAAAATGGCCACGCCATACTGAATGATCTCTGCCAGGGCCAGGTGAGAATGGTCCTTTCTTCTGAGCTCGACCTCATGATACAGGTCGATATAAATGTCCTCGATCTGTGGAATGTGAATTGGATCGAGTTTTTCTTTGGGAAGGAAACTCCTTGGATCAAAAGTGGGCCTCTCCAGGAAGTTGTGCTTCAGATTGAGCAGTTCTAGCTTGGCAACCATTTCCTGGGCTTTGTGGTGAGAGATGCATGTGTATCTACCCACTGTAAGGGGGAAAGGAGTTCCACCCTTCTTTCTCTTCAGGCACTTCTTGTGTTATGTTATGAGCTGTCTGGATAGCTCCAAAAGGATCAACTTAGGACTGGCATATCTTGGCAATTTGGTGGGCTCACCCAGGAAGTTAGCTGCCCTGAGATAGGTGAAGGTGGGAAATTGTGTGAATAAGGCCCCCCACTTCTCTGTTGCTGTGACAATGCTCTTGGTTGTTCGACCGTGAGTCATGTTGGGGCTCAAAAGGCAGATGACGTTGTAGAAGAAAGCATCGTTAATCTTGGTAAACTGTGGGATGCTATTCTCTAGCTTCAGCTCTGGGTAGTACTCATATATTCTCACCTGGGGCCAAACCCCGCATCGGCTCAATGCTGGATAATCCCTTTCCGAGGCTGCAGCATAGACTACGTAGGAGTTCATGTAGAACCTCCCCGTTGTGGTGAGTTGTTGGAGCTGCTTGGATATGGTGTTGCTTATGATCTCTTCCCACTCGAAGCGTTGATCTGGTACGTTCTTGTTCATAGTTTCAAAGTACCTGAGCATCCATTTGTGAAAGTAATGGGTGTCAGAAAGCCCAAACACTCTGCTTAGGAACATGATGGTATCACTTAATTCCTCAGAGAAATCACTACGGTGAATAACCTGTGGCCATCTGGTTACCACCTTCTTGTTCTTTAAATACACTTCATTCATCAGTTGCATGCACTAGTCTTCATTATCCTCCATGCCTTAATGCAATCCTCTTGGCTCATGGCCACGAAATTCCGGTGGTGAGGGATGCCAAGCATGATTTCAAAGTGTCGAGCGGTAAGGTTGATCACGACTTCACCCTTCTCATTTTGGACACACCTTGTGTCTTTGTTGTAGCAGCGGGCCACTACCATCATGAATTCATTGTTTACTGCACTGACGGGGATCCCCCCAGCAAAATGCAGGCCACTACCTACTAGTTTGTCCATCCAAGGACTCCCCGTGACTCTCCTGGTTCTGGCCCAGAAATATTCCATGTCAATGTGACCGAGCTCAGAGTCTCTTATATCCAGGTCACATTCTGCCTGGGACTCAGGAATTCTGACCCTCTGATACTTGTACTTCATCTCTTCCTCTATAAGCTTAGCTTTGCCCTTTGATTTGGTCGGTCTCTTGCTTGATGTAGACATATGTGGATCTGAGTTCAGTTGCTGATCTACAAGAAGAAGAAGTGAAACCCAACACAGAAGAGCCATGTTAGCTATTAGATCTTCCATTAGAGTATTACAGAATGAAGAGTTAACAATTTAAAGGCCTCAGGGTGCAGGGCACATGAACACTGCAGGCTGCAGTGTTAATAGTATGGCGCATAGCAGAAGGGTGTTATAAGGAACAAATTAGTGCTTAGGGCGCAAGGATGCTGCACATGACATTTTTGTTATTATAAGTAGAAGTGTGCCTGCGCCATTCATGTGTTTTATGCTGGGCGCAGCATGTTGCACGGGGACAAGATGTGCCAATGCATATATTTTTCATGTTACATGGAAATTTGGTGTTGCAAGGTTGATGTGTGTAACATAGGCTTTATGTGCACAAAAGGGGAACTTGACACAGCGCAGGGAAGGCTTGCATGACATTGTGCTGATGTAAGAGGGGATGCTTGGCCTGTGCTATTGTTTAGGATTTATTCTGTTTCACATGGCACGGGTAATTTTCATGTTGCAAGCGGGATCAGTGCGCCTTCTTGGCACGACTGTATTTTATGTAACAGGCGTGGCGAATGCACCAAGAGGAAAAAGCACAGTTTTAAACTAATCTTTCAAGTTTTCTCTTTCCCTGAAAGGCTCGTGATCTTTCAGGCCTCTTTTGACAGGGTTTTTTAGATGGTGAAGGGGGCACAACAAGGAGGTCCAGGTGATTTTTGAGGCGGAGCCCTCCTTACCAGCAGATCTGGAAAGAGGAGGGAAGAGCTTAGGGGAGAAAGACAACAAGAACATACAAAAATGGGGGTTACAAATCCATTGCCTCCTACCATACAAATAATCAAAATAAAACATAGGAGTAAGAACCACCTACCTGGAATATATATAGTATGTGAGAGGTGAAACGGGGTCCACGAATGTGATACGAGGAGGACAGGCGTGCCGAAAGGTACAGAGGAATAAATTTATCACATGTTTTCAATTGTTAAAGTGACAGGGCGGATGCACCTATATATAGGCAAAGGTGCAATAAATGCGCCAACCACTTTTTCAAGAGGCGCACCAAAACATGTGTCGACACATCAAATGGTGCACCCTTTGGCATGGATAAACGCGTGTCAACATGGGAATACTTGCGCCTTTGGCACAATTTTAAGACTGTCAACACTTCATTCCTTGCGCCCTTTGGTGCACCAAAACATGGTGCAACAATTTATGTGTTAACATGAAGGCACATGTGCCTTGGCGCACGCAAGAATGGTGCATCACAGGAAGGTGCACCAAAACATGTGTCAACATGTCAAACGGTGCACCAAAGGAAATGAAGGGGCGCAGATTTACTGTGTAACATAGATAAAAGGTGTGCCCAGCCAAAAAGGGATCAAAAATGGCTAAGTTCAGAGAACTAGATTTCCCGGAAAAGGATTTTACAATGTTCCAAACGTAGAGGGGTCCACGACTAGGGACCAGGACAAAATTTTGTATGGTTACCTATAAAATTACCCTCGTCAATTTTACAGGATAACAAGTACAACCAAACGATCTCTTGTGTCCAACAAGGCAGCAAAGATCTCATCAAGTTTTTGGGTTTTCACTGCCCCTTCAATAGGTGGAGCATTATTCACAACGTTTCCTCTTGCTCTAACCATTTTTTGTTAGAAGAAAATTCAAGTTTTTATCATATTATGGACACAATAGTTCCAAGAGCTACAAGCTTCAGCTCTGATACCAAGATGTAATATTCCCATTTTAAGACTTTAGAAACAAGGGAATTTTTTTTTATGAGAAATATTCTCTATTCTAAATACGTAATTTAGAACAAACATTCCATAACAAGCATTCTTATAACAGATAACCATATATAGCTGTAATGACTCAGTGAGCTACCGATCTATTCATTTCATGACTCAGTAAACTACTGATATATTCATGTTTTAACAATCAGTATTGAATACTTTTATGTATACTACGTATATTTGGTTCTCTTACCTTGTTTTGGGTATTGAGTGATCTTTCTAAGGAACCTTACTGAATATTTTCTACCAATATCCATCTGCATCACGATCCTTAGAATAAGTGACATAGGACAACTCAATCAGCAGCTTGCGATACTTTGGCCAAAGATTTTTAACATACTATACATATTACTTATTCCTTGACGGCGTACTCGTCAATTTGGAATACGTCCTTCACCTCCACTGTATTGTTATCTAGAATGTCCTTTACCGACTTTTGTCAGTCCACTTGCCCAATGTTTAACCCTCATTCAGGTTAACAACATAGGTTATGATAGGAAGAGGCTCACAAAGACTTAGGGTATATTGGCATACTGGGTTAACCTAGGTCAACCTTGTCTACCAAGGTACCCTGAGTCCTAGAGGGCTACTTCATATCCTAACTATGCTACTATCCATTCCTAGAGGAAAACTAAGTTCAATTCCAAAAGTGTGTAGATCTTGATGATCAATGCAGAAGGGTGTTGCCACATGTTAACTGCATTGTTGTATCCTCGAGAAGATCCTAATCTTCTCAAAGGTACATCCCTATAGTTGGTGTGTGTCAGCATCCTATAGAACAACCTCGTTGAGATGTACATACCCCTAGGAGATTATTAATATATAATTAGTTTGGATAATTAAAAGTAGATTTCAACAACCTTACCCAAACCCTAATCCAAATCTCCCTAATTTATTTTCCAAATCAAGTTCCATTAATCCTTGAAGAACTTCCTTAACTTAAGATTGCTTTTGATGTTTGCTAATTTTGACCGAACAAGCAGTTGCCAAAAAAAAAAGGGCAGTAACCTCATAAGTTCCATTTAATGTGACTTAGCCATTCAAGGAAGTGTAACAACCACCTAGGTTATAAATTAATAGAATTTATTAAATGAAGTCTAATGATTATAAATCATATCTCCCTTTTTGTTTACATTTTCATGAGAGAGGAAGAGTCTTCCTCTTCATGGTCAAGTTCTAGGGTTTAACACACCCTTTATGTCCTTTACAAATTATGTAGTTTTCATTGTATGTTCATTACACATCACCTTACTATAATGAATTGTTTAGATAAGAACATTAAATTCTGTAACTTATCTAGTTGCATCACATTTAGGGAAATTACTCTAATTCCCTTTATCCTACGTATTCAAGAATACCCATTTAAACATATAAATAATATGAAGAATATCAACAAGATAAGATTCCATTTCTTTTACATAAGTACAAGATAATTTACAAAACCAAATCAAGTAAATTATCATCCTTCAATTCATTTTCAAAACTTATACATTTACAAACTTATGCATTTAGGCATACTGCATAACAACAACCTTCATTCAAAAGAATATAAATTTTTTTTTTTATACAACTCAAGAATGAATCAGAATTATTCACAAGAATCAGACTTAAATCAGCCAGTGCATCATATAATTTTTTTCCTTCTTTTATCACTTACGAAGTCCATCTACAAAAATTGCTAGCATGGGCCAGTTCAATGAACTGATAATGATAAGTACTAAGCCTTAAAATGAAGTGCACTCCACTAGTTGTTCCAATTAAAACAACCCTGCTTTAATGAACAACTATTATTTCATACACCAAGCATAAGTAAAAACAATCAGATAAGCAGAGCATTAATGAATCTTAATTCACTTCAAAAAGAAGAAGAAAATATAATCTATAATATTTTTCTTACAAATAAAAGTATACTTGATCCTATCAATTATCTTTACCGACAACAGAACATAACATCTCATTGTTTCCAATTCTACCACAATAGAATACAACACTTATTTTTACTATAAGATAAAAGAAGTGTTTGCAGCATAATCTGGTTAAGATGCTTTCATCTAAATTTTAAGTAATGAAGAAGAAAATCCATTTCACTATACTAAAACATATAATATTTGCAAAGTAGAAACATGTTCACATCATGACATAATCTATTTCAACTTAAGATTAACTACCTTAAAATCAAACATTTAAGATATTCATCAGGAACAGAATAATATAAAAATCTAGGAAGGAAAGATTGAGCGATAGCCAACCAATAAGTTTGCATTTTCTTTTCAACAAACCAGTCATCAATCTCTTTCTACTTCGTTTTAGTCAAATTGCAAGTATGAGAAGACTTATCAAGCAATGATTCTCTTTTTCCTAAAATAATAATTAACAGAAGGTTCCAAACAAATGAACTTAACCCAACTGCATTAGAAAAGGAGTCCTAATAGAATATGATCCTAACATGTAATCATTTCTTTCAACTTAATTAACAATTTACCTTTTCTATACATATAGTTTAAGTTCATACAAGAGTTCTCAAGAAAGAGAACAAGAACAACATCAAGGAAAGAATAAAACTTAATGCTACATTCCTTTCAAAACCTTCCCATTATAATGCATGAGTTCCACTTTCCATTCAGGACATTATAACAATGAAGTTCATACACAGCCCATAGACACTAAGAATCACAGTTTATTTTTTAAAGACCCAACATTATTTCATTGGACCCAACAAGAAGTGTGAAATCTGAGAAGATTATAACACTCAAAATTTCCCAATAGTTTAGTCAAGACAAAACTATCTTGTCAATATTTCAACACATCACTATAAGAACTAATAGATTGGGATTCCAATAAAAAGATAAACCAACAAGCTAATTCCTATCAAGATCTTAAAGAGTTTACCAAACAACCCACTAAACCATGCTTCCATTTTTCTCCGTATGCATGTGGTTTGTTTCAAAAAGAATTCTGAATTTAGAACCATTCAATCTAGTAATAAACTCAATTTAAATGACAAGATCTAAACAAAAATATTAAAAAAATACACTCTGACCAAGACTTGAATTAAAAATCTGAGTACAATGTAAAACATATGCTCCCTCAAAGGATCAAGATCATTCAAGTGATTATAAACAAGTTCAGACAATAACATGTTCCTTTTTTAGTTTATATTTTAATCAAAGAAACCAAAAAGACTATTAGATCTGAACCAATACATCGTTCAGGTTACAATTTTAAAAACACTAAGTAAAAAATTGATTGTACAGTGTTTCATCACAATATCTCAATCATGAGTTCATATATACACCTGCATCGTAATGCTAGACCGAATATAAATAAATTACTCATAAACAATTCAAAATAAGAATAGAGCTTCCATTTTCAGTTAACATCTTATCAAACCATGTTTCCCAACTGAAACAGAATGTAAGATCCTTAACAGAGCTCATACTAGATGAAAAAAAAGTATGAAAGTCGTGTTCTTAATGAACTTTCCATGTAACATTTCATATGGTCACAATAAAACATAGGCACCAAACCCTATGTGGACTATCAACAGTCCATATTATCCATAATAATACAACACAAGTAGCAAGCAGTGCGAGGGTTTTAGCAACAATCAATTTTTCGCAAGTTAGATAACAAGAACCAAGCCATTTACTACTCTATCACGGTTCCTTATATTTATGAAATGAAACACAAGCATCATAGCACCAAGAAACCTAACAGCAGTTCCCAAATACTTCTCAAGTTTTAGACAGAATTCAAACATTCATAAAAGATTCCATAAAAACACGAGATCTTTACCAGCTCAAGATCACAAAACATATCAAGTTCACAAAAAACTAATCTTAACAAACACATGCAGAACTTAGAGTTTCCATAAAAACTTAGCTAGTAATTTATTGGCAACAAAAGTCGTCAGAACCAAAACAAACAACAACCAAAAACTGCAAATACCAAGCAGAGTTACCAACTTCGTTCTTACATGCATAGTTATTGTGCTAAAACAATACAACATAAGTTTCCTATAGAATCACATATACCATAGATTCGAAACCAAGAATGCAAGATTTACTAAACCCAGCAACCAATTAACTAGATAGAGCATGCAATGCACAAAACTCGACAAAGAAGAGTTGTTTTAATGAAAAAACTTAAAAGAAAGCAAGATATTTTAACAGTTAGAGCCTATCATGCTTGATAGTGTCTCTGTCAAATCGAAGAAGACCTCCAGCCGAGCTCACTACTTCTCCTCTTCTTCACGAAAGATCAAACAACCAAATTCCTTTTCCAGAATTCCTCTTAAATATTCCATGAAACGAAAAATAGATTCAAAACTTCAAAAATAGCCATAAAGTGCAGTTTAATCTGCTAGTTCAAAAAACTAGAGAGTATGCAGAGTAAAAATTGAAAAACATGCAAAGTGAAACAACCTAATTAAAATCTGCTTACATGCCTACCAAGATGGTTTGAGCACAAAAACCGAAAGTAATAAATTTCATTAATTCCAAATCTCCTACCTAATCTTCCTTGTCACCACCTTCCAAGTCTGGTGAATGCCAAGTCAAAAATAACATGCATTTCCATTTTAGTAACACTTCCACCTAAGCCTCCACCAAGTCATGTAGTCCCTGCCAAAATTGGCAGTCCGTATGCATTTACCAACCTTATCAATAACATAAGTGCCTTAGGAACCATCACCCAAATGCATGCAACCAATTAAATCCCCATTCATATTCTTTAGTTTAGGATAGATTAGATTGCTTAGGTTAGATCTTAGGTAGATTAAAATTTATACCTTAGGATATAACACTAACAACTAACCCCCACCATAGGCCTTAAAAAATAGGTTTAGATAATTCCCAGATAGGCTAATTAATTCAAAACACAATAGTTTTAGGCATTAGGTTAGATTACAATATTACCTTGTAGTACTAGGATCTGGGTTAATTTTAATACCTAGTAACCTTTCCAATTCCATTTGCACCAAGCTTAGGTTAGTTTAGAAATCAACCAATCCTAACAGAATAAGAATCTTAAGGTTAGAATCATAATTCTAACAAGTGACATAGCTTAGGTAGAAATATATTTTTTTTACCTAGCTTAGGATCCTGTAGGTTAGTCCTATATAGGATCCTGGATCTCTCGTATGCCGTGAATAGGCTGCATTTTCATTTTCATCAGCAATGACATGCCATGGTCAATCTCTAAAGACCCAAGCAAAACAAACCACCGAATGGAAACACGTTCACACAAAAAAATTCAAATAAATTG
Source organism: Taxus chinensis (assembly GCA_019776745.2). Taxonomy (NCBI): domain Eukaryota; kingdom Viridiplantae; phylum Streptophyta; class Pinopsida; order Cupressales; family Taxaceae; genus Taxus; species Taxus chinensis. The sequence continues at coordinate 175,657,041 of CM034151.1, forward strand.
TAACTACAAAGTTCAGTCCAATGTGTATCTTAATTCATGGAATGTCAATTTACCATTAGTTCAACAGAGTAGATTTAAAACATTCCTTGGATCACTAAAATTGATCCAAGGATGAGTCAGATAAATAGGTAATTTTAGAACTTTTAAACCAGATGGCAAATCACCTACAAGAAGTGAAAAAAATGGATTCAAGAAAACCATTCCAATTCTGTCAAAGGATATTAAGAGTAGAAAAGACTTATCCATATCAAGCATGATTTCCAATAATTAGAATAACATATCCTTATAAGAAAAATCACATGTCAACACTTGAAATGCAAAGGAGGAAAATAACAACTGTCAGGGGTGTTACACTTTTTAGCTCTCTCAAAGTGTTTGAGATCTGGTGCCTCTCTTTCTTTGGAACTCTATACTTTGGGTTGTGGATCAACACTTGTTAGAGCTCCCCTCATCTTCTTTCCAATACTAGATGATCTTAGTAGTAGTAATGTAGGAGTCCTTGGTTTATTTATTCATACCCCTTTAGTTTTTATAGGCACTTCTTGGGTGATTGGGGCATTTTCCATATATTTTAACATAATTTCAACTATTTTTTTGTTTTAAAATAGACATAGAGGTTCCAGTCTCATTAGCAGCTACATTCTATTCATCAATAATACTGGAGATGGGTTTCTTAGTAGGAAATTGAGGAGCTCTTCCTCCTAATGGATCAATATTATCATCTCCTTTTAAAGGAGGAATATCTTCCTTCAAGATTCCCAAATCTCTTAATTCATTCAAAACTTATGTATTTTGGATAGAAAAGTCCATACCTTTATTTTGTAAGCAATTCAAAGTCCTCATTACATTAGTACTTCTCTTATGTGGATTATTTGATTCTTCTTCACCCCAAAATATGGAATTAATTAGTTGTCCCTCAATCTTTTAGTCAATATAGTATTGAATCACTATCTATTTTTTACATCTGTTATTCCTTGAGGTACTAAAACAATATTAAAATAAATGATATGTCTGAGGGTCATTCAAGAAAATTATCTGGGTATGAATTCCTCTTCATCTTTGTAATTCATCCAATAATCCTCAAAATGACTCTCATGCTCATATGAGCTTCCTAAATCATAACTAACAACCCATCTGATATCATACTAGGACTTAGGTTCAAATTTATCCATTTCAAACCTTTCCATCTCTTTTTCCATTAACCTAGCCTTTGCAACAATGGGGCAAGAATATCCTTCAATCTTGATAGGAAATTTATTATTGTTTTTGTGCTTACGTGTAATCATGTTGTCCACTAGTGCCAATTGTCTAGAAAGTTCACATAGGTCCCATTTTTCATCCACATATCTAGGCAATTTGTATGGGGGCCCATCAAATCCACTAGCTCTGATATAGGTAAAAAACCTACGTTGAATAAAAAATCACTCCAATATTGTAGTCTTGGCTTCTTAAAATATTCTATATTGTTCCCATTTTGGCTTGAAAAGACATATTATAGGTGAAAAAATGAATCATTTACTAATTTGACATTTCTTTTCCAGTTGTCTAGGTTTAGCTGGGGATAAAAATTACTTACTCTATGATCTTTTAAATTTCCTTGTTGTGGGAGGCTAGGAAAAATCTTGTGTCCTACAATATTGTAAATCAAGTACAACATCATTTAAAACTCAAGGTTTTAAGTGGTGCTCACATTGATTTTTGTGGCTAATTCAAAGAGTTGTCTGTGAATTGATGTACCTATGAGTGTTGCCTAGAGAATGCTTCCATTATTTTGTAATATAACCCCAATGTATAGACACATCAATTCCTTAAATTTGTAAGCCATATCCAAGCTATCCATTCTACTTAACAACACAATCATGTCTTCAACCTCTGCCACAAATTTTGATCTTAATAAATTCTTAGGGATTCTTGTGGTAGCCTTTCTATCTATCAACAACCACTTTTTATTCATCAGCCTAGTATAATATTTCTTTTTAGCTTAAAATATTCTAAAAATGGTCCTATGTTTATGGTTACTTGTTTTATAATTTTGGGTAGTCGTAGCAATAATCTAAATGCTCCGGGTGTTAAGGTCAATACTACTTCACCACTTCCATCTAAGACTTCTTATTTTACCAGATGATAGTTCTCAGAACATATTCTTACCAGCTCTGGATAATGTGTAGATGGAGGGAAATAAGAAGCTAGGGAAATATGGATAGCATAAATGGCATTAAGGAATTCACTTTATTTGTATCACGAAGTCTTTGAAAAAAATCAAGAAAGTCAGCATTCAAAAAATTTGTATATATAATGGTGTCACAATTACTGTTGATACTAGAAGAAACGTGAAATCTCGTTTCCATGGGCTTCATCTTATGTGTTTCAATTTCCCCTCTAAATTTATTGCAAATCGCAAATCAAACAACAAGAATACGAATGCAAGCAAAAAACTCACCCGTTCCTCAAAAGCTTTCTGAAATTCTTCTTTGTACCCATGGCTCCAAATCCTCTGGCTCGAATACACTTCTCCACAGTCCAAGTTTTCTCTTTATGTTATAGATTCAATAGAGCTAGTTCTTCCGATTTCTCGCATGCAAGTTAATAGTTTGAAATGATCATTTTTTTTAAAAAAAAATATTACCTTGATCTATGCAAAACACATTAATGGTGGTAGCCATAAATACACCAAATCATGTACACTCAATTTTCCTATTTTATTTGAATATAACCCATCCATGTGTGTTCTTTGGAGAGCGGTGGGACTATGGAGCTTATTTGCAATTTTTTCCACTTTTCAAATGAAGGCAACACTGTAAGTTTAACCCGAACACCCACTTGTTGAATTTTCTTGAAAAACTGACATGTGTCCTCCTTTGGGATTCAGGAATAAATTTGTGCTTTACTTTTCATCAGGTGCATAATGCAAGAGTGCATAAAAATTTTGTTTCCCCACTCCAATACTATTTGGACAAGTGTTTACATTTTCTGAGTAGTGATGTATTTTCACTTTATATCGTATAACCTCGAATATTCCTTGAAATATTCGATTGGGTCTTGGGATTTTATTTACACTTTGTATATTATGTAAATATTTTAAATATGTAAATAAATCTCAAAATGGAGAAACCAATCAAAACATGCCACGTGCCTTTGGGAACCAGGAAACAAAATGTAATTTGCACGAGGATCAACAAAGGATGATACATGAATATTTTTGCAAGGGTTGATCTAACTATTTTAACATGTTTTATATGAAAAACCTTCTTGTAACAACATCGTTGTGATTACAAAAAACTGACCTCCTTAGACTCCCGCCTAGGGAAGACAAAGACTAGGCATGAGTATAATATTGCAGCCTTCAGGGCCATCGAGGAGTTCATCGAAGGTCATGCACGAAGTGTTTCACATCTTAGCGGTGTCCCGGCTACACTTTGGGGCAATGAGAAAGAGAGCAAAAGAACCAGAGAGGAGCTTGATAAGACGGATGCTGCTCATATGACCACGTTGGGCATGTATCATGCTTGGAAAAAAGTAAAGATGAGTATTGATCAAGTGGCCAAGAAGTAGTCCTGACTACTTTTGCTGGTCCTTATTGTTTTTATTACTGCTTCTTGGCTGTAGGCTTGCTGTTTTTTTTACCGTTGTTTTGGTTGTTAAGTCTCGGTTTGTGTAGCTGTTTCTGGGCTTCGATGTTCTTTGCTGTAACTTTTTTGCTTTGCTACAGCTTCTCTGCTCCTCTCTCTTATTCTGGCTTTTAGGCCTTCTTTTGTACACAAGGGTATAGTCCCTTTCAAAAAACTATTTACCAATATTAAAAAAAACATCGTTGTGATTACTTCAACTGGGAATAAATATTCACATCATATTATTATACCAACATAGTATTTTTTGGGATTCAACATGGGTTTATCCTTCGAATACACATATATAAGAATTATAGCGAACAAGACATGGAAATTTTTGGAGGAACTTTTAAGACTAAGGGGAGAGCTCAAAACAAGCACCATCATGACATCTTAGCTAGATTGTTTTTGTATCTCTAAATTTAATTGGCTAGGTGTTCATTAGATCCATGTTTAAGTTGTGTTAGTTGGGAATAAGAGATCTTAGAGTTGATGTTGATAGAGAAATGAGTAAGAAATACATCGGCCAAATGTGTGAATGAAGTTACCAAGTGAATAGGTATGTCATAAAACCAATGCATTGTATAATCATGGAGACTATGAGGAATTATTTTAGCCAAAAGAATATGATCATATGCAAAATGTATACAAGATACATGGAATTCTCTAAGATGTTTTTTTTGGTCATCGTACCCATTGAAAATGGGATGCTTAGGGGTGAAGAAACTAGGAGTAAGTGGATAAGTGGAGATGGAAGGTTCGAATGGAGTGTGCAATAAAAAGGTGGAATCCAAAGATGTAGACACGTGAGAAGTATCCTATTACAACTGATGAATTTTTACTTAGATGTCTTGATAAAGGGAATTTAGCTCTTGAGCACCAATGGATGAAATCTATCATGTATGAGAAACTAAAGGTGGTGTGAAGTGATTGGTAGGATTATTGGTAGGAAAATAAATGGTAGAAATATGTGGGATAGTATAAGCAAGTGGTTAAGTAGCAACAAAAGGAGGCATGGATACAAAAGCGGTGAGCTCTACCAAATTAGTAGCTTCCCCACAAGCAACATGTAAAAACAAGTCTAGATCTTAGGGATGCTCAACAATATGATCATTAATGGCCTTAATATGTGCATCAACAAAATCACCATAAGATTAAGCCATGGCGGGAGAATAATAACCCTAGACGAAAGGTGGAGTCAAAGGACATGTTCAACAAAATGATTAAACTAAAATGGAAAATATGGATGATCTATATCTATTTTATTTTATTTTATGCAAAGCAGTAAATAAAAACTAAAGAAATAAAGGAAATGACCCAAGAAACTAAGTAAATGAAAATGTAAAACCCTAATGTGCAAAGAGGGTTAAGAAGGCCTTAGTTGATTTGTAGATTATTTGTGACTATGGCACAGTGGACATCAGATGAACAGAAGGAGAATATGACCATGAGAGAGCTCTAGAAAGTGGAGATACAAGTTATATGAATAGATTGGGGCACCTGGAAAGGTATGGGGGATCTTGGTGCACCTTGGTATGAGATATGGGCCCTAGTCTACAGAAATCACCAGAGAACCTCCTATGAGGTGTCACTAAGTGATCATCTAGCTTTGCTTCTTGTTGTGTGGATGTCATTGAACTACATTGGGTGTCATTGTAAATCAAACATGAGAATAGATCTACAAAACCCCAATCCAAGCATCAAAACCATAAAAACAAAGATCGATATGAAGAGGTCAGATTGTCCTCAGCACAATCGTGGACTTTTTAACTAAGTATTGGACTGCATTTCAGACCCAAATGTAGTTCTAGGTGTGTGTGTATGTGTGAAAATTGTGCCCTAGGTGCTCTTGTAATAGTCACACTTTGTGAAGTAGTGAGAAATAATTAGATATAGACATGTAAATAGATGGTGGATGAAATATAATAAAATCACCTCTTATGATGTGTGATGCAGATGAACCATCCTTGTCCCTTGTGATGGAGCTAGATGGATACAAATGGAGTTCTAGATGCCTTTGATTGATACTACCTTAGGTGGAGATACTATTGCTTAGTGCTTGGTCCCCCATTATGGTATCAAAACTTTATATTTATATGGTTATCTTGTTCTAAATTTGTATTTAACCTTGAAAATTAAAACCACTAAAAATATGGAAAGCTCAAATGACTAAAAAGTGCACAAAATATGGAAGCAAATTACAAGGAGGATCAAGCTTCCCCATAATGGATTAGGGTGGATGGGGTGCCCCAGTTCTAGCTGGGTTCCCCAGTCAAAAGTTGAAATAACATAGGATGACAAAACAAACTAGGAAAGTACATGCGGAAGGTCGAAAGTGACAACAAGAAGTAAAGTAAAATTTTAAAAGTACATGGGTTAACTAGTGCTTTCTTCACTCAAAAACTATATAAGCATTATTTTGATACCAGGAATAAATAATACACAAAGTGTGTGCTGTCGACACTAAAATTTTCCTCCGTAATTTCTATTTCATTAATGTATGTATTAGGAATAGGATGTTGTTAAGTATAATTAGTAGTAGCGTCCGATAGAAGATAACGGTGCTGCCAGTACGACGCCGCCAATAATATATAGTACGGTAATAGTCAAAAGTACAATAGGAATGTTGTGGTAAAAAGTAAAAAGTTGTCATAAGTGGTCCAATAATGTTAAAATTTCAAAGTTGGGGTAAGAAGAGAAGTAGGGTGTACATGATTAGGAATTAGAAATATTATATTGGTAATAAGGACAAGGAGTGAGGTCATAAATATTTTGTATATTTTATTTGTAAAAAGTCTAAAAATGTGGAACCCATGTAAAATGATAAGGTTTATCTTATCTTAAAAGATAAGCTTACATGTATAGATAAGAGTTAAGGTATGGAATATGATTCGTCAGAGTGGATTTCTTATCCTATCTTAGAGATAAGATGGATAAGCCTAGAAGTCTATAAATAAAGAGGCCACCCCCCTCATTTAGCATAGAAGGAAGTAGTGAGAAATATTGCATGAGTAAGTGTGTAAAGGAAGCCATCAGTTTAAAGTGTGTTGAAGAAGCCATTAAGAGGTGTAATTGTGAAGTTTCTCCCATAGTATTGGTGGAATGCAACTGAAGTCAATAACACTTGAAGTACCTCATGGGTGAGATTGTAACAATTTCATGCTAATATTATAATTTACTCTGATATTTAAGATTTATCATCATTCCTTTTTATCATAGTCTATGGTATTCTTGTGTTATGTTTGTTGTTGTGTTTCTAGATTACATCCACCAAACTAAAGGCTGTGCATTAGTAAATAATCATAGCACGAGGAGTTCCCGGTGAAGAATTATCATAGTGCTGGATTGGTGATGACAGTGCTTTAGTGACAACATGTTTTTTGTACAAGAGAATAAGGGCAATTTTCTACAAAAAAATCATGTTTGGAATAAACTTATGATAGTTGTGGCAGTTTACAATGTTTGCAAAATTGTATACACACAGAGAATACAAATAAAATTAGAAATGAATTAGTTATTTTTGAGATATAAAAATTAGTGGTATAGACTTGAAAATATGGTAAAGAGGCCAAAAGGTGTGAATTGGTGGGTAAAGAAATAAATGTATCAACTTTTATGGTTATATTTAGAGAGAAGATAGTGTATGAGTATGCAATGCATACACACATAACTTAATAGTCATCTGAGTAATGTAGTTTATTCAAGGACACGTTTCCTCTTAATACTATTGTGTTAGTTGTTTATTTTCTATAGAACTATATGCTACAACCACATAATGAAGTTTAATAAAATATTACAACTCTATTGAAGTTTCAACAAGGTTGCTTTGAGATATTCTATGGTAATTTGAGTAACAAAAACATTATATTTGGTAAACAATGTTAGGATTAAAAGTGTTTCACATTATTAATCATATATTATTATATGTAAATGTAATATTTATAATATTACATTAATATGAGGATGTAAATGAGTTGTTATCAACAACTCATATATTAGAGTTTGCATATAGTTTTGTTATACCCGTGAATATTATTCCGGGATATTTGTTATAACACCTCCCTAAATAATCAGAGGTTGTTTTCCTATCTATATGGCTATATTATAGCCTGTGTAATGTTTTCATATTATGTTGAATAGAATATCTTTTACTGTGTTAATTCTCTGCAACCTGAACCAAATTATTATTTGGTATTAAAGAAAGGTATAATCCCACCTACAATGGAATTCTAATAGACTTTTAAGGGTTAACGGGAAGCACCAGTATTGTTGAGTTGCTCAGATGAATGAGGAGATCATTATTTGTAGCCTTTGTGTTGTTTTAATTCTAGCATAGTTTTAAGGTAGTCTTTGTATTTGCAGTCAACATTTTTTGAGATCTACATTTACATTTCCAAGAGTTACACTGAACACAGATTCGAACCAAATTGATATCAACAAAGTTTTTTGCAAAAAGAGAGTGATTCGTGAAAATTTTTGGTGAAGAGAAAGTCAAAGGAAGACGTATTTGGTCTATTTGCATCAATTGAGTTTCTGATTTGTGAATATTGGTGATGATCATAGATTTTGATCAATATCAGTTAGTTATTCCTAGCCTTGGACTCAATACTGTCTATGTTGAATTTTCCTTCCACCTGGCCGTGTATTTAAGACAACTGCATTCAAATTACATTATCGGATCTACAGCTCCTCCACTTGCCGATGTGTAAAATTCAATGTGGTTTTTTGATGGATTTATCTATTTTTTGTTTCTACTGACTATGATAAAAGTTACTGATCATTCCTGCGCCACTGTGCCAAAGATCACATTAGAGGAACTAAAATTTGAAAAAGCACAGAAGTATAAGTCTTGTACATATTCACCTAAGTGAATTCTCTTGTGTGTCTCCTAGTCTTGCAAGTTGAATTGGTTGAATGATTGCATGTCAACTGCCAGCTTCCCCTCGATCCTAGGTGAATCGACAAGCATGTGGTCTTCAGTTCAATTTCATTGAAAGTCTTTTCAAAGTGGGAACTAGACACAGATTTATCCACACCGCAGATCCATGCATGGTGCACCTTCAAATTTCATCACCTATGGGAAATATTCATGATTGTTTTGTAATGATCATTGTTTTCCCCATGTAGTCTCTTCCAAGTCTGCAAATATACACCGTATTTTAATGTTTTGAGTTTTTCCAATAAAATTGCCCAGCTATCCTTTGGTCTGGTCATTCAAAGTATACGGAAGAAGTAGGTAGTACTTTATTTGTTTAGAGTTTGATAGTATTTGGCATGCTCTTTCCATATGTGTGCTTAATTAAAAGGCCAAAGTAGAGTTGTTTTTTTAAAAGTTAGAAAGGTCTTGTCTCTTGTGGGTCATATAGTCAAAAGTCAAAAATATTGTGTGTTAAAGTTTCATGGTCATCATTTTAGTTGTAAGTCCCAAGAGCTGAAAAATAGTGGCATGTTTATTATTATTGTTGAAATAAAGTCATTACTAAAAGTGTGACCATTAAAGTTTTTGTCATCAAAGTAATTAAATATTAATTTTTTGTTTAAGTCAAAAATAGTAATAGTCTTTATCATCCATTGTGTTCTAGTTATTGTCATTACAATATTGTCCGCGTAATGTCATTCTAAAAGTATTAAATTTGTCTCAAGTCAATTGTTTAGTTGTGGTCATATGCCTATGTCTTACCTCTTAGGAATCATATTTGTATTGTCAATAAAATTATCAACTTTTTTATGTCATTTTCAAAATTGTGAATTGTCATTAAAAGTTGTGTCATTGTACAAATTCTAATATATATATATATATATATATATATATATTTACCTCACCGATGCATTTTCAGTGTTACCCAACATCCGCAAAATAAATGATTTCACATTGTGGAGGGAGAAAAAATAAACCCAATGTAGAAAATATTGAGCATCCAAGTCAAATTCAACTAAGCTAATAGCATATTAACTAGAGGATGGAGGCATCGGAGGCTGGAGGTTAGATAGCGACCTCTCATCAGTCACCAATGACGGGGCTGCATGGAGCTGTGGTGGCATTTTGTGGTGTGAATTTACTTTCAGTTGTGTGCTTTAGTTTTACAGTACCTATTTTACAGTATAGTGTGGATTTCATATTTTCAATGTAAATTGAAAAATACAAACAAAAGATCATTCCTTTTCACTGGTATGTGGATATTCATATTTCCCCTATGCAATAACATAGTGAAGAATAAATAGCAAAAAGATATGCAACATCATGAGTCTTGATGAGGTAGAATAGTCTTATGTGTTCCTGTCTGTACCTAGGTTTGTGGTTAGCCTCATGAAAACCATTAAAGGTTGTTCAGATGTGTTCTTGCTTGTGTTCCCACACTACTAGGTCAGATGTGTTCCCTAGAGTGACTGGTTGATAAATAGATGATTCCTGAGCGTGTTCCCATCCTCGTCAGTCAGATGTGTTCCCGACAGTGCATGGTTGATAAGAAGTTGATGTGTTCCTTCTTCTACCTTCAGTTTGAGTGTGTACCAAGATCATGAGCAAGCATTGGCAGCATGGTGTAGAGGAAGTGTGAAAGTTGTTTACTACCATGTAAACATTAAGGGGGTGAAGATTAGCAATTAATAATGTTCACACTAAGGGGGTGAATGTTAGGATTAATAGTGTTTCACATTATTAATCATATATATTATTATATGTCAATGTAATATTTATAATATTACATTAATATGAGGATGTAAATGAGTTTTTATAAACAACTCATATATTAGAGTTCGCATATAGTTTTGTTATACCCGTGAATATTATTTCAGGATATTTGTTATAACACCTCCCTAAATAATCGGAGGTTGTTTTCCTATCTGTATGGGTATATTATAGCCTGTGTAATGTTTTCATATTATGTTGAATAGAATATCTTTTATTGTGTTAATTCTCTACAACCTGAACCAAATTATTAAACACATCATACTACTAGATAACTATACATCAAAACTAAATAATTCCCAAATTTTCTACTCATTAGGAAGGATGTGTATGATAATATGTCTTCAAAATATTTGTAATTTCACTTATTTCAGACATGGAAAAGGAGAGTATGATGGTTCAGGAGCATGTGTTAAAATATCCTTAGAAAGAGAAGATATATGATGAAGTACAAAGATGCTGCAAAGTTGACCAATGTAACATACATCATGGAATGGTGTAAGTAAAAAAGAGGTCTAGATAATAAGGTCAGTCCTACAATTTGTATAAAAATCATTGGTGTAAGAAGATAATTTTATAAAATATGAAGATTTTTTACACTAATAGGATCTAGTGAGTTGTAATCTTTTAAAAGTTCAAATGTGGGCTTATGGATTATCCATACAAAGCATATGACATGATTTTTGTGTTCATGTATATATTTTTTTGTGATGACTGTGACTCAAAACAATTCATTAATGAAGTATTTTGTATATATTTACATCTGATTAAGACATATCTATATCCACAATCTCTATGAATCATAGGGAGTTAATCATTAGTTGAATTTGACCATATATTGAATCTAGTACAACCAAGTATTATAAATGCATTGTTTAATTAAAATTAATATTTTATATCTGAAATAGGATTCAAAAACCTGAACTGTGAGGATCAAAAGGAACGAAATGAGCATCCACGGATGTATGAAATATAATGTGAAGAGATATTGGGAGGAGTGAGCATCAACTGAAAGTTCATAAAAAGATTCAAAAAATGGTTAGAACCTCGTTAAGCCACAAAGCTCTCTCTCTATCTCATATATCATAAATGGTGTACATATAGGAGGTGCTAAGTAACTCCCAGCGCTGCAATCATGAGAAATTGAGTGGATAGGGGGAGTTGCATTCCCATAATAGAAAAGTAACTGCCAATGATGCATATGACATGTTGATGAGTAAAGGAATCCAATGATGACCCCTGCATGACCCACATACCTATGATCTTACCTAAGTGAGATGACTTGCCTAATGATGTGGAATGGTGACTCACAAAAACATTCCCCCCTTCATTGTTACTTAGGATTAGGCAGTAATTTAGAAACAAGAAATGTGTCTTGACATGAAATCCTGATGAGGTACCCATGCAAAAAAAGAAGTCCCAAGCAGTGAAGGAAAACCCAGTGGGAAAAACATCTACCACAAGAGAAAAAACACTCTTTAATCTAAGAAAGATGCCAATGATGGGTCCCATCCATAGATGAGCCTAAAAAGGTACCCATGTATAGAAGGGAAATCTCTGAGGAGGAAGAAGAAGAGAGAAGAAGAAGGAGATGCGAGGAATTTAGAAGATGCCATGGATGGATCTTAAATATTCAACTCTAGGAAGTCTCTTAAAAGAGTGTCGATGACAAGATCCGCTGCCTCTACACTAAGAGGAGACACCCACACTGATTTATGTTCCTACCCTTAAGAAGGACATAAATGGCGTGCTTGAATTCTTCCCACTTCGTGAAGGAAACCGAAGACAGCAACATGAATAACTCTTAGTCTGGTCCACAAAAGTCTTACATAGGTCTAGCAAATGAATGCCAAAAAACCAAAGGTAGTCCCATGTGCACATAAATTTCAGAGTGAGAAGAGAGAACACCCATGGAAAGGATTTCCAGGTGATGTGAAAGCAATAAAACAACCCCCAGAACAACAAAGGGGTCCACAAGAGAGGGTGGATCAGTGAATAACTCTAGAATAGTGGAAGTGATAAGAGTCCCAGAAGGAGAACTCCCAACAATATAGATGATAAACTCCTCGAAGGAACCTGTAGATGGATTAGGAACCTATAGTTCATTACAAGTGGGATCTTCAAAAAAATGACCAAGGTTGGGTAGATACTCCTTCAAATGAGGGGGCTGAACAAAGAGTAGAGTGATGTTGGACATAGGTAAGTCATATAATGAAGGTAGATGAGTAAAAGGATCCTCACACACTGAAAGTGGAAATGCATCCGATGCAATGAATAAATGAGTTTGAGTAAGACTGCAAAGTGTCTAATGACAAGTGGGATATGGAAACACTCTTTGGAATAGGGAGAGAAAGAGGAGAAGAGTCCTCTATAGTAATCTTGGCATCAGAACTGGGTGTACAATCCTCATCATTAGAAGAAGAAAAAAGTGATTCTATGTCAGCTGAACTGTCATCACAAGAAGAAGAAGAGGAGACAATGAGATCAATAGCAACAACAACAGAGGTAGTATATGAAGGGTCTCCATAGAGGGACTAAAAGATGCTCTAGATGCAGTGGGGAGGATCTGAGTCTGCCACATGAAATTGGAGAGATCTAGAGATGTGACACATTAAGTGACCAAAAACATGGTCGCAAGTATCAAGAAAGTCCTCAAGACGACAATGATCAGTGGGTGTAGGAATTGGTTGAAGAAAAATGTGTGAAGTAACATTCCATAGAAGTACACGAAGTTGAATAGTTCTCTCTCCCAAGAAGTGGTAGAGGTTGTAACGTGATCATGTAACACTAAAGTATGGAAAGAGCATCTTCCATGATGTGGAATCAAGAAGTGCAAGGTGCAAAAGAAGAAGGGTACTAGAATGCAGGGCTTTGTACTTAGTCAATAATGTGTCTGCAAACAATACAACACCTATGAAAATAACAGTGGTAACCCCCTCTCTACGGAAATAGATACTGTGCAACTATGATAAGGTGCGTATATGAAACATCACATAATTGACCACTCACCTTGTTGTAGGTGAGAAGCACATGAGAGTGGAGTCCAAAAGGAATTCCTAGGTCAAATTCAGAGGGACGTATGCAATCAAGCACAAAAGCACAAAATTTAATACAAGGGTACAAATTTCCCAAAGTGACAAAAAATGCATCTCATGGTGCAAAAGAGAAGGCTCTCTTACCGCAAAGTTGTGGTGGACGCGTCTACTAGCCATAAGAAAAGAAGAGTGCTATAATGACAAGATAGAAAAAATGCCCCAGAAACCCCAATAACCCTATATACAGAGCCTGGAAAAAAAAAAATACTCCACCCTAATTATAATGATTTTTTTATGAAGTTTCCCCTTATAATGCTATGCAATGCTGAAAAATCGGGGAAAATTGAAAAAATCCATAAAAGGGCCAATAGGGGGTGTCTTGGAGCTTCGAAGGTAAGAGGGAGTGAAGGGGGAAACCAACTTGGTAAGTTGGCCGAGTTGGCTTGGTTAGGAAGCTAAAGCAGTGTAACCCGACAGGTGTTCAAAGGTGCTCAGTAGAGTGAAAAGTGGCTCGCACCAAGTTAGAAGAGGTTAGGTAGCTTTAAGATAAGTGATGAGGTAGCATGTTGGCTCATGCTTCAATTCATCCATGTGGAGATTTGTAAGGAGCCACATGTCGTCTAAGTAGGAGGCCACGTATAAGCAGGTGTCGGTGGAAGCTAATGTGGCAGGTGAGTGGGGTTCCATGTGTCAAGGAGATGTGCCAGTGAGCAACATGAGGTTGGCGAGCCTATGTAATATGCTAGGAAAACTATGTAATGGTTAAGTTGACTAGGTAGTTGACTGAGGTCAGTCACTGAGGGATTCCCTATTGATGTGACAAGTTTGAAGCAAGAGCCAAACTAGCCAAATAGGGAAGTAATGGGTGAGCTGTTAAACTGAAGCGATGAACACCAAAGACCTAGGTCAATATGTAATGCATGGAGAAGAGTAAAAATAGGGGTGACAAGTGGAAGCATGTATAAGAAAAACTCAAGAGACCAATGGCCAATGACAAGGCGTGTAGTGAGGAACTAGTGCAACTATTGAATGATTCGAAGTAGAGCCATACATGGCAGAGCTACGATAGCATGGGATGGCGGAACATAACAACAACACGGAGGCAGAGGCAAGAGTGAAGGAAATGGAGAAACCACAAATTGAGCTCGTAGGTCAAACATCCATAAGGAAACCCTGTTATTCGAAGGAAAAAGAGCCCACAAAAACACAAAACCAGTGCCAAAAATGTCATAGAGAGAAAAAATCAGACCAATTTGGGTAGAACATGTTAGAAACATGTAAGCGATTTGAGAAGAGGAGGGAGGCAAGCTAGGGAGGATAGCTAAGTGCCTAGCTCAGTAAGTTAGGGCTGAGTTGAGCCAACAAAAATACCTTCCACCACTGAAACTCAAGAAAAATCCCATAGGAGAAACACATATTTGCAACTAGAAACAACACCCTGAAAAACCTCAAAATGTGCATACAATCCCAGAGAGTTGAGCAATTAAAGATAGTAAAATTTAAAAACACTAGAAACCTGAATAAGAGACAAAGCCTAAGAACAACCTGAATAGAGATATAAACACCCGAAATCAAGGAAATAAACACAGAGTTAGAATATCCATTAAGACACACGCAACATGAACTATAGATCACACCAAAAAGCCAAAAAATGTACGAAAAATTTCAAAGAATGCATGGATCCACAAGATCACTCTGATACCATGAAATAGTGTTCAAAAACTCAAAATGATAGGATCATGAGGGATAATGCAAACATTTAGGGATGTGCGAATGACAGCATGAAGAGATCTTGAGAGGAGCGAGCATCAACCAAAAGTGTGTGTAAATATTTGACAAATGGGTAGAATCTCGTTAAGCCGCAAAACTCTCTCTCTCTCTCTATCTATCTCATAAATCAGAAAGGGTATAAATATAGGAGGAGCTGAGTAACCCCCAATGTTGTAATCATGACAAATCAAGTGGATAGAAGGAGTTATATTCCCAGAATAGAAAATTAGCTCCCAATGATGCAGATGATGCACTGACACACTGACGTGTAAGGGAATCCAATGATTATCCCTACATGACACGCAGACCTACAATCTCACCTAAGTGAGATTACTTTCCTAAGGATGTGGAATGGTGACTCACACCAACAATATCATTATATAACTTATTAACGAATCATTTATTGGAAATAATTATTTTGCACAATGTTATATATGTCATATTTATGTAGTTATAGAATAAAATAGTTAACAAGGAAAAAAATTTAATTGTATTATGTTGAGTAAAAAAAGAAGATTCATATCCCTGATCATAGATGGATAAGTCCTAGAGTATCCTACAGGGTATGTACTTGTTACTAGAACATGAGTTATAAGATACCTAATAAACAAATCTAGTGTTTGGTTGTTTAAGGACTTTGACACTCATATAAATAATATTCATTATTCTCACCTTGTTATTGCATCTAATGTTCAATTGATCAAATATGGTAGTAGAACATGAAATAAGAACTTGTTGAATTTTTTTTAGTCTGACCATGAATCAATAATTGAAACCCTAAAGATTAGATAGGAACCAAATGGATCATTAGATTGAATTTGTACAGTATCACGTAATTTTAACAGTTTGTAAGTCTATCACTAACTTTATATTTTTTGTGTGTTTAAGTACTTTTTCTTTAATTTTATTTACTTATATTGATAATTAATGTAAGTTAGTGGTTCTAAACAAGCTTCCACCTTCACATGGTTGGTGTCATCTGTAAATAATTTATATTCCTAAAGTGAAGAGAATCTTTAACAGATTTTGCAAAATGATCCTTTGATTCCATTATTTTAGGGACTTTAGTTTTAATCTATTTTATTGGTCGCATTAAGAAATCCTTGTCATCCTTATCCTCCTCAAACTTTATCTTATTGTATCGGTAGAGAGATATAATTATATATCCATATGAACAAGATATATCTGGAGTGAGAGAGAGAGAGAGAGGTACATGGTAGGGAAGATACTTTGAGAGAGAGAGAGAGAGATATAGATAGAGAAAGGGGGGGAGAGAGACATCAAAGAGACATGAGGGAAGAGAGAGTGAGAACAAGAGAGAGGGAGAGATGAGAGGGTAGATAGATAGCACATGATATGAAAATGATATTTTTAAAATTATTTTAACAAGAACAAATTCTCATTTCACCACTTATATTGTATGAAAATGATCTTTTTAACAAGAACACATTCTCATTTCACCACCTATATTGTATTAAAATGATATTTTTAACAAGAGCACATTCTCATTCCACCATGATGTGTTGATTATAAAATATCACCCTAGATTCCCAAACACTAGTGTTAATTACATTTTTTTATTGTGTTTTAATTTCCACGAGCATAAGAAAATGTGAAAAAATATGGGAGAAACCGAGAGAGGTATTTTTGGATAGACTATATGCCTAGGTGTAGGTTTAGATGGGACATTTCTAGGTGTCACGCTTTAAAGGGAATCACCTATCAAAGTTTTGATACTTTTCACACTCAGGGCCCTTAATAGACATCACAAAACCGATGTAGATAGGATGGTTGGGAAACATAAAAACACCTTTGATAATTTATAATGGTTGAATTAGATGTTCAGGAACCATCAATTTGATGTTACGAGGTGTAGATTGTAAAATATTACCCTAAACAGCTTAACACTGATGTTAATTAATGTTTTTTGTTCCGTATCATTAACTCTAGCCATGGGAAAATGGGAAGAGATGGGAGAAAATGAGAGAGTTTTTTGTATGTGAACCATATTACGAGTTGTAGGTATAGATGAGACATTCATAGGTTTTATGGTTTACATGGAATCACCCATCAAAATTTGGCTACTTTACACTCTTAGGATGCTTGAGAGACATTGTTAGACCAATACAACTAGGAAGGACTAGGACTATTGGGTAGTGGAATGACACCTCATACAACATCTAAACAACCACCCAGATATGTTGGCACTATTAGTTTTGCAACTATAGACACCTAAAATTAGCAAAGCTAATTCCGCATCCACATTTGCTAGCACCCCTTCATTATCACATCAATATCATATTATATATTGAACCCTTATCCTAAGTCTTATTTCTCCCCATTATATTTACTCCTCGTAAGTATCATTCTACTTCTGTTAAATCCTATCTTACCCCTTCTTAAACCACTCAAACCAATTAAAAACCAAAATCAAATAAAATAAACCACAATAAACAAATTCTCAACCATTTCACAACCTCCCTGACCCGTATAACCTTTTTCCAACACACATCCTTCATTAAAATAAACAAAAACATCAAATTGGGAATTAGTTGTAACCTTTTTCTCTTAAAATCTGGATCGCTAATGATTCAACATAATTGCTAGTAATTCTTCCTGGTTGTTAGCGAACCTATATAAATGAGCTCCAGGCCTCCATTTGAGGTTAGCTTGTAGCTAGATATTAACTAAGGACTTCATATTAAATATTTATTTCTATAATAGCCTTGGAAATAGTCAAATATCATCATAGAAACATTCAATACATCAATAATTTCTTCTTCAGCCTTTCAAACATTTTGGAATCAAATCAATAAAGTTTCTGCATATATAATCCTCCCTTCTTAGGTAATATCATCTTCCAATCTTCATTTATCAACATAGACAAGGTATGTATCTTTAATAAATTAATCATTGTGTTTATACATCATATCTAGGCTTAAATCAACCTTCTTAGCATCCATTTTTAGTCACATCTCCATCCATTATACACTTGTGCATTTTCACGGCAATTGCCGACGATTCACCAAAATTGCTATCAATTCCCAGAATTGCTGAAGATTCATCATGAACATAGGTATGATTGCTAACGATTCATTAGGTCATCGACGATTCACAGAATTTCTAATGATCCCTAAACATGATGTTTAGAAGTCTAGATCATATAATTTATTACCACAAGGCCCTTCAAGTGTCTATCCAGTCATATTAAGATCCTTTGAGCCATCTTTAGCATTCTATCAGTTATCTAAATGAAATCTATCATCTTCCTCACCTTTGTGAGTATACAGACTTGTACATCCTTTCTCCTTTGATCCATTTCATGATCCCTAAACTCCCATTGAGTTAGGTATCACCATAAAACAATCATATAGCTATGGATCGCATCAGTCCCTTTGCCTTTACATTGATTATTATATCATTTGTTTTATCATTTTATCTTATCATTATCAGATTGATTTCTTAAATGTGGATTGACATTCTTGCAAGGAATTTCATTGACTTCTAGGGACTGGATTTTTCAAGGAAATGTCCCATATATCTATATAATCCTATATTTTTCTAAGTTTCTGTGCATTACATGTGACCTATCTCATTTGAAAGGAGTAGTTGTGCACACACTTGGATCTATCGATGTTATTCATCCATCAAGCTCCAACATCCATCTTTGTGGGTAGCAGTAAACCCTGTCATCTTCTGAGGTCAGTTTTTTTACTAATTCACTTCATTAATTTAAAGAAAAAAAGAAATAATTATCTCTGAACACTTTTGCACGCCCGATGGACCTTAGTCATTATTTTTCTTTCATTTAAGTCAATTTTATTTAGCATTTGGATTTCTACTCTGTAATCGCCAGCGATCTGATCAAATCACTAGTGATTGGGTGAATTGCTAGAAATTCCTTTAATTTCTAACAATCTCTGTGAATTCTTCTGACTACTTAGTCAATCATCTCCTAAAATCATTTTAATTATTATTTTTCTTTCTACTAACCTTTCTTATAAGTTTATGCTTTAGTGGCTTTTTCTTGTTGCGCTATTGCATTGCTAAAAAAATCAAAAACTTGAAAATAAAAAATTAAAAAGGAAGTCCTTTTCAAGTTTGTTTTCTCCTTTATTTTCATTTTCAAGCATCGAAATTTGTTTTCTTTCCTCATTGAAATCAACTTTTATTTTGGGCTTAAAACAAACTTTTCATCATGCTTGATTACATAGATTAATTAAAGGATTAATTTATTGCATTCATATAATCTTCCCTCACACACATCCAAACCACATTGAATACCAAATTTTCATCAAACACTCCTACATACGTGATAACCATTGGGATTTTATCAGCCAATAGGGAATCCAACTTGGTGTTCCAACAAATTATAAACAATTGTTTATTGGTATATTGGCTAAGCACATGATTCCCTTTATCATTGTGGGAACGTGCAGTGAGGGGGTAGGCCCCAATATCAAGCCACGTATCGACACCAACACAAATCTCAGCATCACGTACCTTTGGGTATATCAAGGACTCCAGCCATAAAAATTCCTGAAACCAGCCTTAGAATGGCCATATCATTAGGTTCCCTCTAAGCATCTCCCTCTAAATCTAAATTTTAATCAAGATAATTAAGATTCTTCTGATTGACTTGTATATTACATTTGTATCTCTCTTAGGTATTTTTTGAATCATCATCACTTAATTGTCATTTAATATGGATCAACCCTCTACATCAACATATTCTTTTACCCCTTATGCGTCATTTTTATAATCATCTTCAATTGCTTGGTCTACAAATTTTCATCCTAATCAATTTCAAAATATCCCCTACATAGGATCTAGTCCTTATAAATTTTATCAACCTATCACATCCCACTCAACTTCACTTATATCTAGCATGTTCCAAGAGCCATCCTGAACATCTTTTTTCCCCTATGGAACCTCTACCTTTGAGCCAATCCTATAGTCCTACAAAAAACCCTTCCAACAACCCTATGAATATCATTTACATTTGGACTATTTCCAAACTATCACTCCTTATCCCATGTAAAGTGTACCCTATCAATTTGTCCTTTCCACATCCCATCCTTCATCACAATCTCATCATAATCTTAACGTCCCCCATCTTTTATTTAATCAACTTACCTTAAATTCAATACCCCTTTCATTACCTATGACATCCCAAATCTATACACATTTCCCTATTCAGACCCAACCAACCCCTCTCATCCAAGAACAACATATCCAAAATCCCTACATGTTTCTCCATCTCCCTTTATCACAACCTACTTCAAAAATCATACCTTCTAAAGCTACCCCATCCACAAAATAACCCTCATACTCTCCACTATAATCAGTAAACCCAACCACATTCTCAGCCACACTCACATGTTAATTCCCTCATACCTAATCCTACAAACAATCCCATGTAAGATCTGTTGAACAAATAAGAGAATTTGGAAGCCACTTCCATGAAAACATAACATGACCTCCCTTATAATCAAGTTTGTAATGAACCCATCCATCCATCAGTACCATATAAGCCCTATCCTCCATATTGGGAACTTCCTGAATTTACTATGTTTAACGACCAAGAGGATCCTCAACAACACATACTATCCTTTACACACTTGTTTATCTCATCATTCAAGATCAAGATATCCTACTTATAACCTTTCCTATGTCACTAATAAGACCTACCTTAGATTAGTATAAGTCCCTCCCTTGATAATATGCATTCTCTTTCATAAAGCTATCCCTATTATTTCTGAAGGACTTTGTTATCAACGTTACTTGCAAAATCACCATTTCTGATCTCTCTACCATCAAACAATATAAAAACGAATCCATTGTTTATTTTGTCACTAGGTGGTAAGACATTGTAAATAAATTAACTTTCTCATTACCACTATCAAAACTAATTAAGTTATTTTCTGGATCATGTTCCCATCACATCTAATCTACCCCCCAGATCCAAACATTCCATACTTTTGATGAAGCCTTCACCATGGTCAAAAATTTAGAAATCTAATCCCTTAAAGAATGCAACCTCAATCCTCAATCTAGACATGCCCAATATGATTCCCCTAAGTCTTCCTACAAGCCAAATGAAACTACAATACATGATGTCATTAATTTTCTTCCTGACCCAACACCCTCGATAGATTTGTTCCATATAGATACTGCACATCATTCAATTCATATTAGCAACACTATTACATATGATCTTCCCCATGAGGATATCCTTTCATCACCAAACATTCCCCTTAAAGACTTATATCCCCCATATCCTCTTTTTTGGTAATCCTCATGCATCAATGTTGTATGTTTCTACTATCGTGTCTACTATCTAATCACCTACTACCTCCTTACAATCTTTAGAATCTGACTCAAACACAATTACAAAGGGGACACTTACAATAGAAGAGATCGATGTACAACAGTAATTCAAACCAATCGAATACTCTGTTAGCTCAAATGAATGTAACCCATCTCAATCATGTCTAGACAAAAAATCTCCCTCATTCAGATCAGACTCAATCCTATCCCCAACTCCTCACTTATTGTCTAGTCTGGAACCATGTCCAAAACCAAACACTATAAAATCAAATCCATCACATCTATGAGTTCATCCTAATCATTTATCATAAGAACATCTTATTTACCTAAGGAAAACATTAAAAAATAAAATCCCTTAATATCCATGGCCTCACCCTTTTCATCTGACGTGAGACCTGTCATCACCAATCTGGCACTATGATAATTCTTCACCGGGAACTCCTCGTGCTATGATTATTTACTAATGCATAGCCTTTAGTTTGGTGGATGTAATCTGGAAACAAAACAACAACATAACACAAGAATACCATTGACTATGATAAGACGAAATGATGACAAATCTGAAATATCAAAGTAAATGATAATATTAACATGAAATTGTTACAATCTCACCCATGAGGTACTTCAAGTGTTATTGACTTCACTTACCTTACACCAAGACTATGGAAGAAAACTTTGCAATTACACCTCTTAATGGCTTCTTCAACACACCTTTAAACTGATGGCTTCCTTCACACACTTCCTACAATATTTCTCACTACTTCCTTCTATATTAAATGAGGGGGGTGGCCTCTCTATTTATAGAACTTCCAGGCTTATCCATCTTATCTCTAAGATAGGATAAGAAATCCACTCTGACGAATCATATTCCATACCTTAACTCTTATCTGTACATGTAAGCTTATGTTCTAAGATAAGATAAACCTTATCATTTTACATGGGTTCCACATTTTTAGAATTTTTACAAATAAAATACGCAAAATATTTATGACCTCACTCCTTGTCCTTATTACCAATATAATATTTCTAATTCCTAATCATGTAGACCCTACTTCTCTAATTACCCAAACTTTGACATTTTAACATTACTGGACCACTTACGACAAATATTTACTTTTTACAACATTCCTATTGTACTTTGACTGTTACCGTACTCCACATTATTGGCAGCACTGTACTGATGGCGCCGTTATCTTCTATCAGACACTACTACTAATTACACTTAACAACATCCTATTCCTAATACATACATTAATGAAATAGAAATTACGGAGGAAAATTTTAGTGTCGACATCTTCCCCCTTCCTAGCTTCTACTCCGTCCTCGAAGTAGACTATTTTGGTGCTTGGAAAATCTTCAACTTGTCGTGGTTGACCCATTTCGTAATGGGAGTGCCATCCAATTCCTCCAGTCGGTACGTACCATTTTCATGCACAGCTGCTATTTTGTATGGCCCCATCCATTTTGGAAGAAATTTTCTCTGTCTTCTTTTTTTGTATCTAGAATCATATACTAGAACCAAGTCATTCACATGAAATGGAGACCAACGGATCTTTTGATCAAAGTATTCCTTCTGCTTCATTTTCTTCTTATGACTTGTATCCTTTGCTATTTCCCTCATTTCCTCTAGCAAATGAAGATGTACCAACCTTTCTTTTACTGAATCACTTTCATCCATCCTTTCATTTTTCATAACTCTCACAGTGGGGATATCAAACTCAATAGGAAGAACCGGATCAATGCCATAGGCCAACTGAAATGGGGAGTATCATGTTGCTGACTTTGATGTTGCCCTATATGCCCACAATGCTGCATGAATCCTTTTATCCCACTTATGTACCTGCAAGGCTGCATCTTTTGCTAGAATTTGACACAACACAAAATTTGTTCATTCCACCTGTCCATTTGTGCTTGGCTTGTATGTTGTTGCCTTCCTGTGCTTAATAGAAAACTTATTGACTAGGGCTTCTACCACCTCATTAATGAAGTGGCTTCCTTGATCTGTTACAATTTCTAATGGACAACCAAATATGGTGACAATGCGTTCATATATGAACCTTGCCACTTCATCCATGGAAGCTGTTTTCAATGGCCTAGCTTCAACCCACCTGGTTATTTTGGCATGATGTAGTTGGAAGTGGACCTACAATGTCTATTCCCCACTTTTCAAAGGGACCAAGTGGAAGAATAGGACATAATGGAGCTAATGAAGTCTTACGGTTACCATGTATTTGACAAATATCACATGTCTTACAATAATTGTAACAATCTTTAAAAAGAGTGGGCCAGTGATAACCTGCATCCAAGATCCTTCTTGCTGTAAGTTGTTTAGAGAAGTGCCCTCCACATGTACCATTGCGGAATTCTTCTAGAAATTCCTTCCCTTGATCACGTCCAACTGGCCTCTTGTATTGTCCATCAGGTCCTATTCGAAAAAAATACTCCATGCAGAATAGAATATGGACAACTAGCTTGAGTAATCTTCCTCTTAGTATTTGCATTGGTACCATTAGGAAACTTGAATTCATTCAAATAATTCCAAATATCTATGTATTCACTAGTGATTGTGTCAAGGGATAACAATGTTGCATCTGGGAAATCATCATCATCACAAGATGATCCTAAACTATCATAGGCTCGAGAAAGTGCATCTGTATTGACATGCTTCTTTCCTGGCCTATCTATAATATCAAATTCAATTTTTTGTAGAAAAATTATCCATCTTGCTATCCTCCCTGATGGGTTAGGCTTATTTACAATATATTTTAGAGCCTGATGATCTGTTACAACTAGGAATTTTTTCCCTAGCAAGTAATTTCTAAACTTCTTTACAGCAAAAATGATAGCCAGAGCCTCTTTTTCAGTTACATTATAATTTAGCTCAGCATTGCTCATTTGTCTACTCCCAAAGTAAATTGGATGTTCATTCCCATTTTCATCCTTTTGGCTCAAAGTACTTCCGAGTGCTGCATCTGAGGCATCAGTGTACACAATGAATGGCTTGCTCCAATCTGGATTCTTCAAAACAGGTGAAGACAACAGGGCTTCCTTTAGTTGTCCAAAAGATTCATGTGCCTTATTTCCTGGTTCATAAGTAACATCCTTCTTCAAGAACTGGGTTAGTGGCTGTGCAATCTTTGAGAAATTCTTGATGAACCTTCTATAGTAACCCACATGGCCTAAAAATGATCTCAACTTACTTCTATTCATAGGAAATGGTAACTTTTTGATTTTTGAAACTTTAGCAGGATCAGTACCAATACCATCTCTGGATACAACATGCCATAACAAAACACCTTTAGAACATCCAAAGACACACTTTGTAGGGTTTAGTGAGGCTCGTGCTTCATCTAACCTTTGAAATGCTGTCTCCATTTGGTGCAGGTGGTCCAACTTGCTCCCATAGATGTAAAAATCATCCAGGAAATACTTTGATGAAGGTCCCAATGTAGGGTTCGAACACCCTATTCATCAAATGCTGGAATGTTGCTGGAGCATTACACAATCCAAAAGGCATAACTCTATAAGCAAACGATTCCCCAAGGAGTGGTGAACGTGGTCTTCAGCTGATATTTCTCTGCTATACGAACTTGGTTGTAGCCACTATATCCATCAACAAAACTATAGCACTCCTGGCCAGCGACTTCGTCCAAGATCTGATCTGAAAATGGAAGAGGGTAATGATCCTTCTTTGTTGCCTTATTGAGCTTCCTGTAATCAACACAAATGTGTAGCTTCCCATTCTTTTTTATTGAGATCACAATGGGAGAAACCCATTCTGAATTCTCCACAGTAAATATAAACCCTGCATCAAGCAACTTATCTATTTCTTCTTTTAAAGTATTGGAAAAATTAGGATTCATTCTATATGGCATTTGCTTTATGGGCTTAGCACCATCTACCAGCTCAATATAATGTTCTACCCAACTTACTTGATGAAGTTCCTTGTAATCAAAAGTGAATAGGTGTATGTACCTTCGAAAAAGCTGGAGGTAGGATTTCTTCTCACTCTCCATCACAACATCACCAATCTTTAGTTTGTTGGAGACGAAAATCAAATTCTTCTTCAGATAATTTTATGGGGTCATGAGTTGGTGTGACTGGATAGGATATCCATGACTGAAACATCCACCTCAATTTCTTCATCTTCAGTGTCCACTTCACTGGTACTAGAGTAATTAGAGGATGTCCAATCATCAGTTTCATCACTTGAATCCATAGGTTCTACTTTATGATGTCGATGGATCACGTTTATCTTCACCCTCTCTCTACCACGTCCAAGTTTCATGAAACCTTCATTCCAGTAGTTTCTTGCATGAACTCTCCTTAGCCATGGTCTTCCCAACAACATTGGGTACGCAACAGTACCATTTTTCATCACCTGAAAGTCTACCACACATACAACACCCATAAGAGATATTTCCACATTTGAAACTACACCTTCTGGTTTAGTTTTTCCCTTATTTAATGACCTTAACAGAAGTGTTGAAGGACAATCAATTTTTAAACCCAACATATTCATTACAGACTCGGTCATTACATTAACTGCAACACCTCCATCAACTAAGACATCATGAATTGAAATACCGTTACATAATACCTCAGCTTGTGGAGCATAGGGATCCACCTCTACCTCCAAAACAGGGACCTCAACCTCCTTTCTTCATCAAGCATTGAGTCCACTTCGCAGCTCCCACCTCTTCTCCAAAGACATAGCCAAGAGTTGACCATATGTAATATTTGCAGGCATGTTGGACAGATCTTCCAAGATGGAGTATTGTCCTTGCCCCTGTGAAATCAGAAAATCCTGCACACCTCAGCTTTCTTCTCCTATGTTTCTTATTTGTTTCTCCTTTCATCTTCTTAGGATCATTTCCATCTTGATTATCTTTTTCTTTCTTTCTTTTTGTTACAAACACATCTACTTCATTATTTCTGCTCTTATCTACTACATCAAAAGAATTCACAGGTGCTTTTCCTTTATCATTATCTCCTTTACCTGATTTAGAAGCTCTATCTGGACAATTATACTTATAATAACCCTTTTTATAACAACCATAACATAACAACTTTAGAAATATTTCTTTTTGGACCTCTATCTCCTCTTTGAGAACTAAATTCCTTTCCTTGAAGAAGATAAATAGTTAACTGACCCATCTTTTTGAGCAGATCTTCATACTCAGTAGATGTACTAGGAGAAATATTTGTGCTCACCGGGAGTGGTTGTGGATTCTGGACCAAAGGTGCTGGTGTAGGCTCTACTTTAGCAACAATTTCTTTGGGCTCCTCTTCCATGCTTTCTTCTTGCCTTCTTGCAATCTCCTTTGCTTGTTCAATGGTAGCTCGGGCGGTCATACTTCACTCGTTGTCTGATCTCTGGCTTCATCCCAAGAATTAAGTGCTTACATAGGAGACTATCCACGCCATTCATCATCCCATCCACTAATCCTTCCTTCTGGATCTGGGCATCGAGCTTCTTCCTTAGCTCTAGAACACAAGCATGATAATCCCTTATCTTCTCCTTCTCTCCTTGGGTTAGCTTTGTGATATCGATCATGAGATCTGCATATCTCTGTTGTTCACCAAATTCTTCAAGAAAACTTTCAGTTAATTAATCCCATGAGTTTTTCACATTTTCACCTAGTGTTTCAAACCACCTAAGTGCTGAACCATCCAAAAAGGTAGAAAAAAATTCAGTCCATTGTTCCCTTCTTATAAGGCCATTACAAATAAAAGATCGTTTAAACTCTTGAATGAAAGAAGAAGCATCTTCATTAGATTGAGCTGAAAAAATAGGAATCTTTCCCATTTTCAAAAGTAACCACCGTGAAATACCAACCCACAAGTACAATCAACAAGACTTATGTGCACAAATAATTAGAATCACTATAGTAGAAAGTGACTTTACACCTTTCTACAGTAAAATAGAAATGACCACGGTAAACTATGGTAAAACTTGACTTATTGTGGTAAAAAACTGACTTTACTGTGGTAAACACTATTCACGATAAAAAGTGAAGTTACTGCGGTAAATACTATTCACGGTAAAAAAGTGATTTTACTGCGGTAAATACTATTCCCAGCAAAAATGGCTTTACCATGGTAACTACTATTCATGGCAAAAATGAATTTACGATAGTAACTACTATGCACAGTAAAAACAAGGTTATCCTCCAATTGATTTTTGACTAAGTGGGAATATCTCTCCAGAAAATCCACCAACGAGGAATGGTCCCGACAACGGAACCAAAATGTCATCACCAATCCGGCACTAGGATAATTCTTCACCGGGAACTCCTCGTGCTATGATTATTTACTAATGCACAACCTTTAGTTTGGTGGATGTAATATGAAAACAAAACAACAACATAACACAAGAATACCATCGACTATGATAAGATGGAATGATGACAAATCTGAAATATCAAAGTAAATTATAATATTAACATGAAATTTTTATAATCTCACCCATGAGGTACTTCAAGTGTTATTGACTTCACTTGCCTTTCACCAAGACTATGGGAGAAACTTTACAATTACACCTCTTAATGGCTTCTTCAACACACCTTTAAACTGATGGCTTCCTTCACACACTTCCTACAATATTTCTCACTACTTCCTTCTTTTTTAAATGAGGGGGGTGGCCTCGCTATTTATAGAACTTCCAGCTTATCCATCTTATCTCTAAGATATGATAAGAAATCCACTCTGACAAATCATATTCCATACCTTAACTCTTATCTGTACATGTAAGCTTATGTTCTAAGATAAGATAAACCTTATCATTTTACATGGGTTCCACATTTTTAGACTTTTTACAAATAAAATACACAAAATATTTATGACCTCACTCCTTGTCCTTATTACCAATATAATATTTCTAATTCCTAATCATGTAGACCCTACTTCTCTAATTACCCAAACTTTGACATTTTAACATTACCGGACCACTTACGACAAATATTTACTTTTTATAACATTCCTATTGTACTTTGACTGTTACCGTACTCCACATTATTGGCAGCACTGTACTGACGGCGCTATTATCTTCTATCAGACGCTACTACTAATTATACTTAACAACATCCTATTCCTAATACATACATTAATGAAATAGAAATTACGGAGGAAAATTTTAGTGTTGACAGACCCTCTCCTCTATCTGAATAAAGCATTACAAATTTAAACACATCACATCCACCACCTCATCCTCATAATTTGTTGTAAGACCATCTCCTCTATCTAAAAAAAGTCACAAAAAAAAAACATCTTAGGTATCACCTTTACCATCCATCTTGGGACCTTATCCTTTATTACAATCCAATCCATCACATGTACAACTCCACCCTCATCATCTATTTTGGGCCCCCATCCTTTATCTCAATATCATATCACACAATCACACCCTATCTCATCTATAATTTATCCATTCTCATCCATTTTGGGACCTCATTCGTCATCCAATTTTATCAATCCCATATCCTATCACATTCTTGGATCATATCCTCTCTTTTATAAACCTCACACCACACCTATGATGTTTCAACACCATACGATATCCTCGCATCCACCCATGTTAAAAAATAAGATGTGTCTTACTAAGTATTCTTGTAAATCAAAATAAAAATAAAAATTTAGTAATCGAAATCCACCTAAAGGGACTTATATGGACATCCTCAAAAGGATTATTTAGGATTCTCTTATCACATTACCTTCTATCATAACACCCAATCCACATAGTCAGAAACTTCCATGGTATGATCAAATCAAAACATGTTCCTACCATAGAAGCCCAGGTCATACCCCAGTGTGTTGTAAATCACTTCAAGCCATAATACAATGAATCTTCCCCATTGATGATCTTCTCCCATAATAATACCATTATAATCCATCATCGATATCATCTACACCTCTACCCTTGTCACTATCTGCAATAAGATCTGTAGGTCAAGGGGGCATCCTCAATCTAGTATTAGCCAACCTTTTTCAGAAATATCCCCAACACATTCCATTGAAGGTCTCTCAATCTCATCAACATCTACACCCAATTCATAGACATTTTCCTCACTGAAATTTATAGGACAAGGGAGTCATCCTAAATAAGACCTTAAAAATCCTTTCTCATATGTCTTCTCATCACATTCCATTGAATGTCCCTCAGCTCAAATCTGTATGGATTACCCACCTATGCAATCTATAATTTGGCATACACAAAGGAAAGGTAAGACCAAAGCTTCATTTTCTACCACTCCTCATCAATCAATCTATCATGTATCATCTATATTTTCAACGAATACTTTTTTAAAGGCTCTGCATCTTCCTTTATTTACCATATACTCAAGCAGACAAAATTGAAACTTTCATCATCCTAAGCTGAAATACATCATTCCCTTCAAGCACATGTTATCTCTAGCCACCATGTCATGCTAGGGGGTCTCTTTTCTTTTGAGAATTCAATAGTTTTACCTTGCACACATCCCCTTAGCACATCCTTCACTAACCGTATCCACTCAATCCAATATGTGTTGTCTTAACTCTAGAAAGGAGTGAACATGGAAAGTTTTCCCCTAACTATATTGGTCCATATTTCCTCACTCATAAGTATGAGTTAACCTTTGAATTCCTTGCGCTTTTGGCCTTTCTAATGTTAAATGTTTTGACAATGATGATAGTAGTCACATAAAATATTTTATTCCACCATCAACCATCCTTCTTATCATTGTAATGATTTAAAAGTACATGGTTTTCTGTCACTATCCCCAAAGCCTTCAAGATAAGCACCACAACTCTTCTTATCACATATTTCACATAGACAAGTTCCTCCTTAGTAAGAACCCTACAATCATTATATCCACCAACCACGAGTATAAACTAAAAACATGTCATGGGGCACACATGTGTAGGTTATGTACACATTTCTCTTCCCCTCCTCGAAACATTCTACTAGAGTTTTTCTCTTAGCTCAAAATTAAGTCAAAAATATCTATGGATGCATCATATCAAAAATAGATAGAATGATCCCTCAAATGACAACTATCAAAAATAAAAATCAGATTATCAAAAATAAAAGTAGATTAATCACTTGAAGGAAATATATCTATTAAAAATCATAGACTGATCCCTTGAAGGACGACTATTTGTAGAGAGAAAAATAAAAAATTCAATAGTAAAAATTGTAAACCACTCCCTTGAAGGATGACTACCTATATAAAAAGGATTCCCGCATCGATGAGCCTTTAAAAAATCAGATATAAAATAATCCTAGGAAAGCTTCCTAAATCGATCATCTTTCCCATCAAAGAAAACTTCCCGCATCGATCAATTTGTAGCAAAAATAAAATGTATAGTTAGGGCATCTTCATATAAAATTGTCAAAAGGAGAATCTACTCTCCCAGACAACCTACATATGTGAACCCTTTCCTTGTCTTAGGGAGGTATACATTTCGCTTATATATAATATAATATATATATATATATATATATATAATATATATATATATATATATATATTATATATATATATATATCCAAGATCCTAATTGCGACTACCCATTTTTAGTCATGTGTTAACGTCTGTTATAAGGCCAAATGTGCACGAAGCTTCACTCTGTTGATCCCCATCACATATGTACCAAAATTCAGTACAAAGAAATCATTCCACATTTTATTCTTAACCATGGTTAAGAAACATTTTGAAAAACATGAAAATCACTTTAAAATCAATATCAAATGACACTTCATATCTAAAACATAATTTTAACAACTATCAACCCTACCACATTAACATCTATCAATATATATATATATATATATATATATATATATCACCATATCAAAATTTATCACTATCCATACAATCATGATCACATCTCAATATTATATCATCACACCGAACAAAAATCAACACATGAATCATAAAACAACAACCATAAATCATTTCATTGTATCATTGTACATCATCTGGAGTATCAAGAACTCTGTGTATAATGATTCTACATCACAACTAGGCTTCACAAAGATCCATACACACCATTAATGTCACATTCACTCATTAAAATTGACATTTATCTTTTCCTCCTTAGGCACTATGCCCCTGATCACCATCAAGACACCTATCTACTCTTATATTAGGACCTTTTTTCTATTAAGTCATATGTCAATAGGACACAAACTCTTTGGTTCCCCTATCACTTGACGTCTTGGCTTTGTAAGCCCACCTTTGTGCCAATATCAATTTATGGTCCATTGACCTTATCAAATCATCAATTCATCATCTTACCATCATTAAAATTCATATGTCTATAGGACATGAACCCTTTGGTTCCCCTATCGCTTGAATTCTTATCCTCGTAAGCCCACCTTTGTGGAAACATTGATTTTTGGTCACTTGACCTCATCAAACCATCATATTTCTATCATTAAAGTCATATGTCTATAGAACATGAACCCTTTGTTTCCCTTATCACTTGACTTATTAGCCTCGTAAGCCCACCTTTGTGGAAACATTAAATTATGATCCTTTGACATCATCAAATCTTCATTTCATCACCTTTCCATCATTAAAAGTCATATGTATATAGGAGAAAAACCATTTGGTTCCCTTATCACTTAACTTCCTTCCCTTGTAAGTCCACCTTTATGGCAACATTAATCTTCAGTCCTTTGACCTTGTCAAAAATTCCATTTTATTTCCCCTTTCCATTGTTAAGTCATATGTATATATGACATGAGCCCTTTGCTTCCTCAATCACTTGATTTTATGATGGCACCCATCTTGTTTCTATACATCATCATAGGGCATCATCTCTTATCTTTCCATCCTTTCATCTTTCCATCTATCTCTTTCAAACTCATGACTGATTCTCTTTTAGGTCATCAATCCCTAGTTTAAGGGGGGAAACCTCATCATATAAATCTACATATTTCATTGATCACATCTCATTTTTTTCTCGTGGCTTGTCTCAAAACCACTCAAAAAATGGCAAATGTAGACACCTAAAATTAGCACTATTAATCCCCATGTCCATGTCTACTAGCACCCCTTCATTACCACACACTTTCATATTATCTATTAAACCCTTATCCTAATTCTTATTTATCCCTGTTATATTTACTCCCTATAAATATCATTCTATAGCTATTAAATATGATTTTTTCCCTTCTTAAACCACTCAAACCACTTAAAAACAAAAACAAAATAAAATGAAATAAAATAAACAACTTATCAACCATTTCAAAATATTCCTGGCCTATATAACCTCTTTCAAACACATATACTTTGTTAAAACAAACAAAAACCTCTATTTTGGAAGTAGATGCAACATTTTTCCCATAAAACTTGGATCGTTAATGATTTAAAAGAATCACTAGTGATTCTCCTTTGTTGTTAGTGATCCTATAGTAACAAGCTTTAGACCTCCATTTGAGGTTAGCTTGTAGCTAGATATTGCCTAAGGACTTCATATTACATTTTTCTTTGTATTATAACCTTGCAAACAATCAAATACCATTATAGAAACATTCAAGACATCAAGAATTTCTTCTTTAGCCTTTCAAACATCCAGGGATTGGCTCAACAAAGTTTCTACATATACAATCCTAATTTCTCGGGTAATATCATCTTCTAGTCTTCATTTAACAACATATACAAGGTATGTATCTTTATTCACTAAATCATTGTGTTTATACATAATATCTAGGCCTAGACCATCCTTCTTAGCATCCATTTTGAGTCCAATCTCTATCCATTATCAACATGCACATTTTCACATCAATCACCGATGATTCAACAGAATCACTGATGATCCCTAGAATTGTTGACGATCCATCAAGATCACTAATGATTCATCAGGATCGTTAACAATTCAAAAAATTGCTAACGATCCATATCTAAAAGGTCTTTTAACCCATAAGCTTACTTTCTATAAATCTAGATCTTATAATTTATCACCATAAGGCCCTTCAAGTGTTTGTCTAGTCATATCAAGATCTTTTGAACCATCTTTAGCACTCTATCAGTTATCTAAATCAAATCTATCTTCTTGCTCACCTTTGTGGGTATACAGACATCTACATCCTTGCTCCTTCAAGCAATTTTGTGATCCCTAGACTCCCATTGGATCAAGTATCACCATCAGACTATAATATATCCGTGGACCACATGAGTCCATTTTCCTTTGCATTGTTGGTTATATCGTCTCTTTTATCATTTTATCTTATTATTATCAGATTTATTTTTTGAACACAGATTGACATCCTTTGAAGGAAGTCCATTAACTTCCAGGGATTGGCCTTTTCCACGAAGTCTCCCATATATCTAGCTAATCTTATTTATTTTGAGTTTTTGTGCATTGTAGGTGACCTATCTCAATGGAAAGGAATATTTGTGTACACACTTGGATCCGTAGATGTCATTCATCCATCAAACTTCAACATCCATCTTCGTGGGTATCGGTAAACCCCGCCATCTTCTGAGGTTAGTTTTTTTTCTATTGTTTCACTTCTTTAATTTAAAGTAGAAATGTAAAAACATCTTTGAACAGTACCACGAGGTGATTATTCTGAAATATTTCCCTAAACCCAACACTAACGCTAATTGAAGGTTTTATCACGTTTTATTTGCTATAACTATGAGAAAAAAGGAATGAGGTAAAATAAATATACAAACCTTTTTATAGAGGGGCTATATTACCATATATATGATTAAGAAATAAATTCCTAGGTGTCATGTTTTACAAGGAACTATCCCTCAAAGTCTAGATACTTTTGATCTTAGGGAACTTAAGAGACATCATTAGACTGATGTATCTATGAAGGATTGAGATGGTTAGGAAGTGGAATGACATCTCCAAAAGTTTTTATCAGTCCACTTGGACATGTTGGTTTTTTTCATTTGGTGTCTTGCACTTCCAATTAAAAAAAAATCAAAATAGATTCCCTGACAAAGACACTAATTGAAATTTTTTTATTGCATTTCATTTTCTATAACCATAGGAAAACAGTATGGTGATGGGAGAAAATGAGATATTTTTTTATATTAGACAAGATTTCTAGTTGTAGGTTTATATGGGAAATTCTTGGATATCATAGTTTGCAAGGAATCTCCCTAAAAAATTAGGCTACTTTCCACTCTCATGGCACTTACGAGACATCACGAGAATGATGTACCTGAGAAGGACAAAGACAGTTGGGAAGAGAAATGATACCTATGATAATTTTTAACCAACTTAGATATGTGAGCACTCTCAGTTTTGTACCTTAAGGTGCTAATTTCAAAATATCACCTTAGATTCCCTAACACTGGCATTAATTGAAGGTTTTTACTACATTTCATTTACTGTGACCCTGAGAAAATAGGTGAGATATATGAGAAACGAATATATATTTTTGTAAATGGGTCAAATTACTTGATATATCTTCAGATGAGACATTTCTACGTGTCATGTTTTTTAAGGAATCAATTGTCAAAGTTTTGCTACTTTGTGCACTCATGGAACTTAAGATACATTGATGAAACAATATAGCCAAGAAAGAAAAAATGGTTGGGTAGAAGAATGACACCTATGCTAGCATATAATGGCACACTTGAACATGTCGGCACTATTGGTTATGTTCTTATGAGGTGCCAATTAAAAAATATCACCCTAGTCACCCTAACAGTTACACTAATTGAAGGTTTTTTCCATATTTCATTCAATGCAACCGTGAAAAAATATGAAGGATATGTATAAAAAGAGAGATGTTTTCATAGATGGATGAAACTCTCAGTTTTAGGTTTAAACGAGACATTCCCAGGTGACATGGTTTGTGAGGAATCAAATGTCAAAATTTTGCTACTTTTGGCTGTCAGGGAACTTAAGAGACATCGTTAAAATGATGTAGCCATGAAGCACCATGACAGTTAAGTAGAAAAATGACACCTTCGATAGCATATAACATCCTAATCAGACATTCATTCATCATAAATTTTGTGTAATGAAGTGTTGATTTCAAAATATCACCCTAGACATAGACATAGGCTTAGTAAATGAAATTTCTGTCATTTTAATAAATAATTGTAGTCTAAATATTAATGAATTGAAAGTATTAATTGCTCTCGAGGGAGTATAAATGTCAATTTTTTGAAATGATAAAATTAAATCATGTTTTAAATGGATTCTCTTGATATCAATTACATATGTTATTTATCAATGTTGAGTGCTTTTGAATTCATTTTAAATTATAGTTAGACATTTCCCTTGCATTTTTTACTATGATGGCCACACTTAAAGAACACATTGAATAAATAAGACTGAAGAAGTTTTTAATCAGTAGAGAAGGAAATCCCTTGTCTCAAGACTTATACATGTTGTTAGACATGTTTATATAGAGCTCTATACAAAGGAAATTCATTTTAAAATAGAACCCATGTTATTAAACATCTCTCTCTCTTACACTCTCTTTCTCTCTCTCACTCACTTCCCTCCTCTCTCTCTATCTCTCCCTCTCTCACTCTATATATCTCTCTTTCTCTCTCTTCCCTCCACTCTCTCTCTCACTCTCTCTTTCTCTTTCTCTCTTTATCACTTCCCTCCTTTCTCTTGTTATCACCCTCTCTCAATCCCTCTATGTCTTTCACTCTCACTCTCTCTTACTCTTAATCTCTCACTTTTTCTTGATATTTAGCTCTCTAAATATATATTCCATCCTATCTCTCTCTCTATCCCTCTATCCCTCTCTCTTATGGGAAATTAGGTATGCAATACATGATTTTTGAAAAGTATTTTATAGGGGTTGTGTATGGTAAGTAGAATGCATATAAATTATTTTAACAAACCACATCTACATAGTGTTGAAAAAGATATAGAAATTTGAGGAAGTTGATGGCATCATCATTAGAATTATGTGATTATGATTGATGGAATTGAATGATTATGACATTGGATAAATTGTATGTTAGTTGTATATAGTTTAATACCCATGTTAAAAACATATTTTTTTCAAAACAAGTAATTCATGTTCACATATCATACATATGGATTCATATTAACCTACATAGAAACACACACACACACGCACACGCACACGCACACGCACACGCACACGCACACGCACACGCACACGCACACGCACACGCACACGCACACGCACACGCACACGCACACACACACACACACACGCACACGCACACGCACACACACACGCACACGCACACGCACACGCACACGCACACGCACACGCACACGCACACGCACACGCACACGCACACGCACACGCGCACGCGCGCGCGCACACACACACACACACACACACACACACACACACACACACACACACACACACACACACACACACACACACACACACACACACACACACACACACACACACACACACAAAGACTATTTGATCCACTATAAAGTTTGATAGAATTTTTTTGTCTTATCTATTATGTTGATTTTTGAAATGCATAATGGCATACAAATTTTTAGCAAGATGATTGCATAAAAAAAATTCCATATAGGTATATAACGATATAAATTAGAATATAAATATAATCCAATAATTCAAAAAGGAATAAAAAAATAATAATATAGATAAAAACTATAGGGTATCATCAAACAATCAGGTTCTCTTGGCCTAACGGGAAAATGAAGACCCAATCTCAAAAGTGGAATGTCCCTTCCTCTCATCAGACCTCCTCTGCTCAAGGGATGATTATTGCACCACCTATTAATAAAAATAAACAATTTACACATTAGTATACAACAAATGAAAAATAAAATGGCATTAGTTACTATACGCACCCAAAATTGCACGTGCTACAATTTAAGGAAAACGGTTATAAGAATCCCCAATGATGATTCAAAATCCTTTCAAGAAGGTGTTCGAGCTCCAAATCACATTTGAAGTTTATATTTGTAGCCTAGATGGCCTTAATTAACTTTTCCATGAATTTTTCCATCTCCCCGCTTCTTTTTTTATTGGTTTTTCCCTTCAGTGCTAGGATGGCCACCCTACACAGGGTAGCGATCCTGCCTACTTTTTCCAGAGTCATCATGCATGTTTTGACATGCAATGATTCACTTAAGTTTTATTTTAGAATGCATCCGTGAGCCAAATTGGCTAAAAATAGCTTTGTTTTCTTGGTTCTCATTGCTCCTTCTATTTTAAATAATATTTAGTTAGTTAGAATTACCTCTTCTTTCCTTGTACATGAAGTAACCTCCTAGCATCCATTCCTATATATTCCATGCTTGTATTCAATAAAAAGGGGCCTGGGAATTTTTTGTGTCTTATATTGTATTGCTACCACAATCTTGCTAGGAATTGCATAGCCAAGCTCAGATCTCTTGTGTTATCTCTCTTCTACTTTCATTGCATCCATACTGCCTTCAAGTTTCCATTGCTCAAGCACCATCCTCCTGCTGCTAGTCTTTCATTTTGAATCCCTTAGACTCATATGAACACTCAGAGAAAGAAAGGAACAAACTGAGGGGACATACTACTGCATAGCTAGATTTACCACTATTCTGTGAATTCCAAGTTGGATGTGTTGTTTGATTTCCTTCATTCTTGCAATTTATAATTGTTATATCATATTAAATAGAGTAAAAATCAATTTTTTTTCATTTTCAAGTAATTAGTTAATTTCCAAGAGGGTATAAATCTCTCATAGCAATCCCTGGTAACGGATCCTCTTCTTCCCATCCCTATGGATCTGAAGGAGAGAATATCTGTAGGAGGTTGTCTACACATCATAGATTATTTGGAAAATTTTGTGTTTTAAGTTAGTTTAGATTCAATACACTCATCACAGGTGAATAACCACACCGAGTTATCTCACTTTTTTAGTTTTAGTGTAAATGTAGATTTAATTATTTAGAATAGAAGTGAATTGTTGTTTGTGATTTTAATATTTTAGTTTTGTGATTTGTGTATATTATTTTTCCTTTCATCAGTAGTATAGATTGTTAATTTCATTCACTTTACATAAACACTTAAAACTATTTTAACACTTAGATCTAAGTTAGGAAAACAAACCATAGGGAATTTACGCTACCCGTTCATAACCTTTAAATCTCCCCTTTTCCCATTCAGCTACCAGGAGATCACAATACCAGATCTTAGTCACTAATCCTCCTATAGTTATCCACACACATTCCACATCGGCTGCTCCGGCATGACCTCAAGGGCTCAAGTGCGGTTGAAGATCACATGTTCATTTTCATCTATACAAATTAGTGAACCTGATGTGAAAGATAAATTCCTTCTTGTTTAATTTTATTTCATTATTATTACCTCACCTCTCTATTTTTCCCCCTATTTTGGTAGGTATTTTATACTTTCTAAAATATGTCTGGAAGAGATTTTGGTGGGCCATTTGGATCTGATAGATATTATAACAATGTGTAACCACAACAATGCCCTTCTCTTTTGAGATGGGGTGATAATTACACAAGTAACATTCAAACATGCCCTAATTACACTTCAAACCCCATTAGCTATATAAAGATCGAGGAAGTGGATCAACCATTAAACATTCAAAATGATCAACCCAATGCAAACCATGTAGTTATCATGAATGGAATAGTTTCTTACCATAGGGTCTTGTCAAGACCTCACATTGCCATGCAATCAACAAAAGATGATCTATTTACACAAATAGCTAGTCCTCTTCATTAGATAGATGAGTATTTGGATAGAATGAAGGATTCAACCAATGAGATTTTGAATACCTATCCTAAGATTCTTACTTTTGAGGAATAAAATATTTAGAACATTGAAAAATTTAGAACAGGGCATCATGAGCTCATCAAACCCTACACCACATGCAGCCCAACAAGGGACTCAATCCTCTCCCAATGATATCATTTCCACTTTATCAGGGAGGATTCAAAAACTAGAAAGTTCCCAGAATTCACAGCCAACACATGTAATAGGGTAGAACATGGGGTATCTAGTTGACAACAAAGGATACATCCCTTCCAATGAGCAACTAACTCAATATCGTGTAAAACAAGGTTATCAGGTTCATTCAAATTGAGGTGTTCTTCTTACAGGGTTAGACACATTAGGGATGGGTCCTCATCCTTATCAAGCTTATCCTATGCAAGGACTATCTGAAAGTGTGTTCTCAAGTTTTTCCACGATAGGTAATACGATGTTCCCTGATTTTATGCCTACTAGTCCATATCTTGGTACTCTCCTACCTTACATGCATATGTATTCAAAAATTCCCTAGATGGAACCATATACCATTCCCACTCCCTACATTCTATATCAAGGGACCCTATACACTCCCATCAATGCTTATAATGCATCTTATCTAACTCTTCCTCCTCCACCTCCTCATCAAGGATCTTTGACGGTGGAATCTTACGCAATGGGTACATACGTTGAGTACTTAAAGGAGCCTCTTGATTTCACCATATGTGGTGTCATGCTTCCATGTCCATTGCCAGATCTTCCAAAATTTAAGGGAGAAGGAGACCCAAATTCTCATATCAAGGCCTACATTACTGCTATCAAGGAATTACTTCCTTAGGATGTTGTACTAGCTAAGATCTTTCCAAATAATCTTGAAGGATTCGAATTGGATTGGTACAATAGGATACCATAAGCTTCCATACATTCCTTTAAGCAACTTGTTTCTCAGTCCATCAAAGAATTTGACATGAACAAGTTGTTACATATGGGGATTAGGGAGTTCCTGCATATTATACAAGAGGAAAATGAATCTGTCACCCATTTCATTCAAAGATGGCGCTAAGTTCTATATTCCTCTCCAAGTGCACCCAACATGGACTAGATGGAAGTGTGCAATCTTTTCCTTCACTCACTCAATCGAGAGACTAAGGAAGAGGTCCAAAAGTTTCCTTTTTGTAGTTATGAGGAAGTTGTGGAAGGAGTGCTTCGGATTCACCAAGCCTCTATAGATAGTGGGTGTAAGACCTATGGTCCTAATGGGAAATTGGTATCCCCAAATCAAAATAATGCAAGTTATCAAAAAAATGGTGCCAATAACCAAATACCAAAGGGTTTGAATCATAATCATGGTGCTACCACGAATAGTGCTATTGATCAAACAAAGAACATTGGTTTTCCAAATAACAAAAAAAATATCAATAACAACAACTTGATCAATCAAAACATCCCTAACATTGTTTCCTCGATCAACATAGTTGACGTAAACCATCCCTCTCAAAAGAAAAATCAGACCCAAGGCCCAAACAAGTATCAAAACTTTGGCCAAGGTGCAACAAATCATGGTTATAACAACCAATTTCAAAACTACAACCGAAGTTTTAATAAAAAACAACAAGATGCTTATCAAAGACCAAGATATTATGACTCTATCCTATACTATGGTTTCCATAAGGTTTGAGGTCATGATGATAGGACTTGTCATGATTGCAAGAAGTTCTGCAAAGACTTCCTAAAAACGAAAGGAAACTCTTTGTAGAAATTTTCCTAGAAAATCCTGAAACAAAATTGTAATCTGACTATATATGACCTTTAGCTCCTCAATGCTAATGTGAGCATATTTCAAGATCCTATCACTACACATCCTAAAGATTTCAATGTGAATTCAAAAAACAAAAAAAAGGTATTCCTAGAGGAAACAATGACCATTAAGCATCAACTTCCAATAACTCTCGGGTCACTCCAAACCTTGGTTTAAATGATAAATCCCGTGAAATTAATGCAACAACTCGGATGAAGGAGTATGTTTCACAACCCCTTCCCAATATTTCCTTCCCACAGGATGACATTCCTATAATTTCAAAACCAGTAGGAGCCTATGATTTAATATTGGATTTTAACAAGACCTTTTCTCACATTTCGTTCCTATATTTTCTAAAGAATTCACCTCTGCATCACTCTGCATTTCTCAATGCACTAGGTCTTGGTCATCTAGTCCATGTTACACCACCTCCTAGAACTCAAATAAATTATATTGACTTTGAAATACATCCTCTGGGATAGAATGACAGGGACACTAGGTTTGTTTTTTATATAGACAAGATGCCATCTAACACTGAAATTACCCGAAGAGGTGATCCTACCTTATTTTTACAAGTCTAGGTTTATAAAAATTGCATTAAGAGAGCCATGATTGATGACAGGGATACTGTAAATGTGGTTACCTTCTCTTTCTTGAAGAAGTTGGGATATGGAGAGATAAATTTTTCCTCTACAAGAAACATGTTAGAGTGGTATGACAGTCTTAAAGTGACCTCGATTGGAACCATTGGTCTTCCATTCATGCTTTGTCAAAAATTAATCTTGATAGAGTTTTACATTATCGACAAGGAAACAAGTTATAACATGACCCTTGGGAGACCTTGGATTCATCGAATGAAGGTTATCCCTTCTACCCTATTATAGGAGATTAGATTTCTCTATTTGGGGAAGGTATTCATCGCTCAAGGGGATCCTAAGCCCTTCGATATACACTTAGAAAACATCAATAAGAAGAAAGGATTCCATACAGAGTATGAACTTCCTGTGAATCAATTGAACAAACCACCTCCACTAAAAGGGTTAGTCCCGGTTACCCTTGACATTCCAAAGGCTAAAGTTGTCGACCCAAAAACATTTGAGGTGGTAAAGGTAGATAAAGGAAAATCAAAATTTGTGGAAGTAGTGTCCACTAAGACCACAATGGAAATTATGAAACTCTTACAGAGTGATGATCCCATTTTCCTTCCATTTGAACCATGGGGGATGGGTAGTCTTCTCGGTTTAGCATCTCTTCCCTTTAATGACCTAGGTTAAGGTGTAAACATGATAGAATTAATAAACAAAGAAGGGAAATTTGAGATTGAAACGATTCCCATAAAAACCATCTCTGAGGGTTGTTCTATTCTAAACCACGGTTGAAACCCACGTGTGTCTAAAGCTAAGCTTGCCATATCCATGGGGCAAGGTCTCATCATTCAACAAGTGTTACAAGTAAACACAATGCTCTACATAGGATACAAGGGCAAGAAACATAGTCATGTTCACCCACATACTAATGGGTGTCGTTATTCCCTTCATTTAATCAACTTCTTGTTGATGTCATATCAAACCAGGGGTGTGTCTAAAGCTATATGCAACAAGAGTAATCTAATCGATCTAGTAGTTGACTGTAGTTATTTTTTTGTATTTTCTAGGGGATCTCTTCAATGTCTTAAGGACTTCTTGGTAAAACCATATTTAAATCATAGTGTGAAAGCTTTCTGAAAGTAAACACACTGAAAGCTTTGCTAAAAGGAAACACTTGCTGTTGAAAAATAAGCATACTTGCTTCTGAAAGTAAACACACTTGCTTTTTGAAATAAACACACTCAATTTAGAATGCTTGAAAATAATTGTAAGAAATATAATAATCTATCTAAACACCTATAGGAACAAGTATACAATAGAGTTTAACTGAAAGAATTAAAATAATACAAAATTAACAAATCTAAGTTATTTTATGAAGAAATATAAATACCAAATAAATTAATATCATGGTCCTTGGGGGAGTGGGCCCTTGCTCCTCCTCAAATAAAGATTTAACAACTCAAAATTCTCTCAAATAGGAATGGCTATTTTATTGATAAAACATTCGGTATTACAAAACATACTAGATCTGTGTACTTAGTCTATATTTCTCTTCTCTTTGTTCTATATCTATCTCATATCATATTCTATATAATATATATCTACTATGAATGCAGGTATAATTTTATATACATTTTACAATCACAGTTGTCTCAATGATTTTGATGAAATCGAATCATACCCAAAATAGATATTGAGTTGGATTGCAGTTGATCAAATAGTTGTAAGATAACTATCTCTGGATCTATGTTTAGAAATATTCTCATCCTTTCTTGATTGAAAGGTTCATAGATGCAAAATATCTGGATATGGTTAGAATCGATAACTACCGTTAGTTCTAGAAACTTCAAGAGAAGTTCCAGAACCATATGAAATCGTTAAGGATCAACACCGTGAGATTTCCAGAGCTATACCCAGGAGTTCCAGAACTAAGTCTAAAAATTCCAGAACTAAATATTGGAGTTCCGGAACTATGTCCAAAATTTCTGGAACTAAATGATGACTGTGTGATGTAGTTCTAGAACTAGCTTGGAAGTTTCATAACTAAGTTGTGTAGGAACATGTGCTACCAAAAACATATTGGATGCTACCTACTTCATTTCCTCGACTGATTAGGCCTACTTTATTACAAAACTTAATTTCAAACACACACTTCATCAGGAATTCTAGAGATTTTAACATTAGAATCACAATTAATCAAAATACAGACAATTACATCCTAACTTATATCAGATCAAATAAAAGTCACAAAATGCAATCAAACTTAATAAAAAGGAGAGTAAGATGAGATTATATATTATACATTAATCGGACATATTCTAGCCTCATCATTTCCCCAAAACTTAATTTTTTATAAGTCCTTTTACAAACTTCATTCTTCAAAAGTGGGGTTATATGTTCTGCATTCCATTTGATTACTCAGATCAAATGGCTAAAACTAGATTTTCAAATGTTTAAACTTAGATGTACTGTACCCTACTCCTGCTTCTATTTTCCTCTCTCACTCTTTAAATTCAGTAGGATCTTGAGGTTCTCTGTTTTGCCAAGTAGACATGGGGGTGAGAAGTAGAGGGGGCCTTTTTCGCATTCCCATCCATATTTTTCTCATAGGTTTCATTGACTTGGGGGAATTATTGTGCATAACACTTTTTCCCTTTCTAAACTCCAGATCAAATTTGTAGGGGAAATTACTTCCCTTCTTCTCAAGGAAACAGTAAGGAGTTCCCACCT
Source organism: Taxus chinensis (assembly GCA_019776745.2). Taxonomy (NCBI): domain Eukaryota; kingdom Viridiplantae; phylum Streptophyta; class Pinopsida; order Cupressales; family Taxaceae; genus Taxus; species Taxus chinensis. The sequence continues at coordinate 175,701,276 of CM034151.1, forward strand.
TTTTTAGCATCCTTTATAAATATCTTGAAAATTTTCCTCCTCATAGGAGGTGAAGGCATTCATACTCTTTTTACAGAATGGCAAGATAATGTGTCTTGAATCTCTCATCAAAGGCATGAGTTCTAAAATGTGTGAGGAAGGCAAAAGTTTCTAGAAAATGTGCTCTGATACAATCACCTAAAAAAATAAATATTACACAGTAAAATAGTAGATTCCCAAAGATATCCATGCAATTTGGTATTGCAGAACAAATCTTATTCATGCATTAAGCTGAGCTCTCCCCCACATAAATATTAATCATAAATACTGTATTTTTCCCTAGCAATGGTGGAGTACAAACATGATCTTCACATCAAAATATACGTAATCTCAACCCCATATCCTAGAGTAATCTCTCCATGAATTCAGATTCATCTTTTAGTTCATCTGGAATCACACTCATACTAATCCTTGATAAATACCAATTGAATGAAGTTGTCTTATAACAACAAACTCACATGTACTAGAGGCCCTCCTGCAGGAAATCAATTTTTCACTCGTAATACAGAGCATTTCCCTTTGTTCTAATTTTAGCTCTCCAAAGAGCATTTCCCTTTGTTCTAATTTGAGTTTGAGGAAACCCATATTCCTCATCCTATCTCTCTGATAACGAGGTATACTCTAGACATTAATAGAGCCTATTTAACTTGATGTCAATCTTCTTCCTCTGAAATTACTTAAGGAGTTGGGAATTATTCCTCTAACAAAGGAAATTTTACTTTTCTTCTCCAGGATGCCAGCTCTTCATCTTCATGAGACAATGTTGATGGTTCAGCCAATTCCATAAAAATCTTTAGATTCAAGTATCTCCTCTCCTATTTCCAATTTAGGTTGACTTGGTTAGGAGGAGTCATGGCCATGCTACCCAAAAATGTCATTGCAACATGGTTCTCCATCCTTTCACATAAAAATTGACTCATAAATCCCTTGTGGTTTTTCTCTAGACATAAAATTACTGAAGATAAAATTCACAGAGAAGATTTTTTCATGCCCCGTAGGATTGGATTAGAGAGTAGAGTTGTCATGAATTAAAATTCTTTCTTTCTAGTTGCATGGGCAAGATAGCACCATCAGAGATAGCATATTGGCTCCCCTTAAGCAATTGCAGAAGAATGAACTACTCTTCTAAAGGTACAGAAGGCACTACTATTTTGATCTGTAGGAGAGGGCCTTCCTATAGGTATAAGCAATTCTTTCCATTTCCCTTTGTTCATAATACAGGGGCATCCATATCAAGATTAGTTGCAAGGACATTTATGGGGATGGATATTGTCCTTTCCTCCTAATAGTAAAACTTTTCTTGAACTTACCAAGAAACTTGTTCTTACCTTATTTTCCATTCTTCCATCTTGGTCAGAAAATGGTCTTGGCATATTCGATGAATTATGGCATGATGCTCTAAGTGTCCCTATACCCTAGTGTCATACCTCTGATCTATTGTATAGATAGAGTCAAAAACAAACCCTGGAAGGTTTATTATGTACTCAAGTTTTGTGGCTCCATACTTTAGATATGTGGACATTTTTAGCACTCTATTTTCTGGATAGACCTAAAATTGACCTTCACAGGTTAAATATTTCACTATCCAAGTTGAAACCCTATCTTAGGGTTGTGGGATAACTGGCCTCAATCCTGACTGCTTTTATGAGTTGTTAGGTCTCCAATGTAGCATGTACTGACCTTTAGCTTCTCCTTCTTGTAGTTTAAGGACTTGAATCCAATTTTTTCACAGTCCCTTTTTCCGGTAATGGGACATGAGCTCTTAGCACTCTAGACACAGAACTTAAGAGCATGTCACAAAAACTTGAATAAAGATCTTTCTTCTTCCTTTGTCCTGGATTACTCTGAGGAGTATGATGAATTCTCTTACCAATCTATGGTTAAGCCTTGAAATTTTCCTTTTCTTCTCCTGGAATCCAACTCTTCTTCTTCATGTGGCAATGATGATGGTTCAGCCAATTCTTGAAAATCCTACTCTTCAAATCTCTCATCTCCTCTGTCCATTTCAGCTTGGCTTGGCTCAGGAGGATTCATGGCTACAGAACCTCCTCTTCAAATCTCTCATCTCCTCTATTCTTAGCTACATAACCTATGTTCTTAGTTGTGGAACCTTTGTTGTTTGTTGTGGAACACAAACTTAATTCACTACTCCTCCCTCAAAATATCTCTGCAACTTATTTCACTTGTTTTTGCAATAATTATTACTAATGATAACCATGTTGCCACTTATTCCATCCAAATCATCTTCATTATTACACACTTGTAATCATAATGTATAAATAGATGACTCGTCATACCTACTTTTAAATTAAGTCAAATCACACATGCAAACATTTAATTCAACCCTAAATAAGTTAAAAGATACAATTACCATCCTTGATGATGTAATCCTTTTGCTATGATGACTCGTCATTCCTACAAGTGGAACAAAACATGATTAGATAAGATAGCTGGACTTCAAAAGAATTACTTTTTATTTAAACTAGAAAAAAAAAAAAAAGGTCAACCACCATTTTTTGGTTTTCAATTGACCTTTGAGAGAATTACTTTTTTTTTTTTTTTTTTTTTTTTTTTGGGGGGGGGGGGGGGGGGGGGGGGGAAGAAAACGCCATTTTTTGGTTTTCATCTTCTTCCCTTTATTCTAGATCTATCATCTGGTTATTTGATCATTTTGGAAGAACTGAATTCTTCCCATATGATCAAATTCTTTATTTTCTTCAATCTTCCTCAAGAATTCATCCTTAGTGGGAGGCTTCCTATAGAGTTTCAACCGATGCCCATTGACCAAGAGTGTTCTACTGCTGTCATCAATGGGAAGTAACTGAATAGAACCATTTTCAAATATCTTCTCAATCTGATAGGGTCCTAACCATTTAGTTCTCAATTTTCCCTTGAATTGTTGGTACTTAGAATCGAACAGTAATGCCCAGTCTCCTACTTTGAATTTCCTTTTCTTGATATGTGTGTCATGTCATTACTTCCTTTGCTCTTTAATTATATTTGTCTGTTGAAGTGCTTCCATCCTTAATTCTATTCGCAACTCATTGAGTTGAAGGATTCTTTCTTTTTGAGCTACATCCAACTCAATTCCCACCTTAACTACTTTCTTCAATGTCTGAAGTTCAAACTTTATAGGCAACAAGGGATTTTTCCCATAGACTAATTCATATGGTGAAAACCCTATTGTAGTTTTTCAAGTTGTATTATAAGCCCAGACAGCTTCAGGTAGTATCTTTACCCAATCTTTTCTCCAAGCTTCAACTATTTTGGTAAGGATGCTCTCCAATTCTCTATTTGTTACTTTAGCTTGTCCATTTGATTGTGGGTGGTAAGGAGATGACTTCCTATGATTGATATGGTAATACCTTATGAAAGCTTGGATCATATTAGACATGAATTGTGGTCCTTGATCTAAAACTATGCTCCTCAGTGCTCCAAACTTTATCATAATTTTTTTCCAAAGGAAATCAGTAACTACTTCTTCAGTGGCATTTGTCAATGCCTACACTTTTGCCCATTTTATCACATAGTCAGTACACACAAGAATATATTCCTTCCTTTGTGAAGGAGGATTAAAGGGACCAATAAAATCCAATCCCCATCTTTCAAATGGTTCAACCACAACTTGAGGTTGAAGAGGCATTTCATTGGTGAAAGTTGGTTATCTCATTCTTTGACAAGGATCATACCTCTTGATATATCTCTTCACATCCTTGTACAGATATGGCCAATAATAACAAGTGCCAAGTATCTTATGAGCTTTTTTTTTCACTGAATAGTGTCCTCCACTTGGTTCATCATGACATGCTCTGAGGATTTCAAATATTTCATCCTCTCTTACACACCTACGCAAGACAAAATCAAGACCACATTAAAATAGAATTCCATTTAACCATTGGAATTGTGCACTAATTTTAATTAAGTTATTTTTTTGTTTCTTAGTGAAAGGAGGAAACTTCCCTGTTGCAAGATAATTTTCCATATCAGAAAACCATGGTGTACTTGCTGAGATTGCAAATAGTTGTTCATCTGGAAAGTTATCCTTGACTTGATCTTTCTCCCCTATGGTGGTTAGTCTTGATAAAAAATCAGCTACCACATTAGATTTACCTAGATTGTCCACAATGGTAATATCAAATTCTTGAAAAAGTAATAACCATCTAATTATTCTTCCTCCAACCACTTATTTTTTCATTAAATACTTAATTGTTGAACGATCTGTGTGTACAAATATCTTGTACCCTGTAATGTAATGTCTGAATTTACTGATTGCATAAATCACAACAAGAAATTATTTTTCAATGGTGGTGTAATTATTTTCAGTGGGAGTAAGATTCTTGCTAAGATAATAAATGGCATACATCTTTCCTTCCTCATCTTTCTATCCCAATACTACACCAATGGGATAATTTGAGGCATATGTTTGGATATGAAATGGATTTTCCCAATTAGGTCCTCTCAATATTAGGACACTGATTAATTTTTCTTTGATTTCTTCAAAAGCATGCTGACACTTTTCATCCCAAATAAAATCACAGTCCTTGGTTAAAAAATTAAACATGGGGATAGCAATTTTACTGAAATATTTTATAAAGCACCTATAGTACCCAACATGCCCTAGAAATGATTTGATATCTGTGGGGGTCTGAGGAATAGGTAAATCTGAAATGATCCTAATTTTGTTTTGATCTACCTGAATTCCTTGTTTGAAATATGGTGTCTTAATACAATCCCCTCATCCACCATCATCAAACAGTTTTCATCACTAAGAGACAGGTTGTATTGTTCACATCTTGTTAACACTCTATCCAAATTTCTCAAATCGTATTCAAATGTATCTCCCTGTACAGTGAAGTCGTCCATATATACCTCAACACAATCATTTGTTAGATCATCAAAGATTTCAAGTACAACTCTCTGGAAAGTTACAGGAGCATTGCATAAACAAAATGGTAACACCCTATAGGAAAAGGTTACCCATGGACATGTAAATGTAGTTTTGTCTTGATCTTCAATAGCAACTCTGATCTAATTGTACCCACTAAAGCCATCCAAGAAAGAAAAGTATTGTTTACTTGAAAGGTTATCTAGGACTTGATCTATGAATGGTAAGGGAAAATAATCTCTCATTGTGGATTTGTTTAGTTCCCTATAGTCAATACATATTCTCCATTTTTCATTCTTTTTGGGAACAATTACAAGAGGAGAAAACCACTGGTTATTTGACATAGGGTAGATGAAAGCTACTTGTAATAGTTTTTCAATTTCTTGTTTGACTAGATCCCTTAAAGTTGGGTTAATCCTTCTTTGAGGCTACCTAACTGGTTTAATTTTGTTAGTATAGATGTGATGAGTGCAGATTCTTGGATGAATCCCATTCATGTATTTGTAATCCCAAGAAAAAGACTTAGTATGATTTTTTAGAACATCAAACAATTTAGCTTCTTCATCATCCTTCAACCAACTGTTAATGTTTAAAGTTTTACCCAGTTGAATTTCAACATGCTTGGTTCTAATATGTGATGAACTGATTTGTGGGAAGGGTTTCATTAAAGTATTTAATGGACATGCATGTGGTAACAACATATGGTATGTAGTAACATCTCCAAAAGTTCCTTGAGACAAAATACTAGAAAAAGGACAGTAATGAGAATTATGATACTTATCTCTTTGCAAGCCAAATTCTTTGTCATTGGTACTCTCCAGAAATTCTTCACCACTTCCTGATGTACTTGAAACTGAAGCTACTGATTCATCCTCTCCCCACAATAAATCTTGTTCCTCCAGAGTGAAATTATTTTCAATCAAAGAGAATTGTTGTTGTCTTGGTTCCGAAACTAAATGTGGTGGTTCCGAAACTATGTTCATGGGTTCCAGAACTAAGTTTGTAGGTTCCAGAACTAATTTTGTGGGTTCAAGAACTAAGTTCGCAGGTTCCGGAACTAAATTTGATTGCCTCAAGAACAACCGGTTCTCCTCTAATTGTGGATTAATCATCTCTTCTACTTCTGTTACATGATCCTGCAATGTGATCAGAGCCAAAGAATACAACTCTTTCTTTTTAGTTTCTGGATAATCAACCCACAATTGTTCATGATTGTCAGTAAAAGGTCATGCAGTAGGATATAAGGAAATTTTTTTAGAGTTATTACCATTCAATATTGTCATATCACTTGACCTGTAATCTATTAAAGCAGCAACTGTAGCTAACCATGGTCTACCAAAAATAATGGAATAACCCAATGTTTTACCTTTTGGATGTAGTATAAGGAATTCAACTGGACATTCCCATGACTCCACCATAAACTCCACGTCTTTAATAATTCCTTCTATTTTTGCTACAGATTGGTCTGCCATCTATAATATGGTATTAGTAGGTTGTATACATGTTAATGGTAATGTTTTTAGAGTATCCACTATCATTACATTGATAGCAACTCCCAAATCCACCAAAAAATTATGTACATCCTTATTTCCTATAGAGACAGAAATAACATGGCTTCCAGGATCTCCATATTTGGGAAGTAAAATTTTTCCTGCTAATAAATCAACAAGTTTCCCCATCTACTTTGATAGTCTTTGGGTACTGTGTCTTCCTTCCAGGATTTTTCATATGTAACATTTTTATTAATTTGTTTAATTCTGGAATGTCTTTAATTACTTGTAATAGTGGTATTTCAATATTCAATTTCCTTATTTCTTGTACCAATTCAAAATCCTTGATTTCTATAGCTTCTTTGAATCTCTTTAGAAATGGAGTCTCGGTAGTGTTGCTATCCGGCTTCTTTTCTTTCCTTTCTATATCCTCTTTGGAACAACAGTATTAGGGTTTTCATTTTCTTCTATCATTTTAGTCATTATAAGGGGTGGAATGTTAATGATTTTCCTAGATCTGGTTTGAATATCCTTACAATACATATCACGTAAATCAACTGATTTTTCTAGTTCTGTTCCATAAACAGGAGTTGTTTATTTGTTTCTTGGATTTGCTACTGGCTGTGCTAACATCTACATTTGGACTACATTCTCAGTTTGTGAATTTTGTGCAGGAGATCCCATGATGGCTTGTTGATTATGATTTGGATATGTTCTTCCCTGAGAATAATTACTAGGGTTCCATCTAGGTTGTGACCAAGCATAAGGATTTCCTTGACTAACCCATGGTTTTTGATGTCCCTTAGCATACCAAGCTTGATTTTCCCAATCTTGAGGGTTCCAAGTTGGTTATGGTACCCAAGGTGGTTATCCCCAATGTTGTGGTATTGACTGAGCAGCCCATGGCATCATCCAGGGGTTAGGGACTGATCTTGGCATAAACTGCCCTTGGTTAGGTTGTCTCTGAAAAAAATTCAATTCTTCTATTGTAGATGAGGCACTAGTTTGTTTAAGATGATTCTTAATAACTAGAAGTAAAGAAAAAACATCAGTATCATGTTCTTTAGATTCACAGATAAGGCACATTTCTATTTTATCCAAAGGACAGTCTCTTAGTGCATGCTTCTTCCTACATCTAAGAAAATACATAGCCAATGGTTCATTTTTGGTATTTTATTTAGCTTATAATCCATGCATAGTAGAGGTTAATTTCACTAAAATGTCTGTTTTAAATTTTGATAACTCATCCATTAGTTTTTTCATATCTGGATTCAGACTTTTCACTGATTTTCCTTTTGTAGGTCCACCTCTTGTTCTGGATTAGCTTCTACAAATATCCTTAATTTCATTCATTCTTATATGATCAATGTCTCCACCTCCTATCAATTTAAGGGCTTCCCTAGATTCATCATCCAAATCTTTAAGAAAAATGGTTTTACTTAACTCCTCTGAAAGCACAAATCCATATCTTTTGCAAACAAAGAGGAATCTATCTAAATAGTCTTCTATGTTTTCATCTTCCTCCTGCTTGATTTTGAAGAATTCTTCCTTCCTATTTCTCCCTCTACAATAATCCTAATATTTATCTAGGAAGGTAGTATTCATTGGTTCCTAAGTGCTAATAGAGTTGAATGGTAATCCCATGAACCACCTCATTCCTACATCCTTCAAAGTGGATGGAAACAAATTCAGTTTTTTATTATCTATCTTATAATCATAGGTCTGACATAGTACCTTGAACTCAAATAGAAATTGGTCAAGATCTTCAAATGAAATCCCTCTAAATGTGGGTAAATGTGCAGGTGAGATATTTTTCATTGATGTATCATCATATCCCAATTGGATTGGATAAGTAAACATCCTATCAATTACTCCCTCAGCTTCTCATGCCATTTTAAAAATATTTTCTAAATTTTTCTCCCAATCAATGTGGTAAGCGGTATGCCTTGGGGAAGGTAAAAATCAGGAGTAGTAGGTTGAATACTCAATTGAGAATCAAAAATCACCCTAAATAGATCTTGAGTAATAAGCCTTCTCCTAAAAGTTCCAATTCCTTTAGGTGACTGATCTAAGAATTCCAAAAATGGCAATTTTGTTTCTTGTCTAACAGGGGATGATGGTGTCTCCAATTCTTGATCACTTTCCTTACTTTGAATAGAGGATGTTATGAATTCTTGTGAAGAATGTTTTTGGGAAGAATCTATCGTGTGAGTCTCTTTCTCTACTCATATATTTTGTGATATAGTAGGGAAGATCCTTTAACTACTAGATGTATGATTTTTTTCTCTTGCTAACACTTAATGAGAAAGTTCCAACTAGTTTCCCTGGTAACGGCGCCAAAAATGATGGATGTCATTATTCCCTTCATTTAATCAACTTCTTGTTGATATCATATCAAACCAGGGGTGTGCTTAAATCTATATGCAACAAGAGTAATCTTATCGATCTAGTAGTTGACTGCAGTTATTTTTTTGTATTTTCTAAGGTATCTCTTCAATGTCTTAAGGACTTGTTGGTAAAACATTATTTAAATCATACTATGAAAGCTTGCTGAAAGTAAACACACTGAAAGCTTTGCTGAAAGGAAACACACTATGCAGAATGGAAACACACTTGTTGTTGGAAATAAACACACTCAATTTAGAATTCTTGAAAACAACTGTAAGAAATATAAGAATCTATCTAAACACCTACAGGAACAAGTATACAACAAAATTTAACTAAAAGAATTAAAACAATAAAGAATTAACAGATCTAAGATATTTGCTGAAGAAATATAAATACTAAATAAACAAATATCCTGGTCCTTGGGGGAGTGGGCCCTTGCTCCTCCTCGAATAAGGATTTAACAACTAATAATTATCTCAAATATGAATAGATATTTTATTGATAAAACATTTGGTATTACAAAATGTGATGGATCTGAGTACTTAGTCTATATTTCTCTTATCTGTTCTATTTATATCTCATATCATATTTTATATATTATCTATCTACTACAGATCTACTTTTATATACATTTTATAGTCACAGCTGTCTCAATGATTCTCATGAAATCAAATCATGCCTAAAATAGATGATGAGTTGGATTGTGGCTAATCAGATAGCTATAAGATAATTATCCCTAGATCTGCATTCAGAAATCTTCTCATCCTTTCCTAATTGAAAGGGTTGTAGATGTAAAATGTTTGGATGTGGTTAGAATAGATAACTCCCATCAGTTCTGAAACTTTATAGAAGTTCTAGAACTATAGGAAATCATTAAGGATCAACACCGTGAGAGTTCTGAAGCTATACCCAGAAGTTCCGAAATTAAGTCTGAAAATTCCAAAACTAACTACTAGAGTTCTGGAACTAAGTTTGAAAGTTCTAGAACTAAATGATGACTGTGTGATGTAGTTTTGGAACTAGGTTAGAAGTTCTGGAACTAAGATTTGTAGGAACAAATTCTATCAAAAACATACTAAACGCTACCCACTTCATTTCCTCGACTGATTAGACCTGATTTATTACAAAACTGAATTTCAAACACACACTTCATCAATTATTCTAGATATTTTAACATTAGAATCACAATCAATTAAATGACAGATAATTACATGCTAACTATATCAGATCAACTAAAAGTTACAAAATGCAATCAACTTAATAAAAAGGAGAGTAAGATGAGATCATATATTATACATTAATCATACATATTTTGGCCTCATCACATACCATGCCTCAAGAGTGTGACAAAGAGGTGCATGCATGCCTCTTTCAAATAAATGATTTTAGTGATTGGACATATACACTTCTTTCCAAGGGCTATAATTCTAAACCCAGAATGGTAGGCCCTTGTCAAGAGAACGGAAATTTTGAGGATAATGGTTCTCTGTTGTGTACTTTTAGGGGTAAAGAATTTGATATTTGTCAAATTTCTTCACCTTAGGCATCATGATATACAATTTCACCTACATTTTCATATGTACATTATTGCATTTGCATTGCATTTTCATTCATCGGTTCATTTCATAAATTTGTGATCAAGGGACTTATTCTTATAGCAATTCTTAAAAACTTCTGAAAAACATTAGAAAAACATTCAAATCATGTCTCTTCAAATATTCACGGTATCATCAATTATTTCTAAATCATTTCATCAATCTAAACATGATAAGACAAAGCTTTGAAAGTAACCATACCAAGGTCTGCGTACTTGGCTCTACTTATAGTCTCTTTCTAGGTTAGGTGTATTTGCCTATAGTCTATTCTAGAAGCTTCATGGTGTCACATCTATCTCAAAAACATTTATTTGGAAATAAGAACATTCTAAACATTTTTCCTAGATAAATAAGTCAAATGAAAATCCACAGAAATTTTTTATTTTACACATTTCTTTTCCCTACCAACCTTCAGTGTTGAGCCTGCATCTCTTACTGGTGATGTAGGGTTGGGAAAGGAGAGAAATGCCCTTACTCACCTATCCTTGTCCATGGTGATGAGCCCATGATTCATACTGGTAGCATGGGGATAGGTATAGGGGATCTTTGTGACAAACTTGAAAGTTCCAATAATTCATTCAAATGTTGTGAAATCATAAGTCGAAAAAAGTTGAGCTAGATGTCCAAAATTCCAAAATAGCCTAAAACCTAAAAACCAGAGTTTTTCAACCAAGTGGTCATCTATGAATCTAAGTCTAGATAAATTAGAAAGTAATTCAAATTCTAAAATATGAAGCAAACTTGAGTAGAGTGAGGTTATAGTGTCTCAATTTTGTTTTTCCAAATCCTTTTCTTTCTCTCATCATTACAATTCAACAAATTCCATAACTTGTGCCCTTTTTGGCTCTTGGTGTTAAGCCCCTGCATCTTACTGGCTGCATGGAGTTAGGAGTAGGGAAAGTTCATTCACTTATCATATCACTCTTTCATCATGTTTTTCCAAAGCAATACGAAGTAACAAAATTTTCTTAAAGAAACTAAATTTCAACATCACAATGTGATCGCATTATCATATATCAGCATTACAAGTAAAAAAAAGAAATCATTCTATTAGCATTCATGTCCACTACATGCATTTTGAAAAGAATAGAAAATTAAAAATTCGAAACATCTAAGATTACAGATGTGAATCAAATCATAAATGGAAGTCAACTCTATGCAAGGAATAATTGAGCCAAAAAGATATATCTTTACATATCATGGTGTGTCATATTTTTATACAATACCATCACACACTAGATGCAGTCAAAACACTCGCAATGAGCACAGAATACCAAAACATCATATATGCCTCACAAAATGGAGACTAAGCAATAAAGGCACTCTACCTATCCACCTCTTTGAGGCCCCTTATGACTGCTCTAGTTACAAATTTCTTAGGATTTCTTCTCAAAAGCATTCAAACAACAACAAAGGGCCAAGCCTAATGCAAAATACCATTCCCAAATCCATTCCAATTCAACCATACTAAAAAAAAAAATGGGCCACTGTGGGTCCAGAGCTCAAAAATCACCAAGTTGATATGTGCAAATGAATTGAAAAATTAGTTTGTTTTGATATATGTATATGTTTCTTTGACTTCATTTTGAGTGCATGTGTTCAAATGGCTGGAGGGCTAGTGCATGCATATTTCCCTATCCCTGCTCAAATGGTAAGTCCTCCTGTCATTTTAATTTAGTGTTTATTTTTTTATATTTTATCTATCTACACTTGAGAGTTATTTTCACTTTACATGTAGCGAGAGTTTGGATGACTTCATTTTGACACACGGGCATGTCAGGTATAGCTTTTAACTCCCCATTTCAGGAATGCCATACTCGAACTCTATGTTTTATGCATTTTAATTGCTAAGATGCTTCTCTAAGTGGGAAATATGTACGCAACCAAAATTACACGTGTTACATTGTCAGGAAAACGGTTACAAGAATCCCCAATGATGATTCAAAATCCTTTCAAGAAGGTGTTCAAGCTCCAAAACACATTCACAGTGTATATTTGTAGCCTAGATGGCCTTACTTAACTTCTCCATGCATTTTTCCATCTTCTCACCTCTTTCTGTGTTGGTTTTTCTAGATTCACTTAAGTTTTCTTTTAGAACGCATATGTGAGCCAAATTGGATAAAAATAGCTTTGTTTTCTTGGTTCTCCTTGCTCCTTCTATTTTAAATAATATTTAATTAGTTGGAACTACCTATGCTTGCCTTGTGCATGAAGTAACATCCTAGCCTCCATTCTTATATATTCCATGTTTGTATTCAAGCAAAATGTTCCTGAGAATTTTGTGTGTCTTGTATTATATTGCTGCCAAAATCTTGGTAGGAATTGCATAGCCAAGCTCAAATCTATTGTGCTATCTCTCTTCTACTTGCATTGGATCCAGAGTGCCTTCAAGCTGCCATTTCTCAAGTGATATCCTTCTGCTGCTATTCTTGCATTCTAAATCTCTTGGACTCATATAAAAACTTAGAGATAGAAAGGAATGAATTGAGGGGACATACTACTACACAACTGGATTTACCTCTATTTTGTGAATTCCAGGTTGGATGTATTGTTTTATTTCCTTCATTCCTGTAAGTTATCATGGTTATATCATATCAAAGAGAGTAGAAATAAATTTCCATTCATTTGTAATTAATTAGTTAATTTCTAATGGGGTTTAAATATTTCATAGCAATCCCCAGTGATGGATCCTCTTCTTCCCATCCCTGTGGATCTAAAGGATAAAATATCTATCAGAGGTTGACTACACATCATAGATTATTTGGAAAAATTTGTGTTGTAAATTATTTTAGATTCAATACACTTAGCACAGTTTAATAACCACACCGGGTTATCTCGCTTGTTTAGTTTTTTGTGTAAATGTAGATTTAATTATTTAGAATAGAAGTGAATTATTGTTTGTGATTGTAATATTTTAGTTTTTTTATTTGTTTGGATTAGTTTTCCTTTCAATAGTAGCATAAATTGTTAATTTTATTCAGTTTAAATAGACACTTCAAACTAGTTTAACACTTAGATCCAAGTTAGGGAAACAAACCATTGGGAATTTACGCTATCCATTCATAGCCTCTAAATCTCCCCTTTTCCAATTTGGATACCAGGAGATCACACTACCATATCCTAGTCACTGATCCTCCTATAGTTACACACACACATTCAAAATCGGCTACTCTGGCATGACCTCGGGGTGTCGAATGTGGTTGAAGAACACATGTTCATTTTCATTCGTACAGTTACAAATAAATACTTACTCCAATCTAATAATCCATGTGAACTCTTCCTCTCTGCATTGACCAAGGGGAAACAACATCAATGGCAGGTGGATGAACTACAGTTATCAAATCCTTCTATGGAAACCACGGTGAAGAAAATTATAATACGTATCAATTGAAATTATTTATAGTAAATGATGTTATTTAATATAATAAATTCATTATGAAATTTACATTACTATCACATACCTTCCTAAGAGGCACATCAAACGTTATGCCCATAACAACTCCAATATTTAAAGATTGTTGAATGTCAAGAAGAGACTCTAATGATGTCATCAACTGAAAAACAAGAACAAGGTTACATAAGAAAAATAATGAAGCTTACACACATAAAAGGTACATGATATTATTTGTATACATTAAATATAGTTAAGTATCTTTGTTTAAATAATGCTTAAAAATACTAAAAATCACTATAGTAAATTCTTCGACATGCACCCTAATACCGACATACCCAGATTTTAAAGGTCTAACAACAACCTATTCAAAATCAAATTTTCATTTTAAGACAACATGTGTGTGTGTGTGTGGAAAAAAAAATTAACGCATAAAATAGTTATTAAAAAATCATGATATAATGTGAGTCCATTATAATGTGGATGTTTTATAACATGAAAATGTTATAACATGATCACATTATAATGTTCTTGTTTCGTACATAATTTTTTTATAACGAAATAGAATGACAATGTGCTCCTGTTATGTGAAAAATCACCAAAAGTGTATTTTTGGCCGCATTTTGGTCTTGTATCTCCATGCACATGCCCAAAGAGAATTGAAAAGAAAGGAGGCATTGCATAGAAAGTTTAACTTTTTAGAACCCCGAAGAGACACTTCTAATAATAAAAGTGGTGAAGAAATGTGTACTCATTTTGGTTATTCATGACTTGAAATAACACAAATCCTATAACACTCTTGCACTATTCCAAACTTTCTCAATTTGACCAAATAGGTTATCCATAGCTATGTGTTACTCATTCTTACTTGCACAAGCAACCAAGTTGTCTACACAATGGTCACATTAATCCATAAAATTAGGATATATCCTCACATATCACAATTCCAACTCTTAGATGACTTGCACATCCATTTGGAACCATAGTGGATGGAACTCTTAGAATTAGCTAACATCTCAAGTCACAACTTTAATAGTGAGGCTCTAGAAGATCATTTCCATCCCTTTCCATTCATCAGGTTGGCCCAGATCGGCATGGGAGTTAGGATGTTAGCTAATTCTTCTTCTTTTACTGATTGTTAATATTTTGTTGCATTTTTTATCATTGTTTTTTTTTCATATGATGATTTTTGATATTTCTGTAATCATCCTTCAAAAATAATTGATTAGGATAGTCTACCATCTATTACTAACCTCCTAATATATTAACCATTTAGGTAAAATCATTTGGTGACCACAACTATTGTCTATTGTGCATAATATCTATCTTCTTCTATAGTTTCTAGAAATCCCTCACCATGGCTAAGGATCCTCGTGAGGTGCTTACAACTAAAGATTCAAATGATCTAAATACATACATAGCCTCAAACCCTCATAATTTATATCTTATCTTATATTTCGCTTGCAAGGAATCACAACGGATTCAAGTTTCTACCACTCTTATTGATGTCACCTCCATATTTCCCACATCTTCCATTACATATTATTCTCCCCCACCTCTATGGGAGCATCTACTCTTAATATCTTCATTCCTATTTCTAGCACTAATTACTCTTTTCCTCTTATCTCTTTCATACAACCAAATCTTATTATAGTACCCATGCCTTAGAATCCTTGGTGAATGATCTACAAGCCCAATTTTTTCAATTACAATGGGGTGCCGTTATCTCTTCTTCTTCTATGGATTCTTCACTTCCTTAACATAGTCCTCTTGTGCCTGAAGTTACATCTTATCTCCACCCTACCGGTTTTGTTTCACATAAATTTCACTTTTTAATGGTAAGGAAGATCCACAAGAGAATCTTCGATCATTTCATATTTCTTTCTTATATTATGCTTTCGATGATATATTATTAACAAATTTGTTTCCTAGAATTTTACAATATTAATAATTGTAATGGTTCTATGATTTTCATGTCCATTACCCCATTAAAAAATCAATTTTTAGTACATTTTTTTTTATAAACATTAATACTAAAATCTCTTATGCATAAATTTCTAGAATAAAAAAAGGTCTAGTGAACACCTTAGTGACTATATCTGTGTTACAAAACTAATCTTACTAAAGTGATCAATGTCTTAGCTCATTCTTAGTTATAAGACATATTGTTACAAATCCTCTTACCTCATATCCAAGAGTCTATCATTTTCAACACCTTTTGTTCCTTTGATCACTTATGTCATATCCTTAAGGACTATGAGACCAAGCTAATTTCCATGGGCAATATAAAATATGGTTATCGGTCTTTTACTAAATTTAATGATAAATTCTAAAACAAATCTACTTATAAAAGTAAATATATTGAGCCCCCCAAGATGAGTATAAGGCCATTGTTAATGTAGTGTCCCAACCAATGAAACTCCAACTTCAAGATCCTCTATGACATTTTACTAAATTTCCTATTCCACCTCAAGTGATGTTGCAACATATCCTTGCCAACAATAATATCTCTCTTCTTGTATTGCTCAATTTGGATTTTAATCGTCCTCAAGGAAATAACTTTGGAAAAACATCATATTGTTACTATCGCCAATGTAATAGACATTCTAAATATAGATTTATTGAACTTAAACATGCAATTCAATATCTAATCAATTTTGATGCAATTGAATGGGATGATCATGTTCCTCCTAAACCTACCAATGATAAGGATAAGATTAAAATATTCAATGACCCATTTCCTAAACATGAACAAGCTACACCCTATGAAACTGCTAATCATACTTACAATGTGGTGTTGCCTCCTCAATCTACGAAGGCTCCTTATATTTTCTTGTTGGTGATACAACTGCTTCACCACCCATCATTACCTTTACTTATGTAAACTTTTATGCTTATTTTAAATATTCCAAGCTTCACATTGATGCTTCTATTGCCAATCATGCTCTCAACAATGTAATGATCAATACCAATTTTAATCATTACACAATTTCACTTCCTCGTCTACATTCTATAGGATTTCTAATATCCGAAATCAAGTGTAAGTAACCTACCTCATATAGGCGAATAACGTTAACCATCACCTTTGTGCCCCTCACAATCTTCTTACCATTTATTTCCACATCAAAAATCAAGCATTGTGACATGGTCTTAGTCTTCCTTAGCTTAAAATCATTAGGGTTGTTCCACCTATGTGAACAAATATGGAAAATTCAAACATGAGCATAAATTCATCACCATCTAAGGTATAACACCTAGAATCCCTATACTTATTGTTCCTTCAGTCTCATAAGTACCTACCTCTAGTGTATAATCCACTCCTAGTAGCATATTCCCTAGTACTCTTAGGTTGTGGAGCCCATTTTCATGTGAGAAAGTGTTGAAGACTGTACACTAAGAGTATTGTACACTTTCCATAGTTGTCTCGTTGACGTTCAAGGGCGCAACCCCCGAATGTTTTTGGCCTTAAAACGTGTCCGATATACTGAGAAACGTGTTTTTATCATATCGGTGGGATTTTTGACCCATAGGTTAATGGGATGGTTTTGGCCCATGGTTTTGATACCCACAGTTTTGTAAAAATTCTTAAACAGTTGTCTACTTATATGGTTTTATGCATATGGTAGGTATTATGTATCATTGTAGATGTGTTGTGAATTCAGGTGTGAATTCTGTAGAGTTTTTTAGCATAGATCCAAATAGATCTGGGTATTGCACTGAGAGAGCAATTGCTAGTAATAAAATATGACCAAGTGATTCTTGGTGGACATAGCCCAAATTTGGTGAACCACATTAAATATTGTCCCTTTGTGTTGTGTTATTTTATTCTACACTTTTATTTGATGTCTATAATATTTATGCATATTAGTTTATACTGTTGCGATTCTGTGAGGGGTTATTCCACATATTTTATCCCTTATTTCCTAACAATTGGTAATAGAGACTAGTTTGGTTCGCTAAAGTGTTGAATCATGGGGAAATTTTTATCTTGAGTGGGAGCTATAGCAGATGACAGAATATCAAGAGTTGATAAATTCAATGGGAAGAATTTCAGTCTTTGGAAGATGCAGATGAAATATTACCTTTATCATAAGGTTCTTTATATTCTACTATCTGAGAAGGTGAACAAACCCTTGAGCATGAAGGATGTAGACTAGGATTTGTTGGATAAGAAGGCACTTGGGTATTATTTAATTTTTCAAAGGAAAAGAATACAAAAGAACTGATTGATGCATTAGAGAAGTTATATAAAAACCCTCTGCCTCTAATAAGATATTTTTAATGAATTTTTTTTTTAATATGAAGATGTTTGAGAATAGTTCAGTAGCAGATCATTTAAATGATTTTAATATGGTTGTAACTATGCTAGCTTTGGTTACAATAGAATTTTATGAATAAGTTAGGGCTTTATTAGTTCTATGCTCTTTACTTGAGAGTTGGAATAGCCTGGTAATGGTGGTAAGCAACTCGGTTCCAGCTAACTCAAAGTTGAAGTTTGAGGATGTTGTAGGGGTGATTCTAAGTGAGGAAATGTGAAGAAAAATATTTGGGGAATCTTCTACTTCAGGGAATGCTTTGAAAGTGGAAACTAGAGGGAGACAAAAGAATAGAGGAAGTCGTGGAAAATCAAAGGATCGGGAAAGGTCAAAATCCAAAAGTAAGATAGTGTGCTGATACTATGGAAAGTCTGGGCATGCAAAGAAGGACTATTGGGAACTTCAAGACAAGAAGAAATAACTGGAAGAAAATAACGAGGAAAATGTGGCAACAGGTAATTTATGTCAGGATGCTCTGATTATTTATTTGCACAATATTACTCAATCTTAGGTTTTAGATTTGGGGGCTTCTTTCCATGCTACTCGACATAGGCATTATTTTGTTGATTATGTTTAAGGAGATTTTGGGCATGTTTTGCTTAGTGATGATGAGCCTTGCAACATAATTAGAAAATTTTTTGTTCAGGTTGAGATGCATAATGGGAATACTTGGCTATTGAAGGATGTCAGACATGTGCCTACATTAAGACAAAATTTGATATCGACAGGGCAATTGTGAAGTGATGGTTGTACTGTGATATTTACAGTGGACTCTTGGAAGATTACCAAGGGTGATCTTGTGGTGGTAAGAAGTAAGAAGAATGGAACCTTGTATTTAACCACTCAAAGCACTAATGTTTGTAATCTTGTGGCTTCAGAAGTAGATACATCATTGTGGCACTATAGGCTCGGTCATATGAGCCATAAGGGCATGGAGATCATAAAGAAGGATTTTCCTGGATATAGAGAAACAAGTTTGGAGTTCTATGAGGACTGCATATATGGGAAAGAAAAGTGAGTAAGGTTTCTCAAGGTTGGACCTACAAAGAAAGAGAGTAAGTTGGAGTTGGTGCATTCTGATGTGTGGGGGCCTACTAAGGTATCATCTCTTGGGGGTTCAATTTATTATGTTACTTTTATTGAGATGCAACAAGGAAAGTTTGGGTTTATTCTATTAGAAAAAAATATAATGTATTTGACACTTTTGTTAAATGGAAATCCTTGGTAGAGAATGAGATGGGTCTTAAGCTAAAATGTCTCAAGTCAGATAATGGAGGGGAGTATTACAACAATGAATTTGATGATTACTGTTCTAAGAATGGAATTCATAGGAAAAAGATAGTTCCAAGAACTCTGTAGTAGAATGCGGTGTTAGAAAGGATAAACATAACAATAATGGAATGTGCTAGGAGCATAAAGTTACATGTAGGATTGCCTCTTTCTTTTTAGGTAGAAGTGATGAGCACAATTGTGTACTTGATAAATAGAGGACCCTCAAGTGCCTTAGATGGAGGCATACCCGAGGAGGATTGGTATGGTAAGGAAGTCGATTATTCATTTCTTAGATTATTTGGATGTGAGTTGTTTGTCCATATAGACAAGGATGATAGGACCAAACTAGTGGCTAAATCAGAATAATGTACTTTCATGGGTTATGATGGGTATGACTTTGGATATAAATGTTGGAGTATTAAGGAAAAGAAAATCATTCGATTTAGAGATGTGATCTTTAATGAGAAATTCATGTATAAGCAATAGTTGTAGGAAAATAGGGAAGAATCCAAGAAAGAATATGCAACGATAGAGGATCTTCTGGATGGGAAAGTGAAACATGAATCAGTTCAGGAACCTCCTCAACAGGAACCCAAAACTCCTATATTGAGGAGGTCTTCTAGGCTAAGAAGAGAACCTGAACATTTTTCTCCTTCTCTTTATTATTTATTACTCACTGATAGTGGAGAGCCAACGATCTTTGATGAAGTAGTTCAGGTAGATCTGTCAGGAAGAACTGGGATAAATCCATGGATGAGGAGCATTAGGCTCTCATGGAGAACCAAACATGGGATTTGGTGAAGCTACCCGAAGGAAAAAGAGCATTACATAACAAGTGGGTGTTCAAATTCAAAGAGGAAGAAGGAGGCAAGAAAAGATACAAGGCCCGATTGGTGGTCAAGGGGTTAGCACAAAAAAAAGTATAGGTTTTGATGAGATTTTTTCTCTTGTAGTAAAAATGACTTCTATTAGAACTTCTCTAGGAATAGTTACAGCAAAAAGCTTTCACTTAGAACATCTTGATGTAAAGACTACATTTCTTTATGGTGATTTGGAGGAGGAAATATATATGCAGCAACCAGAGGGCTATGAGGTCAAAGGTAAAGAGGAGATGGTGTGCAAACTTAAGAAAAGCTTGTATGGATTGAAATAAGATCCATGTAAATGTTATAATAAATTTTATAGCTTCATGATGGATCAAGGTTATATTATATGTCATTCTAACCATTTTGTGTATATAAAGAAATTTGAGGATGGAATTTATATTATCCTATGTTTGTATGTGGATGATATGTTGGTTGTAGGTAAAAACATGCAGGAAATAAAAGTACTCAAGAAGAAACTAAGTGAATCCTTTGCCATGAAGGATTTGGGAGCAGTCAAACAAATCCTTGGTATGAGGATATCTCGAGATATGAAGGAATGGAAGATGGATTTATCTCAAGAAGAGTACATTAAAAAGGTCTTGGAGAGGTTTAATATGTAGGATGCTAAACTGGTTGGGACTCCTTTGGCAGGCCATTTCAAGTTATCAAAGGAACAGTGTCCCAAGACAGAGTAGGAGAGAAACTAGATGTCCAAGGTACCTTACTCATCAGTGGTTGGTATTTTAATGTATGTCATGGTGTGCACTAGGCCTAATATTGCCCATGCAATAGGAGTGGTGAGTAGATTTATGAGTGATCTAGGTAAAGATCACTGACATGTAGTAAAGTGGATCCTTCAATATTTGAGAGGGACCATTGGGATAGTTTTGTGCTATAGTGGATTAGACACAACTTTGTGTGGTTATGCAGATTCATATATGGTTTGAGATGTAGATAGTAGGAGGAGCACGACAGGCTATGTTTACACTGTACGTAGGATAGCAGTGAGCTAGATTTCATGACTATAGAAGTTGGAGGCTTTGTCAACCACAGAGGCTGAGTATGTTACTGCCATAGAGGCAAGAAAAGAAATGATTTGGTTACAAAAATTTCTTGAGGATTTGGGGCATAAGTAGGAGGAAGGAAAGTTACATAGTGATAGTTAGAGTGCTATACACCTAGCTAAGAACTCTGCTTTCGACTCTAGGATGGAGCATATACAGTTAAGGTACCATTTCATCAGGACAACTTTGGAGGAAGAGAAGTTGAAGTTGGAGAAGATTCATACCAGTTAGAATCATACAAACATGATGACCAAGGTGGTCACAAGGGAAAAAATGAACTTGTGTTCAGCTTTGGTTGGTCTTCACTGAAACTAGTGAAGGGTTGAGAAGCTTGCTCAAAGTAAAACTAGTCTCCAAGTGGGAGATTGTTAGGTTATGGAGCCTATTTTTATGTGAGAAATTATTGAAGACTATACACTAAGAGTACTATACACTTTCCATAGTTGTCTTGCTGGGGTTCGGGGCCTGGTTGGGGTTTGGGAGCGTAGCCCCCGAATTTATTTTTTTTGGCCTTAAAACGTGCTTGATATACCGGGAAACGTGCTTTTCTCATATGGGAGGGATTTTTGACCCATAGGTTTATGGCACGGTTTTGGCCCATGGTTTTGATACCCATGGTTTTGTAAAACTTCTTAAGAATTTGTCTACTTATATGGTTTTATGCATATGATAGGTATTATGTATCATTACAGATGTGTTTTGAATTCGGGTGTGAATTCTGTAGAGTTTGTTGAGCATAGCTCCAAACAGATCTGGGTATTGTATTGAGAGAGTGGTGGCTTGTAATAAAATTTGAGCAAGTGATTCTTGGTGGACATAGCCCAAATTGGTTGAACCACATTAAATACTATCTCTTTGTGTTGTGTTATTTTATTGTGCACTTTTATTTGATATCTATAATATTTTCTTCATATTCGTTTCTACTGTTGCAATTATGTGAGGGATTATTTCATATATTTTATCCATTATTTCCTAACAATTACACCTACCATTTCAGTAACTCATATAGCAATAAATGATGGTCTTAAGGTCTTACCACACACTTCTAGTTATAGTACTACATTTTTAATATTATCTACTTACGTGCATAGCTGTCCTCACTTTTTAGTTCCCATCACCCACTCTCAACATATCTCTAGGTCACATAGTCCACCACATAGGACTGTTTCATCACACAAAGTTCATGGTATAGACCACACCTCTAGGTATCCTTGTATGTCTATTTCACGTTCTCTATGACACAACTCTATAGAACACATCTTTCCTACATGCACTATCCCACACATGGTCTCACATGATACTAGTCTCTTGACCCATGATCACATGCTTCCTTCACCTATAATGGAAGATAATGGGATTTCACTCAATATACTCATTGGATAGATTATATGCTACTCACACACTAGGGGTATCCAAATTTCCCACTCATATCACGATGACACACTTTATTTATATGTTGAAATTAACTTTTTAGGGAGCCCTTACACACCTGAATCTCACTTTGAACACCCACACTGAGGGGAAACCTTTATTCCCCTCTATAGATGCATCATCTATATTAATCAAAATCTAGATAAATATACAAATTTCCTCCCTATGGGAATTCTTGGATCACCCTTGTTTCTCTTTAGAGAATAGGATTTCAGGTATGTTGTCGTGGGGCCTAAAAAGTCAAAAAAATCACATATGCTAAAAAATATAAAAAACATTCAAATAAATACAAAACATCTAATAACATGTGCACTATTCTTACTTGGTTGTCTTTATTACATGCTTATACTATTTATGTTGCACATTACTTATCATGTTTAGCTTGATAGATATTATTTTATATCATTTTTCTATAGACATGTACATTCACAAGGTACATTGAGTTGAATGTAAGCTACAAAAATATTATTACATGATACATAATGCTTAACAATGCTCTTTATTAGTTATTTTGCAACTACTAGGGGAACCCATTTTTAGATTTTCTCACATACAACTGTTATTATTCGAGTGTTTACTACTTTACTTTCTCTTACATCATTCACTCAAAACATAAACCATGTCATAATATTTAATACTCTAACATGCTAATAGATTCTTCATGTGTAGTATCTATTTTATAGGTTACTTCCAAATTGAGATCATTTTCATACTATGGCTTATTTTTTGCTTTACATGATTTCTCTTTGCTTTCCCTTTTTTGCATAAAATTCTCTATGTTTATTTTGGCCTTGAGTTTGTTTATTGTATCACAACAACTTGACCAGTGTCCCATGTATGCGACATATTATTTTCCATGATTATTCTATTTATGTGTTCTTACTTGCTTATTCTTACATATACTTTGTTGTTTTCCTATTTCTTGTTACTAATAGTCTACTATATTTTCTATTATATTACTATTTACATGCACCATGGTATCCACCATGAATGCTATAGTGTTTCCCCTTGTCGGAATCCTAACTAAAACATGTGCACATCTATGTTGCTTTTGGCCTTGATTTCATTTATTGTAGTGCAACAACTTGATTGGTGTCTCGTGTATGCAACATATTATTTTCCATGATTATTCTATTTGTGTGTCCTTACTTGCTTATTCTTACACATACTTTGTTGTTTTCCTATTTCTTGTTACTAATACTCTGCTATATTTTCTATTATATTACTATTTACATGCACCATGGTATCCACCATGAATTCTCTAGTGTTCCCCTTGTAGGAATCCTAACTAGAACATGTGCACATTAGCTACAAGTCATCTTGTTTGGGTTGTTCTCATTTCTCCATCTCATGTGTCCAAAACAAGGGGGAAACCATTGGCTGATATTTTATGCCTATGATAGTATAGAACCAGGAAAAAAGATTAAAAGTACAAAATTAGACAGCTCAGAGACTCAAAAAATGGCTCAGAAATATAACTGGCTCACGAAACACACATGAACCAATGTAATGTCCTGTAAGGACATTAAAATGTATAAAATGGATTGTTTCACAAATTGACCTCCAAATATACCATAAATTTTTTAAATTATGCCGATCTGAAATTATTAATGCAGAATGCAACATACACCAATGAAAAAAATGCACCACAAATTAACAAATAAAACTTTTATCTTATGCAAATGAAAAAAATAAATTTCAGAAGGTCAATGCAAGAGAAGTGTACCAAAAATAGAGCTCTAAAATATCTAATATTATTTAATATAAATCTGTAAAACCTGATCTATAATTACAACTAAAAAATGAGAGTTTTAATAGAAGATGTAGTCATTTTTACCCTTATCACAAAAGAAAGGTACCCCATGTGCATCGGCCTATCACCCAACGGATGCTAGGTGCCCAGCCAAGGCATGCGTGGGTGTTGGGTCTCTCTTTTATGTGAGTTTAGTGGCAAATATCATCATCTATGATTTTTGCTTAAGATATTTAAATGGGGTTAAGACATTCAAGAACAATAGAGTGTAGAACGGCCTCTAGATCCTTGCAGTCATTACAAACAGAAAACACTTAACAAATTATATAACTTGCACCATAATAGAGAGAAGTATACAAGCATCCATACTTAGCACAAACACAAATGAAAGAGAACATATGAGAAATATGTATGTATCAGGATCATTGATATTCATATTCATATAACTGGTAACCTCATTACATCGATGGAGCCATTACAGAATGTCACAAAGAAACAAACCACAGTCATGCTTTTCATTGGAATAATGTAGCTAGGATATCAAAGAAAAATTTACAATCCCCATACCCATTATACATTCTCTCCTAAATACCATTACCCACTAACAAATTTCTTGTAGTATTTTTGTAGAGCTCCGCCCTCTCTTTTTTCTCTCTTTGTTCACTCTATAGGTGCTAGTATTTATAGCCTCTCTGGGATACAAAATCATCCTCTAGCACCCTCAAATCTGTTGCCAAGTTTCTGAATGTGGTCCTTCGTGAAAGCATGTGCTCCCAGGCCTAAGCTTTCCACTTGTCACAATGATGTGCTTCTAGAAGCTTCTGCCATAGGTATGATCCTTCCTGGGTGAACTTGTCACCAAGCTGGAACCTTATCCACACAGCATGCATAATCGGGTCATGATTTTCACATGTTATGTCTCGAATGCACAATTTTGCTAAGTCCCGAACCCTTGGTTATATCCGTGCATGCCACAAAATTCCTTAAACCCTTTTCTTAAACCATGTCCTACACGTCTTGTCCTTGCGTGCCTCTCTTCAACTAGAAGTTGTGTGCATACGTGCCTTTTGTACTTAGAAAACATTCTAGGGGCCTAACATCACCCCACACTACACCCATTCTCCATCCACGGGAACACTTCTCTAGTGAAAGAAAGAATGCAACAGGCTTACGCCTTGGAACAAGAATTATGGGATGAAAGAATGGGGGAAGAAGAAAGAATGGGAGAGTGAAGGAATCATTGCAACAAGCTAGGAAAATCCTTTTGCAAGTTGGCCTCCAACTATTTCCAGGCATTGACTTCTTCCTATGCTATATGATAGAGGTCACCGACCAAGGCACTCACCTCTCCAAAATTTAGTCCATCTCCTTACGTGCTCATGGTATCAGTGATTTTATCCAATTCCTTTCCTATATCCTCCAGTGCATCCATTATTCATGTAATAAGTGGATATAGCTCCTTCAACCATTTTTTGATTGAACCCCATAAGGTTTCAATGGCTTCAGATTTCCTCTCAACCTCAGCAAGGATATTATCCCTTTCCGCCCTAATTCCCTTGTTCTTCTCCTGGAACTCCTTGAGTTCTACTTCATGAGTGGTGACCAAGGCACCTACCACTTTGTCTCTATCCTCACAATTGTCATACATGGCCTCAACAGTCTAGGAAGTAGCCTTTACATCAGAAAGAACCTTGTTGTATTCCATGATGAGCGCTACAATATTCAACTTGTCCTCTTTCTCTAGGCTCACAACAACTTCTTCTACAGAATCCAAGGCTAGCAGTTGTCTTTCCATGGCGAGGATCCTTGTTAAATCATCCAGGCATCCTAAGGTTGATCCATACTTCTGCGTGGTTGATGCTAGCTCTGGATGCTTCAATACTATCACCTCATTGATGGATTCCACCTTCTTGTACACAACACATACCTTAGCCTTTTCATCCTTCAATTCACACTGCCACTGGGTGCTGATCAACTTCTCCTAGTTTAGCTCCTTTGTCATAGTAGCTAGCTCTTCCTCTTTCTTCTTTAGCTCCCATTCCAAATATTTGACCCTATCATTCCACTTAAAGACTCTAACCTTGATCTCAATAGAGACTTTGTTGAGCACATTGCATAGTTGTTCATCCGAGAGCTGTTGGGTATCCACCACTGGGTTGTCTTCTCTTGGTCCTGATAATGTTATTATTGCCCCATGGCTTACCTAAAACTTTGGCTCATTAAGGTGGGACTCTATAGCCCATGAGAGCATCTTCCTTTTCTGTGGATATGTATCCTCCTTGTCAAAAGATGACATTGCTACAAGCTCCTCTACCGAAATGGTACTTTGGAACCTCACATAGAAAAATTTCTTCGGATCATCAATATAACCCATCTTTGGCCTCTCCCCATCTGCATGCCTTCCTCCCGTGCATGTACCATTAGGTATACTTACAGTTAAAATGGGGCCTCCAGTACTACCGTGTTCCTCTTCTATGCTCTCCTTTTTCTCCTTATTCAACATTGGCTCAACGTTGTGTTCCAATTTGTTCTCCAGCATGGTCTCAATGTTCTTGGTCTCTTCTACTTCTACCACCTTAGTTATCTATTTTTGCGCAGAAATTGGAGACTCTTGCTTCTATGTGCTAGCTTCCTCACCTTTTCCCATGTCCTAGGCACCTTCTCCTACCTGGCCATCCTTTCACCGTACGAACTGGAACCCCTGTTCTTCTTCTCCACCTTCCTCCTTTGAATCATGTATATTGAAGACGGGTGGTCCTCGATCCTTCCTGGGGTCCTCTTCCCCACTTACTTCTTCTCCACTCTCGTCCTCTTCATTCTCATATTTTTCTCTTATGTACTTGTACAAACTCTCAGTCTCTTTTGAGACGGTCTCTTCTTATACTCTTTGCTTCTTCTTAACCGGAGATTCCAGTGTAGGTGATTTTGTTTCTTCCTTTCTTGATGACCCCTTATGTGATGGATTTTCTGGTTCTTGAGTCTTCTCTTTTACTATGGGCTTCTTGTTGTGCATGTAAATACTGGTTCTATTGCTTGTCTCGGGGGAATCTATTGCATGTGTCTCCATCACACTTGGTATTTTATTTTCTAGCCCTTTTTCCTCCTGTTTGGGCATGGGTCTCTTCCTACCAGTTTGATCCTAAGGTATAGATACCTCGTTCTCCATATATGTTCCCTTCTCAAACTTGGGTATTATGTGGATGTACACGTGCACTGTGGATCCATCTGCAATGGGCAGAGTCATGGGCCTTGTCATTCTAACTTCATGTGATACATACCGCTCCACGTATGTGCACTTACTGGGGTAGACCAACCCTTTGCACATTTCCCTGTGGTCCTGGTCTAGATTACCAATGTCCAGCTTAAAATTCTTAGACTCCTTGAACTTTTTTACTCCCGCTTGGAAGTATTGATCTGTGAAGGCAAAGGGTAGCTTGCACCATGGGCTCCAAGTCTCATCTGACAGTTTGAATCTGCCCAAGTAGAAATGCTGGTACATAGAAAAATCTACTTCTCCCTTGGTGGCTACTGGTAGTTGTTTCAAAATTCTCCATTCCACTCCGAACACTTTCCTTAGGCACGTATACCATTTTTCCAAGCATACCTTGTGCACAGTTGTCATGGTGTCACAAGCATATTTCTAAAACATCTTTGTAAGTGAGGGGTCTTCAGTAAGGTACTCCCACATGAACTTGTTTGATGTATCTGGTACCCCGATCTCTGAAAACATGATGGTTAATAAGACATTTCCAAAAAGAATCCTATCGCATTCCTTCCTGCAACTGATAATCTCATCAGTGATGAATGTAGAAAAGTTATAGATGGTGCCCTCTAAAATCTTCCTGTAAACATTCAACCATGGCTTATTAACTTGGGTCCATCTCTCCTGTCCATTTAACTTTGACACTAGGTGTGTAGCCATCTTCATTACCGGATCCTTAATGTCTACATCATCATAATACCTTGACCCCTTCTTGTATGCATAAGTGGCGATAGTTTCCTTAATCACTTCTTTATTGGTCAAGTCATCCTCTAAACCTTCTCCTTCACAGATGAGGCCTGTGAAATGTGAAATGAGCTGAGGGGCAATGTGCATCTTGCGCCTTACGAATTGGAAGTAGTCCTCATGCACGCGTAACATCAGCCATTGATATAAGCACTTAGGTTTCCTGAAGTAGAGCAACTCAAAGAGTTGTAATAACCCTGCCTTCTCTAGCTTAATCTTCACATCAGCATTATAAATGGGCAAAACCTTTGGTGTCCTTTTGTTTTTTGGGTGCACTAACTCCAGCGCCATCTCCTTCTCGATTGTGCTTGTCCGATGATTGTAGTCATTCATAGACATGTTCCTATGATGGGACTCCCAGTCCTTCCCCAACAACACTCCATATAGGTACTACATTTCTACATATCACTCCTTGTTTGTGCATGCGTTAGTTTCTTGTTGCTTACCCTTGCCCTTTCCCTTGCCCTTCTTGGGAGTGCTAACTAGTATCTTGGGTGATATTCTCTAGGTCTACTTCAATCACTCTTTGTTACTCTATTCTTCTACTCTCTCCAAACTTAGATCTCAAACTTGTGAAGAAATTTCGTTAACCCCGTGCCCTAGTTCTTCAAACCCTAACTGGGATACTCCTTTCACAAGATGACAGCTTGCTACGCCCTTAACCTATTGCTTGTATTAGGATATGAGTAGCCGACTTGTGGCTTACCATATCATTTTATTATATCATTTATACTTTCTCATGCTTAATAGGTCATCCTTGGTGATGGCCATAGCATATGAATAGTATATATAGGGGATTATAGGTAGTATTTCATTATTATTTGAGCATTTGAGTCTTATTATATGGTTTGGAGGTTGCTCCCTTGAAGTGGCAAAGCTATTCTAATTGCATATTGAGATCATTATTCTGAAATATTGTGTTATTTGGTGTCCTCTTGTTTCTCTTAATCTAAATTATACAAGTAATTTCATTACAAGTGGTATCAAAGCTGCGATCTGGGCCGAAATTAGGGCAAAAACCCTAATTTTTTTTGTTTCCGCCACATATTGTGAACTAGAGCGAATTGGTGGGAGATTTTTTTTCCAGAGTTGCGAGGAATTGCAAGTAGGGTTCCTTGAAAATTTCAGACTTTTTTGATTTATTTTGCAAAAGTTTTTACAAATTTAGGTTTTTTCATAAAATCGCTCCCTAGGGTGTAAATTGTTGAAAAATTTCAAGTTCTTTACATTTTCGGAAATCTCTCAACAAAATAGTATTAGTATCTACTTTTTTTTTTCTTATTCAGCCGAAATTGTATCAAAACCCTAAACCCTAAGATTTGACATCATGGAAGGGCCTTCCACAAGAGCAAAAAAGAATCCGGTTACTCCGGGTAAAACCCCAGATAAAGATGGGGTAGTGATTGAAGAGATGGAGTCAGAAGGGGTAAATAAAAATTCCTCAGCACTAGGGTTTACCTCAGTTGATCATAATGTGAGCCAACTTGAGTATGAGTTGTGAAATGTACAATCTAAGATGGCCTCTAAAGGAGACAGCCCAAATCAATCATCGATTAGATGATATCATGCAACATGAAAAGGGTAACCAATATGGCCCAAATCCAGGCCATATCAACCAAGGAGGACCTTCAGTTCAAAATCATGGAAAAACTAACCATATTGCATCACTTTTCCAGTCCCATCAGAATCAAACTTATTCACAACCACGAAACATGATGCCGAAAGTGGATATGTGCAAATTTGATGGTAAAGATCCCCTGAATTGGATAAATCAAATGGATAAATTCTTTGAGTTACATCAAACACCATCAGGAAAAAAGGTGACATTGGCATCCCTATATCTTGAACCCAACCAATTTGTTTGGTATTGTTGGTTATGTGCTCAGAGGCAGAAGAATGGTCTAGGTGTCACTTAGACAGTTTTTACCGAGGAGTTGTAATTGCACTATAGTTCCAGTGTTTCGGAAAACTAATTTAGTCAATTAGAAAACTTATGGCAAATAGGGTCACTCAAAGATTATGTGCATCAATTCCAAAACCTATCCTTAAGGGTGGAGAATATTCTAGAAGAGAATCTGAATGACTTGTTTCTTGGGGGTCTTAAGGACCACATCGACCATGAGGTACAGATGTTTAATCTAATCAAACTTTCTGATTCTATTATCATGGCACGTCATGTAGAGGAAAAATTTATTTGTAGTAGGAGGCCACCTTTCATTAACACTAGAGACCATAGTATCTTTTCCCCTTCATTTGCTAGGCCAATTAGACTGACTCCTCAACAAATGAAAGAAAAGAGAGCAAAAGGATTATGTTTTAACTGTGATAGCAAATATGGACCGGGACATAAATGTGCTGAGAAGAAGTTGTTCTATATTGATGGAGGTAATGAGGATGATGAGGAAGCTGAAATTATAGGAGAGGCTGAGGAACCAGTAGAAGCTGAAGTAGAGGATCACCAACCTACAATTTCTTGCCATGCATTGTGAGGTATTAGTACTCCTCAAACACTCAAGGTTATTGGCTATCTCAAAAAATAGAAGGTGATGGTGTTGATTGACTCGGGGAGTACTCATAACTTCATAAATAGTAATTTAGCTACCCGCCTCAATTGTTTTATTTACCTAGCTCCAGAAATGCAAGTTATGATTGTGGATGGTGGGACAGTCAAGTGCACATGAAATTTCCATAGTATTAAGCTTTCCATGGGAGACTACATGCTAGAGTCACCTATGTTTTTTATTTCTATGGGAGGGGAAGATATTGTTTTGGGGGTCCAATGGCTCGCAACCTTAGGTACTATAGAGATGAATTTCCAAGAATTGTTCATGCGATTTCATTCAGATGGAAGGACAATACAATTGAATGGGATGGTAGCTAAGTCTCCATATATTATTAGCTCTTATCATATGTAGAAGGTTCTCAGAAAAGGAGTGCATGGCTTTATAGCAAAGATATTTTCCATAGAAGTATAAAATACAGAGTCTTCAATGCCACATGATCTTCAAAAGATTGTGGATGCTCACTCATCTATTTTTGATGCAATTCCAAAGGGACTACCACCAGTTAGGGATCATGATCATGCCATTTAGTTGATTCCAGGGAGCCAAGCACCTAACATCAAACCATACAATTACCCATATTCCCATAAAAGTGAGATTAAGAAAATGGTGGAGGAAATGTTGAAGGCAGGTATCATCAGGCATAGCCAGAGTGCATATTCTTCACCAGTGGTCATGGTACATAAGAAGGATGAAACATGGAGGATGTGTCCAGATTACCGAGAACTCAACAAGTACACCATATAAGATAAGTTCTTATTCCAGTAATTGATGATTTACTTGATGAATTGCATGGTGCTGTTTATTTCATAAAATTAGATCTTCATTCGGGGTACCATCAAATTAGGATAAAAGAGGAAGATGTTCATAAAATGGCTTTCAGGACTCATGATGACCATTATGAGCTTTTGGTAATTCCTTTTGGTCTTACAAATGCACCCTCAACCTTTCAAAGCTTGATGAACGCTATTTTTAGGCCTTTTTAAAGGAAATTTGTCTTAGTTTTCTTTGATGACATATTGATTTATAGTAAGACATGGAAAGAACACTTACAACATGTAAATAACGTGTTGGAAGTTTTGGAGAAACATACTCTGTATGCAAATCCATCTAAATGTTCTTTTGGTGTATAAGAGGTAGATTATTTGGGTCATATTTTATCCCATGAAGGTGTCAATGTTGATCCTTAGAAGATCAAAGCTATGGTGGAATAGCCAAGGCCCAAAAATCTTAAAAATCTTCATGGGTTCCTAGGACTAACAGGGTACTACAGAATATTTGTGCGGGGATATGGTAGAATAGTAACCCCACTCACTACATTGCTAAAGAAGGATGCTTTCATTGGACAGACATAGCCACTAAATCCTTTGAGCAGCTGAAGGAAGCCATGTGTAGCACCCCAGTTTTGGCTACTCCCAACTTCTTAAAAACCTTCATTGTTGAATGTGATGCTTCAGGATCAGGATTGGGAGTAGTTCTAATGTAGGAAGGAAGACCAATTGC
Source organism: Taxus chinensis (assembly GCA_019776745.2). Lineage (NCBI taxonomy): Eukaryota > Viridiplantae > Streptophyta > Pinopsida > Cupressales > Taxaceae > Taxus > Taxus chinensis. Next base: position 175,733,836 of record CM034151.1, read on the forward strand.
ATTTGAGAGTCACCAATTCAAAGGAAAAGATCTACTCAAACCTGTCTATGAGAAAGAAATGATGGCTATTCTTCATGCAATCAAGCAATGGATGCCCTATCTCATGGGTAGACACTTCAAGGTAAAAACTGATCACGATAGTCTCAAATACTTTTTGGATAAAAGGTTATCATCTGAGGAACAACAAAAATGGGTAACAAAAATGTTGGGTTATGATTTTGAAATCATATACAAAAAGGGTAAAGAAAATGTAGTAGCTGATGCGTTGTCCAAAAGGGATACATCTGCAGATGCCTTACTATGTGGAATGTCCATGTTGACGACCGATTGGGTGGATGAAGCAAGATTGGAATGGAATCAAGATAAGGATACACAATCTCTAATACAGAATATCAAGCAAGGATCTATGACATCTAACGAATTTGAGTGGAAAGGTAATGCCCTATGGTACAAGGATAGGTTATACTTGAGTAAAGATTCTCAGTTGAAGCATAAGATTCTTGTAGAGCTACATGCCTCACCTATTGGAGGACACTCTGGGTTTTTGAAGACATCATAGAATAAAAAGAGAATTATTTTGGGAAGGACTCAAGGGGGATGTACAAAATTTTGTATCAGATTGTTTAGTGTGCCAACAGAACAAAGGGGAAATAATTAAGACACCAGGTCTATTGCAACCCTTACCAATTCCTAGCCAGAGATGGGAGGAGGTCTCCATGGATTTCATCACTGGATTGCCTTGTTCAGAGGGTAAGAATGTTATTTTCGTGATTGTGGATAGGCTCAAAAAATATGCCCATTTTTGTGCCCTATCACATCCATTTGCAGCCAGTACAGTCGTAGCTATTTTTTTGGAGACAATTCAAAGGCTACATGGAACCCCAAAGATAATTGTAAGTGATCGTGATCCTATTTTCACAAGTAATTTTTGAAAGGAATTATTTTCATGTTTGGGTAATCAGCTAGCTCACATTTCATATTATCATCCTCAAACTGATGGGCAAACATAAGTGGTCAACAAATGCTTAGAGGGGTATTTACGTTGTTTTGTATCAGATAAGCAAGAAAGGTGGATTAAATGGCTACCACTGGTAGAATGGTGGTACAACACATCTTTTCATACCTCTTCTCAAATGACCCCATTTTTAGCATTATATGGTTACCATCCACCTTCTATCACTTCCTCCTTGAGGGTGCAAACTAAGGTTAGAGATGTTGAGGAACACATTCAACATCAACAACAGGTTTTGGCTAGTTTGAATGAGAATTTAGCATTAGCACAAAACAAGATGAAACAACAAGCAAATCAACACCGTAGTGAAAGACATTTTGAAATTGGTGAGTGGGTTTTTGTACGTCTCTAGCCTTACAAACAGATGTCCCTAAAGCAACAAAAAAAGGAAAACAAACTTGCTCCTAAATATTATGGCCCTTATCAGGTTCTACAGAAAATTGGTAGTGTTGCTTATAAACTAAAGTTGCCTCCATCTTCACACATACACCTAGTATTCCATGTTTCATGCCTGAAAAAGGTTATTGGATAGAAATTTGAAGCCCATACAGAGTTACCAGAACTTGACAAGGAAGGAAGAATCATTTTGGAGCCAGAGAAGATTCTGCAAACACGTACTAAGAGGATGAGAACTAAAGACATTAAGGAATATCTGATGAAGTGGAAGAATCTGAGCATAGAAGATGCCACCTGGGAAGATGAAGGTTTTCTATAGCAACATCCAGGATTATTCAATGTTTAGGAAAACATTGGTTTGAAGGGGAAGGGCATGCTACGCCCTTAACCTATTGCTTGTATTAGGATATGTGTAGCCAACTTGTGGCTTACCATATCATTTTATTATATCATTTATACTTTCTCATGCTTAATAGGTCGGCCTTGGTGATGGCCATAGAATATGAATAGTATATATAGGGGATTATAGGTAGTATTTCATTATCATTTGAGCATTTGAGTCTTATTATATGGTTTGGAGGTTGCCCCCTCGAAGTGGCGAAGCTATTCTAATTGCATATTGAGATCATTATTCTGAAATATTGTGTTATTTGGTGTTCTATTGTTGCTCTTAATCTAAATCATACAAGAAATTTCATTACATCGCTTCTCCCACTTTTCCTATGCCCGTGAAATCCTTTCCTCCTGGTTCACAAATCTGAACTAGTTACTAACGCTTCAATTTCTCCAAACGTTTCTTCACCCAGATCAGTTTTTTTTTTAAGCCCTAGTTTGCAAAGGTGCAAAAAGTGCTTCTTTCTCTTTATACACAAAGTGAATAATGAATTTCCCTAACCCCTTTATTTATAGTTTTTCCTTTTTAAGCATTAAGTGCTCCTTTACCTACCACCGTAATTTTAACATTTAATGCAGATTTTTCAAACAAAGCTTGACTTCAGTGCTTTCCCTCACGTGCCCAAACATGCGCAGAAAATCCTCCAACCTTCTAGTGCACAACCAATCCAACATGACAGGAGACTCTTGTGTGTGCGTATCCAATGCCGAAGGCACTTCTTTTGTCCTGATTTTTACTCTCGCCTACCTCATGTTGCTTATGCACTTTTCCCTTCTTTTTACGTGGGATCTGAAAGTAGATTTTATCTTCGAACCAACCATCCTTTTTCCATATTTTCTTTCCAAGAACCTCTTTCAACAGGGCCATTCAACTAGGTTTTTCAACACAAACTTCCTTGGAATTTTTACCATGCTCTCCTTCACATTACTCCACCCCACACTAAAAAGATGCGCAGTCCTCTGCACACTCAAAAATTCTATAAAAGTAGTAATAAGGTTACCGGTGCCCAAGGCACAAAAAAAAACAACGCAAAAGGGAAACACACGAAAATAAATGCATAAAGGAAAATTCTAAACTAACTGGAAAAGCTACATTATTCATAAACACCAAGAAGACTTATTTATAGTAGGGCTTCAACCTACTCCTATTGAAGTGTCTAGGAAAATTCATTCCATCCAGCACTTTTAACTGGCACGCGCCCGAATCAAGGATGTATGAGATTGTGTAGGGACCTAACCAATGGAATTTTAACTTCCCAGGACGGCACATAAATTTAGAATCATATAGTAAGACCATCTGCCCAACCTCAAACTTCTTGTTTCTAATGTGGCGATCATGCCATGATTTTTACTTTGCTTTCTCTGTTGTTTGACTCCACTTGGCGAGTGATCGTCTCTCATCCAACTTCATTAACTAATCAATTCTCTCTTCCAATTCTTTCTCATTAACCAACCCTCCTGCGTGTGTTATTTGTAGAGCAGGTAACATGAATTCAACTAGCAGAATAGCTTCCACGCCAAACACCAATTGAAATGGTGTGGCTTTGTTCAGCCTTTTATAAGTTGTCATGTAAGCCCATAATACGACTGATAACTTGTCACCCCAATCTTGTCTTCTGAAATCACAAATTTTGGTTAGGGTATGACTCGGTATTTTGTTAAATTCCTCTACGGTTCCATTTTCTTGTGGGTGATAAGGGGTAGTCTTGTGATGAGCTACCATGAACTCTGCTAATAGGATCCTCACAGTCTCATTAAAGAAATGTGTACCCCTATCACTGGTTAAACTTAAAGGGAATCCATACCTTGTGATAATGTTATCCCACAAACATCTTGCCACTGTGGTTGTTGTGTAATCTTTAGTTGGAGATGCCTTTGCCCACCTTGTCAAATAGTCTGTGTAAGTGATGAAATAGCATGACCCAATCCTACACATCACTGGTGCTATAGGGCCTACAAAGTATATTTCCCACTTCTCAAAAGGTTCCGTGCTAGGTATAGGGTGCAAAGGCATTTCATCTATCTTTCCTGGCTTGCCAATGTGCTAACAATGGTCACACGTTTTACAATAGTCTTTACAATCCTTGTACAGGGTTTCCCACCACAATCTTGCCATTAATATCTTATGTGCAGTGGTGTCACCTGCATAATGCCCATTTGTACTTCCTCCGTGTGCTTCCTCCATGATGGTGAGGCACTCATGCTCTAATACACACCTACGCAAAACTTCATCATGTCCCAACTTGTATAAGTCTCCACTGATCAACATGTAGGGCGCAACGTGTATGGTGAGCTGCTTCTTCTCTAATGCCTTCATTCCTTTGAGTGCCACACCTTTCTTTAAAAATACTGCAATCTCCTCCAAATCCAAGGGTGCATGCTGCAACCTAAATAGTTGTGCATCTGACATTGTCACCTCAATGCTCTGTGTGTCCTCCCCTGAATCAATTCTTGATAGATGATCACACCTACAATTACTCTTCCTAGTTTTCACTATTACCGTGAACTCAAACTCTTGAAATAACAATACCCACTGGCATATGCACCCTTGTAGAACAAACTCGTTCACAAAATACTTTAATTCCATGTGGATGGTGTAAAATACAAAGGGTGTTGCCAGTAGATACTACCTGAATTTGAAAAGCATGTAGATCATTGACAATGCTTCGCACTCAGTCGTTGTGTAATTCTACTCTACTGGTGTCAAATTCCTGCTTGTAAAACATAGAGGGTGATCAACAATACCTTCACCTAGCTACGCAAGCACTACTCCAATTGCGGTTCCTGAGGCATCTACATGGACATGGAAGGGCTTATCCTAAGAGGGAAAATGTAATATAGACGTGGTGATAAGCCTATGTTTTAATGTGTCAAACACCTTCTGTTGCGCCTCTCCCCAATGGAAGGCACTTTTATGTCTGATCAATTCTTCTAGAGGTGTGGTTATCTTGGCATAACCCTTGATGAATTTTTTCTAATAACCTGTATGCCCAAGAAATCTGAGCACTTCACTTTGGCTAGTATGTTCCCCCAATCCCGCAATAACTGTAAGCTTGGTAAGATCCACTAGAAAGCCTTCCTTGCATATGATGTTCCCTAATAAAGTACCAAATGGTGTAGAAAATACACACTTCTTAATGTTGAGGGATATCCTCAACTTCCTACACCTCTCAAACATTAACCTCAAATAGTCACAATGGTCTTTTACTAGTCCATACACTGTCTAATCATCCAAATAGACCTGAAGAAACTTATGATTGAAGTCTTGGAACACTTGCACCACTAAGTGTGAAAAAATAGTAGGCACATTCTTCAAACCAAAGGGCATGACTATGTATATAAAACTTCCCCACTCAGTGGTGAAATTTGTCTTCTCTTGGTCTTCCTTTGCAATCCAGACTTGGTGGTACCCTAAAAATCCATCCGTAAAGGAATAGATTTTGTGCCCAGCGACTCCTTCCAAAATCTTTTCAGTGAAGGGGGTTGGAAAAGGATCGTTGACAAAAATTGTGTTCAGTTCCCTAAAATCCACGCAAATCCTAATCCACCCATCCTTCTTGATGTTGATTACCATTGGACTTATCCATTTCGATTCTTCCACTGCTTCAATGATCCCAGAAGCTATCATTTTTTTATCTCCTCCTTAACCCTTATGCACAAATTGGGATTCATTCGGTATGGCCTCTTCCTGACCGAGAGCGCACCGTCCTTCAACTTTATCCTCATCTCCCCTAAGGAATGGTGGATGCCTTTGAGCTCATGGTATCTGCTTAGGAATAAATCCTCAAATTTGTGTAACAGATCTATGACATTAGAGACTTCCTTCTCCGACTAGTAATCTCCAATGATAGACTCCTTAGGTTCCTCTTCTAAGCTAATGTTAACCTTCTTTGTCAATAAGGGCTCATGGTAGGTGTGCGCACAAGTATCAACACTGTCCACTACCTCACGCGTCCCTATAGAATGGCTAACATCCAAGATTTCTCCTTCCTCCCCATCAATCACATATACCAACTTCCTTTTCTCCTCTTACAAAAACACGTGCTCAAACTGTAACTCTTATGTTTCTTCTACTTCTTCTTCAAGGCACACCTCCAAACCTAGTTCACCTAGTAGTTCCAACAGCCTACCTTCTGTCATGACACTATCCCCCATGGTAATGTGCTTAACAACTTGTAATTCCTTATCAACTGATGGCTTGGTACTTTGATATTCGAACGTTTGAATAAGGTCAACTGCTAGCTCTTGCCAATTTCCTATTTGGCATCATGTCTTCAAATGTATGTACCATGTGCGCACACAACCTTGTAGTGTAGAATATAACTTGTGTACCCAAAGGGATGGTGGCAAAGATTCTATGCCTTTTCTCTAGATCCTCTCACACTCCTAGATATGGAAAGAGTAGGGCTCCTTACCATGGTAGTCCTTGATGACGGTGGGCATGTTACTTCTAGAAAATCTGAAAGAGAGAGCAATTCTCACCTGGTGTCATTCCAAAATACTCTCATGATGTGTAGCCAACCACCATGTTGTTATGCTGAGTAGGACATAAATTATCATCCCTCTCTGTTCCTTCTCCTCCTTCCACTGAGCTTCCATCTCCTATAAAAATATCTCAGGGAAGGCCCCTCCTAAATACTTAAGTAATTTTTTCCTCCTAGGTGCCAGACCGTGCACACCTTTGTAACTTTAGTTACTGATCCTCTTAACTACCATCTGATCAATTAATAAGTCCCATGCACCCAATTATCACATGCTAGGCTGGTGGTGTCACTTGCTGACTTAGCATCCTCAAACTGGATAACTCCATTGGTAGGATGTATTATCTCTAGGTCTCTAATTGAGTGCACATATATCTTGTCTAGAACTTCTTCTCCCAGAGGTTTAGTAGAGGGCATCAAATTTCCATCAGCTAGGGGTATAATGACCCACTCCTCCTTATTTTCAAATCTGATGTACCCTTTGTTGAACCGAAGGTTTGCATTGTTCTTATAACACCATGGTCACCCAAGGAGTGATGGAAAATTGTTTGTCTTGATGAGTGCCAAGAATTTGAAGTCCCCAATAAACTGAGCTCCTTAGATAGCAATAGTTACATCGTTTAAGACACCGATGGGCATTAAATTAGTCTTTCTTTCCATATACAACACATTCAAAGATGGATGTAATGCAGGTCTTTGCATCTGATGTCATGCATCCAAAGTTAGAACATTAACCTCCATGCCTATGTCAATGAGGATTTTACTAAGGAGTCATCCATCTACAACTGCATTCAATGTGATCTCCTTGTCATAGTCAAGGATGTGAGGAGGAAGGTTTGTGTGCAAAACCTACCTCTCATGCTCTCCTCTGGCACATGGTACCTTCTCTCTCAACCATGACCCTAGCAAGGGAATAATATTCTCTTGCCTTAGCAATTTACATACTTCCTTGACCTCATCCAGGTCATCCCTTGGTGCCTCGACTCTCCTTCCTTGTTCCTCCCTCCTGGACTACTATTTTAGACACTAGATCTCCCCTTATAAACATTGAATGACATCCATGGTGTCTTGATATACCTCCTTTTGACCCGCACGGTCTAGGTACTTTCCATGAACTATTTCCTCCCTCGAAACCAGGTTCTTCTGCCTTGGTATCTCTTGTGCGTGCGTAGATTATTCTCTTGTTGTTACCGAAATTAGTTCCAAACCTACATCCCATGTTACCTATGGCATCTACTCTGTGTCTTCCTTTTTAATGATGACCATTGTAGTGCTCTTTTCTTTTTAGTGCTACTGATTCATATGCTCAAACAACTTCTTGCACTCCTTGTACTTGTGCTTCTTTTCACACCATGAGCACTACAACAGGTTTGGAAACTCTCATTTATAATGCTCTGTAGACCCACAATTGAAATAGTTTCCACGTGGGAACTCAGTCCTTTCTCCCCCACAGTTACCATGACCACAAAATCCTCCTTGAAAACCCCTTCTTCACGCACCTCCATCTGCATGCTCCTCATAATGATGATCACCACCCTTGGAACTAATGGAAATGCTGGTCTGGTGTACCCCATGATCAATGGCCTCATGGATCTAATTAAAGAGCCTACAGTCCTTAGTATCATGGGTTGTAGAGGTACATATCTTACAGTAGCAAGACACATTCTTCCAGACTGCGCACTGTAACAAGGGCCATCTATTTGCATCATGGTCCTCATGAAAATTTTCACAGTCTACTGTCACGGAGTGTACCATCCTCTAGAGGCAATTATCCTTGACATGCCCCTCTACTTCACAATATGGGCACCAAAAACCAGTGCAAGTTTCATGGGATGAGTTTGCAGACAAATTTTCCAGTTGCTTAGCCATGGCAGCAATTTGAGCCTCCAGGAATGAGTTAACACCAGTATCAAAACTACCAACAGCCTCGGTGTGCAGTGTAGCTTCCAATGCTTTACACGAGTCTGTGAAATTTTTATGAGATAAAGCCCTTCTAAAAGGTGTGAAAAATCCTCCAAAAAACCACTGAGCATGCTGTGAAGGGTGAATATCATATGATAATTTAGATAAGAGATTTTAAAGTGCACGTCATACTCTCACACACTCTCTGCCATTCCTTGTTGAATCTCCTTCAAAGTGTTGCTGCTCTTCTATTCAAACTTAGGGATGCGGAATTCTGCCAAGAATGTGTTCTTTAAAGTAGTATAATCCACCACTATTTGATGAAGGTCATATTTCCTATACCAGCTATGTGCACGCCCTTGTAACATGGTTGAAAACTAACTAGCCTTCCGCTCTGAGGATATGTTACCCTTTGCGCACCATAGTAGTTCACACTTGTGAACATGTTCTGAAGCATTCTCAATACCTATGTAATCTAGAAAGTGTAACGACATCTCAAAGAAGACGTGAGGGGGTGGCTGTGGCCCTTGTTCTCTTGAGCCAGAGCCTTGGTTCCCTCTGGTCTTTCCTCCATCACCGAATCCACTAAATCTACCAAGTCCTGTGCCTCCTGAGCCACCAAAACCACCAGGTCCACCAAGTCCTGTGCCCCTTGACCCACTAGGTCTTGTAGTAGTCATGCCAAGTGTCCCAACAGTTCCACTGAATAGTGTGCCAATGGTCTATGATAGTGCCCCACTACCACTATTGTACCCCACACCAATCCCAAATGTGAGACCAAAGGCTTGTATACTAGCTCCTTGTCCAAAGACTCCTATGAATACTAGAATATGTGTTGCCATAGAAGTGGGAAATGAAAAATTGTACCTCCTAGGCGCAGATTTGTCACTTCCATTGATATGAACTTGGTCAATAATACTCCTTCCTGGTTCTGGAAAACCAAGCGCTAGGGTTCGGTCACTTGGTGGATTCAGATAGGTGCCAACGACTCTTCTTTCTTCGCATGAAAATCTCTCACCAGAAGCCGAAGAGGTCTCTCTCATGCGCTTACCAAGATGGGGTAGCATAGACTGCTCAGATTCCCCGTCCTCTGCATGAACCTCGAATCCTTCCTGCAACGTCTGCCTCCATAGATCCATCACACTTATAGCCTCACATCGTCTAGCAATCTCCCTTTCATGCGCTTCACTATACTTGAGCCATCTCTCCTCACTTTCCTTCTCCGTCATAATATCTGCCATCTTCCTCCACCCTAGCTCCCTTGCCCAATGCTCAGAATGGTCAAGTCGGCCATTAGAAATGCCTCTAAACAAAAATTAATAGCCAAGATCTTCATTTCCAGAGGGATAGAATGTAGAAATGATCCTCTAGGCTCCCACAGAAACTCAAACTCAGCAACCTCCTGACAAGAATATGTGGAAATGGCATACTCCAGAGTGTAGCTAGCTAGTACTCCTTTCCACCAATGATCCACAACATGGGTCCACGTCAAATCTGCATCTTGCAGCCTTTGGTAATCTTCTTAGGTCCACATGTGTGATCCATAATGCCAACTTGATCTAGATGCATACGCTAACAGCCATTCATATAGCTCTACTGGGAAACAACAGAAAAATGTTTCATATAAATCATGGTAGAGGTTCCCTCCTACCCATTTACGTGCATCAAACTCAGGTCTAGTGTTGAATCTTTGAGAAAGTTCATCCTCCATGCTCTTGAACCATGATTCAACACTTTCCAAAGTTAATCGTTCTGTCATTACTCACTACACAGGTCATGTTGCATGTTATTTCCCACTAGAACTTTGAAAAGTGATCCCGATAAAGGAATCAATATGTAGTCATTTTTACCCTTACCAAAAAAGAAAGGTACCCCATACACACCGACCTATCACCCAGCGGATGCTGGGCACTCACCCGAGGCACGCGTAGGTGGCGAGTCTCTCTTTTATGTGAGTTTAGTGGGAAATATCATCATCTATGATTTGTGCTTAAGAGATTTAAATGGGGTTAAGACATTCAAGAACCATAGAGCTCGGAACGGCCTCTAGATCCTTGCAGTCATTACAAATAGAAAGAACTTAACAGATTATATAACTTGCACCATAACAGAGAGAAGTATACAAGTATCCATACTTAGCACAAACACAAATGAAAGAGAACCTATGAGAAAGACATATGCATCAGAATCATTGATATTCATATTCATATAACTGGTAACCTCATTCCATCCATGGAGCCATTATAGAATGTCATAGAGAAACAAACCACAATCATGTTTTTCATTAGACTAATGTAGCTAGGCTATCAAAGAAAAATTTGCAATCCTCATACCCATTATACATTCTCTCCCAAATACCATTACCCACTAATAGAGTTCTTGTACTTTTTTTGCAAAGCTCCTCCCTCTTTTTGTTCTCTCTTTGTTTACTCTACAGGTGCTAGTATTTATAGCCTCTCTAGGATAACAACTCATCCTCCAACACCCTCAGATCTGATGTTAATTGTTTGAATGTGGTCCTCTATGCGATAATGCTCTCCCACGACTGATCTTTCCACTTTTCACCATGATGTGCTTCTAGAAGCTTCTACCGCAGGCATGCTCCTTCGTGAGCCAACCTATCACTAGGCTAGCACCTTATCCACACAACATGCATATTCAGGTCATGCTTTTCATGTGTTCTATCCTAAACACCCAATTTTTCTAAGTCCTGAACCCTTGGTTCTGTCCGCACGTGTTGCGAGCTTCCATAAACCCTTTTCTTAAACCATGTCCTGTGTGCCTTGTCCTTGCCTACCTCTCTTTAACTAGGACTTGTGTGGATACGCACCTTTTGTACTTAGCTAACATTCTAGGGGCCCACCATCACCCCATAGTATGCCCGTTCTCTATCCATGGGAACACTTCTCTAGTGAAAGAAAGAATACAACAGGCTTACACCTTGGAACAAGAATAATGGGATGAAAGAATGGGGGAAGAAGAAAGAATGGGAGAGTGAAGGAATAACTGTAACAAGTTAAGAAAATTCTTTTGCAAGTCATCATGCAACTTGTTCCAGGCATTGATTTCTTCATGTGCTCTCTGAGAGAGGTCACCAACTAGGGTGCTCATCTCCCCAAAATTTGGTCCATCTCCTTACGTGCTCATGGTATCAGTGATTTTCTCCAACTCCTTGCCTATGTCCTCCAGCGCATCTATTCTTTGTGTAATACGTGGATATAGTTCCTTCAACTAGTTTTGATTGAACCCCTTAAGGTTTCAATGGCTTCATATTTCCTCTCGATCTCGGCAAGGATTTTATCCTTTCTGCCCTGTTTCCCTTGTTCTTCTCCTAGAACTCCTTGAGTTCTACTTCATGAGTGGCAACCAAGTTGCTTATCACTTTATCTCTGTCTGCGTTATTGTCATACATGGCCTTAGTAGTCCAGGAAGCATCACTTACATCAGTAAGAACTTTTTTCTATTCCACGATGAGCGCTATGATCTTTAACTTATCCTCTTTCTCTAGGCATGTGGCAACTTCTTCTACAGACTCCAAGGCTAGTAGCTATCTTTCCATGTTGAGGATCCTTGTTAAATCCTCCAGGAATCCCAAAGCTAATCCATACTTCTGCACAAGTGATGCTAGGTCCAGATGCTTTAATACTATAGCCTCATTGATGGATTCCACATTCTTGTACACAACACATACCTTAGCCTTTTCATCCTTCAATTCACATTGCCACTGGGTGCTGATTAACTTCTCCTAGCTTAGCTCCTTTGTCATAGCAGCTAGCTTTTCCTATTTCTTCTTTAAATCTCATTCCATATCTCTGAGCCTATCATTCTACCCAAAGAGTCTACCCTCTATCTCAACAAAGACTTTGTTGAGTGCATTGGATAGTTGTTCATCTGAGATCTACTAGGTATCCACCACTGGGTTGTCTTCTCTTGGTCCTGGCAATGTTATTATTGCCATGTGGCTTACCTCAAACTCTGGCTGATCAAGGTGGGACTCTATAGCCCATGAGAGCATCTTCCTTGTCCATGGATATGTAACCTCCTTATTAAAAGATGACATTGCTACAAGCTCCTCTACCAAAATGGTACTTTGGAACCACGCACAAAACACTTTCTTGGGGTCATCAATATAACCCATCTTTGGCCTCTCCCCCTCTGTGTGCCTTCCTGTCGTGCACGTACCATTAGGTAGACTTATAGTCAAAATGGGGCCTCGAGTGCTGCCGTGTTCATCTTCTGCACTCTCCTTCTTCTCCTTGTTCAACACTAGCTCAGCGTTGTGTTCTAATTTGTCCTCCACCATGGTCTCAATGTTCTTGGTCTCTTATCCTTCTGCCACCTTGGTTGTCTATTTTTACGTAGAACTTGGAGACTCTTACTTTGTGCCGTAGTTTCCTCACCTTTTCCCATGTCCTAGGCACCTTCTCCTACCTGGCCATCCTTCCACCGTACAAACTAGAACCCCTGTTCTTCTTCTCCACCTTCCTCCTCATAATCATGTATATTAAAGACGGGTGGTCCTCGATCCTTCCTAGGTTCCTCTTCCCCACTTACTTCTTCCCCACTCTCATCCTCTTTGCTCTCATATTTTTCTCTTGTGTACTTGTCCAAGATCTTAGTCTCTTCTGAGACGGTCTCTTCTTCTACTATTTTCTTCTTCCTAACTAGAGATTTCATTGTAGGTGATTGCATTTCTTCCTCTTCTGATGACTCCTTATCTGATGGCTTTTCTAGTTCTGGAGTCTTCTCTTTTACTATGGGCTTCTTCTTGCATGTGTATATACTGGTTCTGGCACTTGTCCTGGGGGAACCTATTGCCTGTGTCTCCACGACACTTGGTATTTTCTTCTCACTCTTTTTCCTCCTGTATGGGAACGGGTATATTCCTACCAGTTGGATCCTAAGGTATAGATACCTCGTTCTCCATATATGTGCCCTTCTCAAACTTGGGTCTTATGTGGATGTAAATGTGTACCGCGGATCCATCTGCAATGGGCATATTTATGGGCCTTGTCATTTGAACTTCATGAGATACATACTACTTCATGTACGTGCACTTGCTGGGGTAGACCAACCCTTTGCACATTTCCCTGTGGTCCTAGTCCAGATTACCAAGGTCCAGCTTAAACTTCTTGGACCCCATGAACCTGTTTACTCCCACTTGGAAGTATTGAGCTATGAAGGAAAAGGGGAGCTTGCACCATGGGCTCCAAGTCTCATCTGACAGTTTGAATCTGCCCAAGTAAAAATGTTTGTACACAAAAAATTGTACTTCCACCCTGAATGCTTTCCCTAGGCTCGTATACCATTTTTCCAAGCACACCTTGTGCACAGTTGTCATAGTGTCACAAGCATATTTCTCAAACCTCTTTGTAGGTTAGGGGTCTTCAGAAAGGTAATCCCACACAAAATTTTCTGATGCATCTGATACCCCGATCTCTAAAAACACGATGGTTAATAGGACATTTCCAAAAAATATTTTATCGCCTTCCTTCACGCAACTGATAATCTCATCCGCGATGAATGCAAACAAGTTATAGATGGTTCCCTTTTAAATCTTCCTGCAAATATTCAACCATGGCTTATTAATGTAGGTCCATATCTCCTGACCATTTAACCTGGACACCAGGTGTGCAGCCATCTTCATTACCGGATCCTTAAGGTTTTCAACATCATAATACCTTGACCCCTTCTTGTATGCATAAGCGGTGATAGTTTCCTTAATCACTTCTTTGTCGGTCAAGTCATCCTCCAAACCTTCTCCTTCATAGATGAGGCCTATGAAATGTGAGTTGACCTGAGGGGTTATGCGCATCTTGCGCCTTGCGAAGTGGATGTAGTCCTTATGTAGGTGCAACATCAGCCATTGATATAAGCACTCAAGTTTCCTAAAGTAGGGAAACTCAAAGAGTTGTAATAACCTTTCCTTCTCTAACTTATCCTTCACATCATCATTATAAATGGGCAAACCCTCTGGTGTCCTTTTACTTTTTGGGCACACTAACTCTAGCACCATCTCCTTCTCGATTGTGTTTGTTCGATGATTGTAGTCATTCATAGACATGTTCCTCAGATGGGACTCCCACTCCTTCCCCAAAAAACACTTCATTTGGGTACTGCATGTCTACATACCACTCCTCATTTGTGTGTGTGTCAATTTCTTGTTTCTTACCCTTTCCCTTTCCCTTACCCTTCTTGGGTGTGTTAACTAGTTTCTTGGGTGCCATTCTTTAGGTCTACTTCAATCACTCCATGTTACTTTGTTCTTCCGCTCTCTCTCCAACCTTAGATCTTGAACTTGTGAAGAAAGTTCGTTAACCTTGTGCCCTAGTTCTTCAAACCCTAACTGGGATACTCCTTTCACAACAGGGTGCCTTCTCCCACTTTTCCAATGCCTTTGAAATTCTTTCCTCCTAGTTCGCAAATCCGAACTAGTTACTCACACTTCAATTTCTCCAAACATTTCTTCACACGGATCAGTTTTGTTTGGAAGCCCTAGTTTTCGAAGGTGCAAAAAGTGCTTCTTTCTCTTTATACGCAAAGTGAATAATGAAGTGCCCTAACCCCTTTATTTATATTTTTTCCCTTTTTAAGCATTAAGTGATCCTTCACCTACCACCGTACTTTTAACATTTAATGCAGATTTTTCAAACAAGCCCGACTTCAGTGCTTTCCCTCACGCACCCAAAACTACACGGACTATCCTCCAACCTTTTGGCTCACAACCAATCCAACATGACAGGAGGCTCTTGCGCGTGTGTAACTAGCGCTGAAGGCACTTCTTTTGTTCTAATTTTTGCTCTTGCCTACCTCGTGTTGCTTATGTTTTCTTCCCTTCTTTGTATGTGGGATCTGAAAGTAGCTTTTATCTTGGCACCAACCATCCTTTTTTCCATATTTTCGTTACAAGCACCTCTTTCAACATGGCCATTCAACTAGATTTTTCAACACAAACTTCCTTGGAATTTTAACCATGCTCTCCTTCACATTACTCCACCCCACACTAAAACGATGTGCGGTCCTCTGCACACTCAAAAATTCTCAAAAATTAGTAATAAGGTTATTGGCACCCAAGGCACAAAACAAAATAACAACGTGAAAGGGAAACACGAGAAAATGAATGCATAAAGGAAAATTCTAAACTAACTAGCAAAACTACCTTATTCACAAACACCAAGAAGACTTATTTATAGTACGGTTTCAATCTACTCCCAATGAAGTGTCTAGGAAATTTTGTTCCATCCAGTGCTTTTAACTAGCACATGCCCAAATCAAGGATGTATGAGATTGTGTAGGGAGCTAACCAATGGACTTTCAACTTCCCAGGATGGTGTAAAAATTTAGAATCATATAGTAAGACCATCTGCCCAACCTCAAACTTCTTGCTTTTGATGTGGCGATCATGCCATGCTTTTTCCTTTACTTTCTCTATTGTTTGACTCCACCTGGTGAGTGATCGTCTCTCATCCAACTTCATTACTCATCAATTCTCTCTTCCAACACTTTCTCATTAGCCAACCCTCTTGCGCGCGCTATTCGCAGAGAAGGTAACATGAATTCAATTGGCATAACGGATTTTATGCCAAACACCAATTGAAATGGTGTGGCTTTGTTTAGGATTTTATAAGTTTTCTTATAAGCCCATAATACGGCTGATACCTTTTCATCCCAATTTTGTCTTCTAACATCACAAATTTTGGTTAGGGTATGACTCAGTATTTTGTTAAATGCCTCTATGGTTCCATTTTCTTGTGGGTGATAAGGGATAGTCTTGTGATAAGCTACCATGAACTCTGATAATAAGATCCTCACAGTCTCATTTAAGAAATGTGTACCCCTATTGTTGGTTAAACTTAAAGGGCATCCATACCTTGTAATAATGTTCTCCCACAAAAATCTTTCCGTTGTGGCTATTGTGCAATGTTTAGTTGGAGATGCATCTGCCCACCTTGTCAAATAGTCTATGCAAGTGATGACATAGCATGACCCAGTCCTAAGTGCAGCTGGTGCAATAGGGCCTACATAGTCTATTTCCCACTTCTCAAAAGGTTCCGCGCTAGGTATAGGGTGCAAAGGCATTTCATCTCTCTTTCCTAGCTTTCCAATGCATAGACAATGGTCACACACTTTACAATAGTCTTTACAATCCTTGTACATGGTTTCCCACCATAATCCTACCATTAATATCTTACGTGCAGTGGCGTCACCTACATAATTCCCACCCATACTTCCTCCTTGTGCTTCCTCCATGATGGCGAGGCTCTAATGCTCTAATTCACATCTATGCAAAACTTCATCACGTCCCAACTTGTATAAGTCTTCACTGATCAACATGTAGGGCGTGGCACGTATGGCGAGCTACTTCTTCTCTAATGCCTTCTTTCCTTCCGGTGCCACACCTTCCTTCAAAAATACTGCAATCTCCTCCAAATCAGAGGGCAAGCACCGCAACCTAAACAGTTGCACATCTTACATTATCTCCTCAATACTTTTCTCGCCCTCTCCTAAATCAATTCTTGACAGTTGGTCAGGCCCACAATTACTCTTCCTAGGTTTCACTACTACCATTAACTCAAACTCTTGAAATATGAAATAACAATACCCACCTACATATGCACCCTTGTAGAATGAGCTTGTTCACCAAATACTTTAATGCCATGTAGTTGGTGTAAATTACAAAAGGTGTTTCCAGTAGATACTGCCTGAAATTGAAAATCATGTAGATCATTGACAATGCTTCACGCTCAGCCATTGTGTAATTATGCTCTACTAGTGTCAACTTCCTACTTGTGAAACATAGAGGGTGATCAACAATACCTTCACCTGGTTGTGCAAGCACTGCTTTAATGGCAGTTCTTGAGGCATCTACATGGACATGGAAGGGCTTGTCCCAAGAGGGAAAATGTAATATAGGCGCGGTGATAGGGCTGGCACCTTATCCACATAGCATGTGTAGTTGGGTCATGCTTTTAACATGTTTTGTCCCGAACGCCCAATTTGGCTAAGTCTTGAACCCTTGGTTCTGTCTGCGCATGCCACGAGCTTCCTTAAACCCTGTCCTGTGCGCGTTTTCCTTGCATTCCTCTCTTCAACTAGGACCTACACCCATACGCATCTTTTATACTTAGCCAACATTCTAGGGGCTTACATAATAAAATACTCAAAAAATAGCTTAATAGATGTCTAAAAATCAGCTTCAAACAAAATCAATCATATTTGATTTAATATCCTTCCTTCATACAAAAACAATGCATAAATTGGTTCACTCCAACTAGAGAAAATATAATACTTCAACAAATTGATTTCTTTGAATGTTTAACACACAAGTAGATGAATCCCAAATGGAAGTGTCTTTTGTTCTTCCTTTCACTTCTCATTCGGTTTTTTGTCCTTAGAGAATTCAGCTGGAAACACTTGGCTCACAAGAAAATTTCATAATTTTTGATGATGGTAGAGTAATTCCCAAAGCAAGTCGACTTGCCTTTTTTAGGAAAGAAGTGACCCAAAGATGACCACCCATCACAAGCAATCAACATTATTTAATATTTTAATCTCTTCTTCACTTATTTCACTCCCTAAGGCTAATCACATTTTCCCCGAGATAGAATTAAAAAGGAATGTGTTTTTTCATCTTTGTAATTTAGCTTTGTTATTAAGCCATAAAAATTAATATAAGTGCGTTATATTTTTTAATTTATTTTTTATGGAACTTTATAATAAATTAAAATGAATTAAGTCACCCTTATGCTCCCCCCTTATCCACTGGGTAGAAAAAATAGGCCAAGGGTCTTCATCAATGTTATTTTAGAAAGAGGGACATTTTAACCAAACTGTATAGCAAGGACCATATCGTATGGACATTACGGTCTATTCAACATGCTTCCATCCTGGGGTCATAGTTAATAATTTTATTAGTTGGTATAGACTCGCATAGACATTTATAGGTTCTTTATTCATTCTCAATGACATGATACATGGTACAGTTGATGTTATGGTGGCACCAAGGGTACATGTAAGATAATATTTCCCTAGTACATTGTTTCATCATTTGCAAATTAGTTTGTTTCATGTTCATCTATGGTGGCACTTATACGTGGGTCTTTGGAAGTGTCAAGGTAATTGATACCCTCATAGGCTTAGCTCCCTATTGCTCTTATTTTTGTGAAGGGATGAAGAGAAACTTGAATTATCTCCATACAATTTTCTTCATCATACAGGTCGCATTCACACTTCTTTCTGTTCTCCTTTTCCCATTCCACTTGGGGAATGATCACCCCAAGTAATTCCAACTAGCTCAAATAAAAAATTCAACAAATATCATTAGAAACAGTAGCAGGAATACTCTCTCTCTCTCTCTCCTCTCTCAAAACAATTAGGTTTAGTCTTTCCTTTGTTTTTCTTTTCTACTTTACATATTGCTATTTTTGCATTAAGTTCACAATTTTCAAATTATAGTTCGATTTACTATACTATGGACATTGACTACACTCTTTACTCTATAAGTACTCATCCTAGAAAAACAAACACAACCAAAACAAAGAAATAGTCCTAGCAAAAACACAAGGCACTCCTAGCACAGATAAAGTATGTCTACACACTTAAGTGACTTTTACTGTAAGCACGCATTTTTTTCGATTACATATCTAAAGGGGTAAAATATAGACACTCATTTTGGTAGTTCATGACTTGTAACAACACAAATTATACAACACTCCTACACTAGTCCACACTTTCTCAATTTGATCAATTATGTTATCCCTAGTTATGCCTCACTCATTCTTTCTTGTATACACAACCTATTTTTTTGTCGCCATGGTCATATTAATCCATAAAATTAGGCTCTACCTTTATATATTACAATTCCAACTTTCTGATCACCCAAAAATGTATCTAGGAATGTAGTGGATAGAGAGGGCCATAATGCCCATATGTTATGGGTTGACCTAGGTAATTTGGTTCCTCTTCCAACATAAATTTTTCTAATTTGAATCCTTTTGGTACATTCTTAGTAGGTCTTATTCGAGATTTCCAAATGTGAAACACACATAGAAGCAAGTTATTCAAATCCCATTAAGGAGGACATTCAATTTCTACTTCACTCCTAACATTATAATGAGAAAACACAAAGAGAAATCATAAGCAAAACCTATTACAAGACTTCGTTGAGCTCTGCATACTCTGCATACTCATTTTAGGGTATTCTTATTCTCAAGTATACAAGTACAAAAACACATTACCAAATTCAAGTCAAGCTAGGGAAGTATTAAGTATGATTCCATTGTTATAAGATCATGGTTGTCAATTCAATTTCATACATTCTAGATATCACATGTTAGGCAAAACCGATGTGTGGTTTGATCCCTCTTCGGAGTAGTGATGATGTCAGTGGTGCACAAGGGTTCCCATAACCCACCTAACATTTTTTTGTAAGAAACACTCTCACCATCTAGGGTTTTGAATATTGGATTAGTCACAAAGCAAACATCGTATAATGTTAGAGGTCAATTTTTGAAGCAGGAGTGGAACATAAAGCATTGAATAGGCATAGAAAGTTGTAAAGGTTAATAGTACAAAATTAAAAAAGCATACAAAAAGGTCCATAACTAGGGTACGCTTTGGGTCGTAAGATAAGACCTGGTCCAGACAACTACTAAGGTCATATTTTTTATAGTGAGGCTTTGTTAGATGATTTTCTACCTTTTTCTAGTCATAAGTTCATCCCAGATGAACACAGAAAATAAGATATTAGAAGAATATTCTTCTACCATTCATTGTTAATAGTTGGTTGCATTGTTTATCATTGTTTAGATTTGTTCATATTATTATTCCTTATATTTTTTCAATCAGCCAATGAAATTAATTTATTGGGATAATATACCATCGGTTACTACACTCCTACGGTATTAACCATACTAGTAAACTCAACCATGTGAGTCATTGAGTATGTGATGCCTAATTGGTATAACATATAATCTAGAGGAATTACATAGGGCCTCTTCCTACCAATGACATAAGATGGATAAAACTATGATGTAACTGATCTAGTACAAACCCCTTTTGGATACTTATGATTTAGAAGCTTTTAGAAAAGGATACAATTCTCTTGGCGGAAGGTGTTAAACATATTTAATCTTCATAATCCATGAATTTCTAAAGAGAGCCAAGAGAGTCGTTAAAATGATAAACTAATCATCCCCTTATCACACAAAAAGCAGAGTATGTAAAAACAAAAAGGTCCTTGGTCTCAAAGATCCAAAGAGAAAATATGAAAAATATGATGCTCCCGAAAGTATATAGTAGTGTATCTTGATGCAAAGTTGGTGGGAGAAAACATTGAATTAAGCGAAGTAAACTATATCGCTAGAAGTTAGCTATAATTTTGTGTACCCTAGATGTTAGATGAACCCATCATTGAAATGAAGTTATAAGTTTGAGTAGTATTGAAGTTTTGAAGTAAACAATTCCTTGGGTTGAGTCCACATGGACTTGAGGTATGTTATGTAAATATCAATATGAATGCCATTATTTATATCTATAAGAGAGATGAGGGGAATCTATGGGAAAGCTATGTGGGAGTAGCCTTTTCATATCAAGATAAATAAGGTGAAGAAATGAGGAGACTCTCACATACAACCATGAATGAACTTAACACTTTTCCTATGCCATAGATTACCTGAAAGTGAGGTATGGATACTTAAGGTGACCAATTTGGTCAAACTACTCACTTGTCTTAATATTTGAATCATAGTCACTACATGAAAGATCATTAAAGAAATGATTTCCATTATTCTAAATTATGCAATGATGATGGCATGGGACTGATCTTTTTAGCATGAATATATTTGAATACCATAATGAGCATCACTATCTATTTGTATTTGCTCCTAAAATTGAAGGTATGGACCCCAAACCTCATAGCTATACAAGATAATAGGTGTGACTAGTCAGTGAAAGAGGTGGGTATTAATATAAAAATCTTTAAATTGCAGCTGAAAATAATTTTTTTCAAAGGTGATGAGAGCTGCGACCCCTTTATTGAATATGGATTCTATACATGGATTCCACTTAAAGCCCGGTCTAGAGAATGGAACCCCTTAAATATAAATGTGAAGAGACTATCTCAGCCCTATCCCCTTTATAAATAAGAATCACCTCACTTTTATTGATAAAGATGTCGAGAACTATGAATTTTGTTTTACCCAAATAAGATAGTTCTAACATCAATGGTCGGTACTCTTATATATTAATATATTGACTTACAAAGAGAAAAAATCAAGTGCTTGATTAAAAAAGATACTGAGCTATTCACATAGAGTTATTTATGAGTGTATGGACATTCATCAAAGCATGATGGAAAAGCATCATTTCTTTGCAATAGATTTGGTTGTAAATGTCTTATCACACACTAACAAATAATGTTGTGTTAGTTATTTGATTTATTTGTTTTTGTCTACTATTATATATATATTATATTACAATAAGAAATAAATTTATTCATTTATAAATTGACATTGGACAAAATATCTTCCTACAAAATTAAAGCTAAGGGGTGAGAAACTTCTAACCACTCTTTTTTACTAGCACCTCGAGCTCTAGTCCTAAACACTGGTTACTTGTTTATGGGACCATCCACCCAATAACAAGACTAGTAGTCTCTTCCATGAGTCACTTGTCCAACATTTGACAATTTATAGAACTTGATATTGCAAAGGTCAACTATGATGTTATTTTTTATTATTTAATAAAGTTAGTAACCAAAAAAATATTTTTGGTACATCATTACCACTCCATATGACTCTAGGTTCTTTGGTCATTTCCTTGCAACCATATACATGTTCCAAATTTGTAAGCTATTAGATTGTAGTCACAAGAATGATGCGATCAAGATCAAGGTGGTAAAGTGGAGCACAAATAACATATATTATTTGTTCAAAACCAATTTGAGTCATGGAATAGGTGTGGGACATGTAGGTATTTAATTCCATCTTTTTCTATCTAACTTTCCATTCATGTCTTCGTCTTATCTAACATATAACATGCCATCCAAATGAAAATATTGTTTCCATAAAAAATAAAATAAACAACAGTGATTCCCCTTTCCCCATATTTTCTAAAAAATTCTATATCTTTCAGCCTCAAGCATTAATCATGTTAATAGGAATTTCCAAATGTGAGTCTTGGTTATATTTCCTAACACATCGTAGAAATGAGAGGTCAAGGTTTTGTTCCAATGTTCATTTATAGATAACATCATCAAGAGTGTTGATGAGGGGAAACCCTAATCACTACCTTAATTTCTATAGAGAAGCTCTAATTACAGAGGTGCATGAAATTGACAACATAAGCAATGTTAAACATAGAGTTTCTTTATTTAACATATGCAGAGTTTGGGATTCAAATATGTGCGTGTTCCTCTTGGAAGTATTGATTGACCATGTATACTACCTCAATGACCTGCACACCACACCACCTTTCTTCTTCATAGTACTAACACAAATGACACGAGTTTCATAGATTCCTAGTTCTAACAAAGAGGATTTCTTTGTTGGTTCCTCCGACATTTTCCACACTTTTAAACGTATCCTCCCTCAACCTCGTTCTTCATCGATCTGCTTCCTCCTCCAATATTTATCTTCCAGAATTTTAACATCTTTAACACACCCTGTTCGGCATTCCCATCATACGTTCCACGTGGGATTACTAGTTTCATTCCAAAAGTGTTTGTATAAGTTAGACGGAATGTCCCAATTCTTACACATGCAACAGAAGATCAATGCTTGTGCATTGATCAAAGTACATGTTCATCTATCAAATTAATAAAGACCATTTATTTGTCTCGTTGGACCTGCGTTTGGTCTTGATGGCCATGAAAAACCACTCCATCATTACCAGTGTACTAATTTTCCAGCATGTTGTTTGTTTTTGCACATGCCAATCACCCATCATTACCAGTGTACTATCACCCGCTCGTGATGGTGGGGCTTGAGTGCTTGCCAATCACCCACCCAGGTTATAATCCCCCAGGCTACAAGGGACTAGTTACCTTTGCATTTACACAACCGATTGGGAGGACTCGCCATGTATTAGCGCACGACAAAGTGTACCAAGTTGTTGGGTCATTAACTCTTGTAGCATTAAAAAAAAACACTTTTCATACATTTGTTAAGTTTTAACCTACAAATGTTTATGAAGAGTGGTATATTCATCTTTTTCATCAATATTGTTACTCTCTAAAAAAGTAACTTAAATTATTTTGGGCTTGTAAACGGTATTAAAATCTCTATCTACTATAAATATTTATGAAGAGTGGTATATTCCTCTTTTTTATCTCTAAAATAAAAACAACATAAATTATTTTGGTTTTATAAACGTTATTAAAATCTCCATCTACTATAAATATTTAAAAAAATTGGTATATTCCTCTTTTTCATCAACATTGTTGTTACTCTCTAACAAAGTAACATAAATAAATAAATAAATTGAAGAAGAGAGAAAGAGGCGCAGGTTATGCAATGTAACATGGCGCTATCAACGGTTGAATGTGATGCCTTGTCCATCATTACCATAACAAACAAAACCACCACCATTAAATCAGTTTTAGACCGTTAAATTGTGGGGCCTTATTCAAAACACACTCAAAAACCTCGGTTTTCACATTTACTTCTTGTCGGCATGGGACATACTCGATTTGACACGACATGTGCTCAGTTTCTCTCCTTTTCATTTACACTCTAATCAAACAAACTGCATTTTTGCCTCATTCTAAACAGTTGGTACGCCAGTTATTTGCGCCAATTGAGGCAAATTCATAATAGAAATAATAGAGGATTGCAGGAAAAAGAAAATGCCACAGGAACCCTTGCCCTAACACAGTTACTGTTACCAGCTCCCAACATAATCATGGCATATTACAGTAGCACGATGCATCTGCTTTCCTCGGATGTGTTTTCTCCAGAGCATTGTACATAGAGCATTAATGTAGTGTTACAGTGACTTAAAAATACCCACATGAAACTGGTCGATACATTTATGAATGAGTTACAGCTCTGCTACAGACATTGGAAACTTTTTTAAAAGTTCCGTTCTTGTTTGCCGGAGAAAGTTGTTTGGGTTATGAGCATAAAATCTTATTACAGGATGGATTTAGATTACAATTTCAAATCTTGCAGGGATAGGGTATGGATGTTACTTCGAATTTCTAGAATGGTTAGATATTTAGATTACGAGATAATCCCATATGCTATAAATTACATGCACTAGAGCAGAAAAAAACATATAAAATTAAAATCTGTGAGAACATTGTCAAAACAAAATTTTATGTCGCAGTGGCACAAACAAACACAAAAAAATTATTCTTGGAATGCCAAATCAACCGAAATTAAAGTGTAATGGGTTTTTAACTTTTGCAGGTGGGTCATTGGAATTTGGGTGCCCTGCCATTTAAAAAAAAAATAGTATGCAGGTGGATGCCGCCAATAAAAGCACAGGCTGATTGACTGCAGAGTTACGGAATCGAAACAATCTGGTAACTGCACAGTGCGCACGCCTGCCTCGTACATACTCTCATATTCACGTGCATCCTGAAATTCTGATACGAATGTACAGTGCAGACCATTATTTAACATAAAACCAGAGACTAAATCATTTGCTTAATTTAAGATTCTGCATCCCTAGTTACAGAAGGAAATTGGTTTTATCCATCTATACATTACATTTGATAATAATGTTCCTCATGTATTCTATCTTGTGGTTATAGGGAGGCTTGTCTTGTGTTATAGTTCGGTAGTTTTATGTAGGAACTTCGATTTTTTCTGAATTATCAAAAGAATAATATTTATGATGTAAATATCTGATTTATTTAAGTTTATTTAGATTATTTTATTGTGAAATATGTTAAAAACAGAATAATTTTTGGATGGAGAGAAACAGTGGATAGGTCATGGCCAATTGAAGCTCAATCTATTAGTGATAGAGAGAAGTAGTGGATAGGCCACCTTGAATTGAAACTAGACCTCATAATTGAGGTTGACAAAACAGAAGACATAATGTGGGCTAACTCTAACAACTCAACCACAGTTCTCAATCGAATCTAAGACACAGATAAGATGTTAATCCTGCACGTACTATATGTAAAACACAGATTTATGTTAATCCTGAATGTTTTATAATAATGTTCCTAATATATTCTATCTCGTGGTTATAGGGAGGTTCGTTTTATGTTATAGTTCTGTAGTTTTCTAACGAATCTCGATTTTTTGTGATAGAAAGAAATAGTGGATAGGCCACCACCAATTGAAACTAGACCTCATAATTAAAATCGACAAAACAGAAGACATAAATGTAAGCCAATTCTAACAACTCAACCACAGCTCTCAGGCGAAATCTAAGACACAAATAAGACACTAATCCTGGTAAGTCAGATTTATTTTCTTATTTTAGAGTATTCAAATAATATATTTAAAATCGCAACGGAAAGAGTACCGGATAAACAGTTGCCCATGGGGTATGGCATTACAGAGATTGTACACATAAAACGTCAGCGTGGGTCCAGAACTACTGTTTATTAGGTAAACCATACAACTAAATCAACACCATAATTTGTGGCAGGGATTTTGTCCGTTCCCGTTTCCCACCTCACCGTCCTGGAATATTGAAACGTCCACCGGTACCCTATCCTCTACTTTATCTGTGAGAGGAGGCCATTGATTTATTAAAGATTCATTCATGCAGGTATGGCATAATATATGGTGGTGGGGTTCAGTCTTCAGATCTGGACTGGACTGTGTTGAGCAGACACCCCACGGGGGAGCGATTCAATTCATCTGACGCCTGAAACTAGAGCTAGAAAGAGCAACAAAAACAATAAAAACGAGGCAGCACAATGACGAGCCGGAAACGTATTAAACTTTGAGATTGATGATGGCAAATGGCAAAAGTTTGCAAGGATATTTCAGACATGGTTAACTGCACGCACGGTCGAGTTATGGAAGGCTCAAACATATATTTTGTGCAGGGCGGAGGGGCGAACCAGAGGAGTAATTCAGGTTTAGCGATGGGAGATTCACAGGAGGGCATTATTACGCCCATGATTCCGTCAGGGAATAACAAGATTGGTGTGAAGAAGCCGCTGAGCAAGGACAGACACACCAAAGTGGAAGGACGAGGGAGGCGAATTCGTATGCCGGCGACGTGTGCGGCGCGGATATTTCAGCTGACCAGAGAGTTGGGTCACAAATCCGACGGAGAGACGATACAGTGGCTTCTTCAACAGGCGGAGCCCTCCATCTTGGCCGCTACCGGAACGGGAACTGTTCCTGCTTCCGCCGCCGCCATGGCTGGCTCGTGCGCCGCCACAAACAAAATATCACCCAGCGCCGCCGCACAGTTTTACTGCTCCGCCGCAAACATGGGGGACGAAACGGGGCTCAACACCCAGGAACTCCACAGCAGAAGAACAGGTCTTGTTTTTGCTGAGCAGGAAGGAGATTCGAGTATTTGGCCCAGTGCAAGGCATCTATCTCTCTCTCAAATGTGGGCATATAGAAGTAAGATCGACGATACTCCTGTAGCAGAGTCGGGATCTGGAAATCTTGGCTCTTGCATGATGCCGCTGCAAGCACAACTGTTACCCAGAATGGGATTCGAACTGCCCACCGCCAGCCACTCTGGTTACCTGCACCAGCTATCTTCTTTTCGTCACCATGATAATCAGTTCCAGGAAGCTGGCCAGATTGGAATCTTTGCTCCAGCATGGAGATCCATTAACCACCAAGAGTATCAACTGCAAGAACATGACAAATCTCCTGACGAACACCACATCAAATAACATCAAGTATGATTTCTAATTTGGATGGACACTTAGCAACCGAACAGTTTTCTCTCATATTGTTGAATATGAATCAGGTACTCCTGAACTTTTTCCTCTTGTACATTTACAGACATACTACTCCCAATAACTAAAGATGCAATCGAGGGTAACTCACAAGAATA
Organism: Taxus chinensis; assembly: GCA_019776745.2. Classification (NCBI taxonomy): domain Eukaryota; kingdom Viridiplantae; phylum Streptophyta; class Pinopsida; order Cupressales; family Taxaceae; genus Taxus; species Taxus chinensis. Next base: position 175,761,010 of record CM034151.1, read on the forward strand.
TTTGTTTTGTCTGTGTGAGTTGGCCACAGAAATGTTCCACCTAAAGGGAAAATAAGGGCAAAATACTTAGTCTAAACTAATTACAGAATTTTAGCATCAATTTCCTTAAATGGTGTTCAAAACTTGATTGGGGGGTTATCGGTATACAGTATTTGCCGTGCAAAAACCAGGGTTTATTGTTTGTCCACCTGCCCCACGTCATCAGATATTCGCTTAATTAAGGACGGATTTACTCAGAACTATTATATTTGGAAGAGTATATCCTCAAATGATTTTTTTTTTACTTTTTTTTTGCTCAAATGCTTTTTGTTTTCTGTTTTCTTAATAACTGTATACATTGCAAGGTTAAAAATTTCATGTATCATATTTCAAGCATAATTTTGTATGCTGTTTTGCACCTATAAATCAATTACCCTGAATTTATTAAGCCATGAACTCCCGACGAAATTGGTGCAATTCTGAATGAAATGAGCTTGAGATACTTCTATATATAAAATCATATAGTTGAATACAATTAAAAAATACCACCATATGTCATTTGACAGTCGAGACAGAAACAGAAAAGCTCAAAAGACCATAAACAGAACTCACATAAAAGAAGAATAAACAATCATAGAAACAATCTTTAGATGGCTATTCATAGAAACAATCTTAAAATGGCTTAAACGAAACAAAATCTCACTAAACTTAATAATCTAAAGACAATTTTACTACAATGGGTATTGGTGATATTGAGATGATAGTTATTAGTGACTGAAATCATGTTATTTAGATGAATGGGAAAAACTACCACTAAGTTTTCTCACTAAAATTTTACATAACGAGAGATATAGTATCAATACATTCTTTTGAATTGTGATTTTTTTGGTAAAATAATATGGGATTTTTAAATGTTTTTTTTTTTCATAACAGAATTTTTCTATTTAAAAACATGGTGTTTTTATACGGGATCTAATTGAGTAATGAATTTTTGGAATTTAATCATGTAATTTCGAGTCAATCTATATCAACTCAGATTTCATAAAGAGTGGTTCATAAAAAATCAGCTCCCACAAATATAAATGTTCCACTAACACTCATTGCATTTAGGCAGTGCTTCACCTTCCAACTACATAGTTTTGAGTCAATCTACATTGACTCATAATTCAAAAAGAATAAATCACAAAAAGCCATCAACATGAATGATCTAATTAGTACTTCACACTCATTGCAAGTGCGGAATACACTATTCATATTTGTGAGAGATGTATTCGTATAATCTAACTATCATAAAATATAGATCAATATAAATTGGTTCAAAACTTTAACACTAAACTATGACACACCATTACATCTTTTAATCGACTTATTTTATACCAAAGCTCCTGTACCCATACATGATGTGCAATATTTGACTTGAGAATTTATAACCTTTTCCACTGATTTTGCTACTAACTGATATTGTAAGTTGTGATCCACATGAATTCACAAGATTCCACGTCTCATTTCGTTTGTATTCTTTGAAACAAAATTATATGAGATTTGTTAGTTTTGAATGGTGTAGATTTGCTTTTTATTTCAATGAAGCACTTGCAGCTATGGTTCTGATAAATGCACGCTGATAGTTTATGGCGTAAAAACAGTCCCCTACCTTGTCATTACATCATTTCTCATTTGGTATTATGCATGCACTTTAATTCATCAATATGCCTATGCTCAGTGGCATCGCTATCAATTTTTTTCTGCTTTAATATTATTTTAAAATTATTTACACAAATATATTGGGTTTTATAGATGTTGGTGTTGGTGGTTTTTTTTTTGGTCTGCGTAACTTATAGTACATATGTGATTATTTTGTAATTTTAATATGTTGGAAGTGTTTCACATAGGAAAGGTGCATATCTAACTTGTTTTATTATGTAACATGTATTTAATTGTGCTTCAAATATGAGGCGTACATATCTAACTTGTTTTTTAATCTACAAGAAGCTTATAGCATATGGGACTACCTTGTACTCCCAATATGTAGTCCAGGCACATAACTGTGCTTCAAATCTGAGGTGTAAATACCCAACTTGTTTTTGGGTTTATAAACAACTTATAGCATATGGTACTACCTCGTACTCTCAATATGCAAGAGACACCTAATTGTGCTTCAAATACAAGACATACATACTCAACTTGCTTTTGGGTCTATAGTTGGTTTATAGCATATGGGACTATCTTGTACTTCAAATATCTAGGAGATACGTAACTATGTTTCACACGTGAGGCACACATATCACCCAACTTGTTTTTTAGCCTAAGTGCAGCTTATAGTATTTAGGACTACCTTATACTCCTAGTAAATAAGAGACATCTAATTGTGCTTCTTGGGACTACCTTACACTTTCAATATGCAGGAGACACGTAAATGTGGTTCAAATATGAGGCTACTTATAACATATTGGACTACCTTGTACTCCCAATTTGATTTTGGTTATTCAAGCTACTTATAGCATATCGGAATAACTTGTACTCGTTTATTTTTGGATATGTAGGTTACTTATAACAGTTTGGTGTTTTGGTGTGGACTTAAGTTTACAAGTAAATGGATTTGAGATCAAATCTCATAGCTGGCATGTCTATGTCACACAAGTCTAAAACCAGGTTGGCAGTAGAAAGCAAAAAGGCCAAGTTGGCAACATAACTCACTAATGATATAAAAAGGATAAGTTCACCTAAATTTGATGGCACCACATTAGGAGATGGAGCTGAGAATTGGCTCAACGAAATGGAGAAGTACTTTGCAATAAGAAACTTCTCAGAGGAAACCAAAGCTATTTGGGGAGCATATCAGCTTTCCCATGAAGCATCTTCATGGTGGGACAGTCGTAAGGCTGAGCTAAATATTGATGAAACTAACATCACTTGGGATCAATTTAAAGGTTATTTTAGGCAACGTTGGCTGCCACAACTTTATTATGATCAGAAAATGACAGAATTTCAGAACTTAGCTCAAGGAAAGCTAATTGTAACTGAGTATTGGGAGTATTTTACGAAACTCCTCAAGTATGTACCGCAGTATCAAACTGACGAGAAGTTCAGAATATGAAAATTCATCATGGGACTAAATCCCGTGATTGGAGGATAGGTTGATGTTCACAGCCCAACCACTATGGAAGGGGTTGTTGAAAAAGCCATAAGGTAGGAACAAAAATTAAAGGCTATTTCTGCTCATAAAGAGGAAGTGCAGAAGAAGATTCCAAACTCTTCTTCAGTTTCTCTTGCACCCTAAAAGGGGCCATGGAAAATTTTTGGCAACAATAATAAGTTTTCAGTGGATAATAATAAGAAAATAACAGTAAACAAGCCTGCTGGAAATTTAAGGAATAATTTTGCAAAGAATAATAATAATGGGCAGAAGTCCTATGGAGGTCAACATGATAATTTTAGGGTTGGAAATAATTTTGAGCATAAAAAGGGACCTATAGGAGGCTGCTACAATTGTGGCAAAGATAATTACGCAAATCAATGTCCTTTGAAAAAGGATGATCGTAATCAGCAACATAAGATACATGTTGCGGTAGCAGACAAACAAGCTAAAAAGTAAGTTACACCTATTGAAATTCCTGGTAAGTTATTTGGCATACATGTAACTATTCTTTTTGATATGGAAGCTACTGAATGTTTTATTTCTAGTAAACTCGCTTCAAAACTTAAAAGAAAAGATGGAAAAATGGCTAAAGCATGGACTGTACATTATGGTAATAATTCTGTTCATATAGTTAGTATGTGTCTTTTTGGGGTAGTCCTTGACTTACATAACTTTTCCACTAAAGTTGATCTCTATGTTGCACCTTTGGGATCTTATGACATTGTCATCGGTGTTAATTGGTTAGTTGAGCATAAAGCGAAAGTGGATTGTTTTGAAAAAAATATTAGTTGTTTGGATGATCGACAGAGGACAACAGAGATTCAATCTGCAAAACAAGAAATTTCAGTTAGAAAATTATCGGCTATACAACTTAAAAAGGCCAAAAATAAAGGTTGTACCTTGTACGCTGTAAAAATATCTGAATCTATAGAAGAAGACAGTGATTTTATGAAATGTTACCGATTGTTGTAGAATTTCAGGGGCGTATTTCCAGAAGAATTACTAGGTTTACCACCTAAAAGGGAATTTGACTGCACCATTGAAATCAAACCAGGAACATAGCCTATTTCTAAAGCACCTTATCGAATGACTACCACAGAATTAGTTGAGCTTAAGGCTCAGTTGCAAGAAATTTTGTCCAAAGGTTTGATTAGACCAAGTGTTTCACCTTGGGGAGCACTAGTGATATTTTTGAAAAAGAAAGATGGAACGCTTAGATTGTGTATTGATTATCAAATTTTAAACAAAGCAACAATCAAAAATAGATATCCACTTCCTATAATTGATGATTTATTTGATCAGATGCGTGGAGCATTGATATATTCCAAGATAGCTCTTCGATCCAGGTATCATCAATTAAGGATTAAAGATGAAGATATTCATAAAACAACTTTCCGAACAAGGTATGGACATTATGAATTCATGGTTTTACCCTTTGGATTAACTAATGCACCTGTAGCTTTTATGAACTTAATGAATAATATCTTTCAAGAATACTTGGACAAGTTTGTGCTTGTATTCTTGGACGACATTCTTATATATTCTAAAAGTGTTGAGGAGCATAATGAGCATTTGAAAAGATTCTTAGAAATTTTGAGAAAGAGAAGGTTATTTTGTAAGTTATCCAATTGTTCTTTCTTTGATACCAAAGTTCATTATTTGGGTCATGTTATAAGTAAAGAAGGAATTTCTGTAGATCCTTCTAAAATAGTGGCAATAACCAAGTGGCCTGCACCAAAGAATGTACGTGAAGTAAGAAGCTTCATGGGCCTTGCTGGTTATTATAGAAAATTTGTTAAAGATATTTCTAAAGTGGCTACACTGATAACTTCATTGTAGAAAAAGGATAAGAAATTTGATTGGGATGGTAAATGTGAATCTACTTTTAAACATTTGAAAAGTCAGTTGATTTTAGCACCTATTTTAGCTGTACCTGATCCTAATGGAGACTTTATTGTTGTAATGGATGCATCCGGGGAAGGCCTTGGAGGTATTTTGTTACAAAATGATCATGTCATAGTGTATGAAAGTAGAAAAATTAAGTTACATGAGTTGAATTATGCTCCACATGATTTAGAGCTTGTTGCCATAGTACATGCACTTCAAGTTTGGAGGCATTATTTACTTGGTAAACCTTTTGAGTTAAAATTTGATCATCTTGGGCTGAAATATATTTTCACTCAACCTAATCTAAATGTAAGACAACGAAGGTGGTTAGATTTTTTGTCTCAATATAATTTTGATATAAGTTACATCAAAGGAAAAGAGAATAGAGTAGCAGATGCTCTAAGTCGTAGGAAGCACATTTCTACTCTTCTAACATTAAGAACCCAATTTAAAGATGAAGTGAAAAATGCAATGGAATCTGATCTATACTTTCAGCAAGTAAAAACAATGCTTGCTGCAGATCCAAAAGATGAAAGGTATAAAGGTTTTCATTTCAATAATGAAGGAATCTTACGTTATGAAAATAGAGTATACATACCTTTGCTTAATGATTTGAGAAAGAAATTGTTAGCTAAATTTCATAATTCACCTTTTTCTGGACATCCAGGTATTACTAAAATGCTTGCTGATATAAAAAAGCAATATTTCTGGAAAGGAATGAAAAAGGACATTGTTAATTTTGTGACTCATTGTCTTGAATGTCAGCGGGTGAAGGCAGAACATATGCACCCAACTAGTTTATTATATCCCCTTAGTGTACTGCAGTACAAATGACAAGTAATAAGTATGGATTTTGTACAAGGGCTGCCTATGTCAAGAAATAAACATGATGTTATTTTGGTACTTGTTGATAAACTAACAAAAGTAGCTCATTTTATTGTTGGAAATCTAAAGGATGATTCTCCTGTGTTAGCTAAAATATTTGTACATGAAATTTTCAGATTACATGGAGTACCTGAATTGATAATATCAGATAGGGATCCTAGAATGACGTCAAGATTTTGGCAAACGCTTAATGCAGATCTTGGAGCTAAACTAAACTTTAGTTCTACATATAATCTAGAAATGGATGGACAGACTGAAAGAGTAAATCAAGTGTTAGAAGATATGTTACGGATGTATTGTATGGACCAACAGTATAAATGGGAAGAGTATCTCCCATTAGTTGAATTTGCATACAACAATACATATCGCTCTTCTCTTAAGATGGCACCTTTCAAGGCACTTTATGGAAGAAAATGCAGAACCCTTGTTAGTTGGGACAACATTGAGGATAGAGAGGTAATTGGGCCTGAAATCCTTACGGAAATGGAACAAGTTAAAATGATTCGTGAATGCTTGAAAGAAGCAGTAGATAGGTAGAAGAGTTATGCTGATTTAAAGCAGATTGATCAGAAATTTGAGCTTGGTGAAAAGGTTTTTCTTCGTGTTAAACCAAGAAAGAGTTCTATAACTTTTAGCAAGGCTGCCAAGTTATCACCTCGTTTTGTGGGACCTTTTGAAATTGTTGATGTAATCAATCCCGTAGCTTATCAATTAACATTACCACCTGCTTTGTCACGAATGCATGATGTTTTCCATATTTCTTTGCTTAAGAAATACATTTCAGATTTGTCACATGTGTTAAATTAGAATTCCTTGCAGGTCCAAGACCCAGGAATAATCATGGTTAAACCCATTTGAGTGCTCGAAACTCGCTGGTTGCATTTGAGAAATCGTGAAATACAACAATGTAAGGTCCAGTGGACCAATTTAACGAAGAAAGTGCAACTTAGGAAAATATGAAAGATATGAGAACAACTTTTCCCTTTCTTTTTGAATAGAACTAAATTTGTTGACTGATAAAAAAATTGTAATTTTATCTTTTATATGACATTAAGTAAGCCAGCTTTGGGGCAAACATTTATTCAGTTTGGATAAATAGTAACATAATACTGATTCCTGGAGCTATTTAAAGTTTGAAATAGTTGATTTGATAAGTAAGTGAAAGAATTGACTGACCAGAAGGTAAATAAAAGGTTGAAATCATCGGGACGATGATTCTTTTAGGAGGGAAGCATGTAACACCCTGAACTGTTGTTACTTTCTCCTTTGCATTCAAGTGTTTATATGTGATTTTCCCATATGAGGATATGTTCTTTTGGTTTCGGGAAGTCATGCTTGATTTGGTTATGTATTTTTTACTCTTAAGATCTTTGATTGAACTAGAATATGCTTGGATTCTTTTTCTTTCATCTCTCACATATGAGTGCAATCTGATTTCTAGGAGATTGTAGACTTATCTACCTCTATGACTCATCCTTGGATCAGTTGCATTGATCCAAGGAATGTTTTAATTATATTCGGGATAAACAATTATGTATTGACATTTCATGAATTATTAAGTCTGACTGAACTTAGAATGTACAAGTTCTTTTAAACCTCCTTCATATAAAAATATGTTCGTAGCGGAAATTTTTGTTGGATCCCGGAAATTAATCCTGGCAGATCATTGTAATTGGAATCTGGTTTCAGTCATTTTAGCATCGGGAAGAACCTCGACTTTAAACCAGATAATATATGTGAACTTCCCATCTAAATCTATATTACTTGATGCAAATCTGAAATCTGATTTAGGAACGTTGTATTCTGTTTGAATTCTGAATGCTGATTTATCCTATCTAGTGGACCTAAACTAGAATTAGTAAGGTTATTAGTTTTAAACCTAAACTATAACCTATTGTTGCAAGGTTAGTTAATCTAACCTAGTCCTAAACTATGTACTTGATGTTCCTAAGGGTTATCTAAACCTAATACTAAGGTGGGTGACTAATGTTATATCCCATGGCATAAGATTAAATCTACCTATGATCTAACCTAAGTCACTAACCTAACCTAAACTAATGCTATGGAAAGGAACCTAAGGGGTCGCAAGTTTTGGGGCGGTGATTTCAATGGCATTTAAGGAAAGGATAAGGATGAAGGGATAGGGAGTACTGCTAAGGTTAGCGGAGGTTAATTTGGTAAGTGGGGAGCTTATGTGGCAGCATCTCTAAAATGGAAACTCTTGTTTATTGTAATGTGGAACTCGCCAACTTTGGCGGGCGGTGGCAATGGAAAACAAGGGGGAGAAAGAAATTTAATGCAATTAATTTGCATGGATTCTCGAGCTTGGATTGCTTTGGGAGGCATGCGAATGGAATTTTGCTTGGTTGTTTTTATTTTTCATGCAGCATTCCATTTTTTGCTTTGCATGAGCACTAGTTTCTCGAACTAGTAGTTCACTCTTCATTGCATGGCAATTTTGAAAGTTTCTAATCTAATTTTGTGTCGTGGGGAATATAAAAGGCATGGAGGAAGAAATATTTTGTTGTTTAATCTTTCGTGGAAGGGAAGAGAAAGGGCGAGCTCGTCCAGAGGTCTTCTTTAACTTTTAAGTGACACTATCAGGCATGATAGGCCCTAACTGTTAAAATCTTGCTTTCCTTTAAATGTTTTCATTAGAACAACTCTGTTCTGATGATATATGTGCATTTTTGACTTGGCTGGCAAAAAAAAAATGATTGGTGGGTTTTTATGTTAACTTGGATTCTGGGTTGAACGTGGAAATTTTGGTTCTGTAGGAAACTTGTTTTCATTTTTTTCTTATTCCCTTGCTGGGGATTAAGTTGGAGTTCTTACCCGGTTAGAACTGTTTCATTACTTCTCTTTGCTGTGTATTTGTAACCAGAAACCTGTACCAGACTTCGTAGGGTTTTCTGGGTGATGAAATTTGGTAAATGCGTTTGATTTCTTAAGATCCTTATTGATGTTATCAATTTGGTGTATTCGTTGCTCTGGTTTTTTTTGAACTGTCGTGTTTTCATACCCATTTGGGTAAACAGATGATGACTGCTGTAAGATCTTGTTTGGCTGAATTTCTAGATTAAAAGCTTGTTCCTTGAAAAGAAAAATTTTTAAAGGTTGCGTGCTTTAATGTTATGTCAATCTCTTATTGCTTGAACTATGAATGAAGTAATAGATTGTTGCTTTGCCAAGAAACTCTGACTGTAATAAGTTCATGTTCAAGGAAGCTGGTAAATAAATTCGTGGATGAGTTGTTGGTATACTTGTAAAAACTTGACTGTCCCAAGTTGCGTATTTTTGAATTATTAAATGTTTCAATCCGTATCTCTTCATGTGAAGGGGTTTGTTTACTTCTTAAACCCAAAGATTCTGTGAGTTATACAATTTATGGTTAGTTTGTTATTTTAAGGTAACGATGAATGATGACAATACGAGTTATACTGAAAGATCAGTCGTGGAATGGAATTCGTGTTCTTCTTGGGAATTTTTTATCGATCTGGTAGAATAGTAAAAAGATATTGTGTTTATAAATTCTGGGTTTTAAATATACTTAGAAATTGGAATTGAAATGGGTTGAAGCTTATGGTAGACCTGTTTTTAATTGATTGCTATTATATATTCTTTATAATGGTAAGAACAGTTTGACCTTAGGTGTTTTAGAAAATAAGATTTGAATACATTTTTAAATACTGAATATTCAATCTTGTTTAGTGTTTTATAAAGAAATGGCATCGGATGATGAATTGGCCTAGCTAGATTAGTAGTTGATTACTATGTAATCAAGGGAAAAATGTTATGTTAACCTGACTTGATTTTGATCCCGAATGGTTTGAGCATATGAAGGAAAGTAGTCTGTTTCCTTTGGATAAGGTTTGCATCGAGTTTGATAGGTTGTAATGTTTTATGTCAAAATTTGATATTGGTTTCATTGGATGTATAGAGGTAGAGCCTATAGGGATCTAATGGTAATTCTATATGGTGGCTCTACTTGAACCACACTGTTGAATGTACTCAAGTGCTAGAAACATATTCTTCTTCCTTGATTAGGTTTATTAAATGGTTATTATTTGTTGGAAATTGGATTTAGTTCTAAAAAGTTGGATTACAACAGTGTTTGGTCATCTTTGTTTTATTTTTGAGTTAAAAAGGAAGGCTTGAAAGGAGTTGTAAAAGAAAGAAAGTTATATTGATCTCTTCTTGTATGTAATATACTTTTCTTGAAATTAATTGAGGAACTCCATCAGTAAAGTTATAGGATGGTAGATTATTACATTAAAGATGAAAGAAATATTAGGATTGGGGATCCTAATCTGGAAGACTCCTTTCATTTTACAACAGATTAGGATATTGATATAAACTTACTGTTTGTTTTTTTATTGTAAAGTAATTCAGTATTTATTGCTTTAAATACTTGTCACGATTGAAAATCAATTATATTAAGATGAAGGATAGATTGGCAGTTGAACTTGCAAGTGACAACAATCCATTCCTTCTTTTTAAATTAATTTTGTATGAACCTGTTGGATTTAATATTTCAAGTGGTTTAGTGTTACTTAAAGGCGATCAAATCATGATTTACACTGTTTCAACTTTTTCGGATGATTAGGTGCATAACAAACAAGATGTTCCTTCTTACTTTATTGCATGAAATGAGATGATTCATCCGAAATAGATTAAGTCGAAAATATGCCGGTGACTTAAGTTATGATATGAAGTTGTATTATAATTGGTAGGAAGAAATCTTAGGGTGTATTATGATCTTGGATAGTGAAGGTAATTGTTGGTTTCAATTATGCTTTAAATTTAGGACAAGTAGAATAGAATATTCTTTCTATCCTTTTGGTTTCAACAATGTACTAAGACTCTTATATTGACTTCACTTTAAGTTGAAGGTATGAAGTAATTGATGTCATTATAACAGGGATGTTTAATGGAAACAATTAGTGGAATGCAATTATTTTAAGGATTAGTGCTTATCATGCTCAGTTCATTGAACTGACCCGTGTTAGCAATTTTTGCAGATGGTCTTCGTAAGTGGTAAGGGAAGACAAATTCTGATATGATGCATTGGCTATTCTAAATTCATTCTTATGAATTTTTTTGATTTGATTTCCAAACTGTATTGTGAAAGAAAGTTACCTCTTTTTGTTTGAAGGCTATTGTCTTAAAGTATGCCGAAGTGCATAAGTTGTAATTATATGGGTTTGGAAATGAATGAATGAATGAATGAATGAAATAGTGAGATATTACCTATGTGGTTTGTGTAACTTATTTTATTGGGATGATCTTCTTATTATCTATATGAATGAGTGAGCATTCTTATTGTTCTATACAATGGAGTCTTGATGAATTTCTTAAGTAAGCCATAGCTAATTATATGGCTGAATACTACATTCTTGTTTAGTGATTCTTTATGACTTATGATTGTGATTAAAATTGTAAATAAGATCATTTCTTCTTTTTTTGGGAACATCGAGAGTGGGTTATGTCCTAAAATGTAACTAGGAGAGGAAGAGGATTTTCCCCTCTTGTAATGCATTAAATATAAAAGTAATATATGGATATAAATCGCTAAGACTTAACAGTATTCAGTCTGATATGTATCATCCTATAAGGTTGTTACATTTCCTTTGTTGGATTAGTTAATTTCTTAATGAAAAAACTTAGATTGATGTTGTCCTATTTTTTGTTTGGATTAAAGGTTGTTAGGTCCCAACCGACAACCAAGAAGCAATCTAGAGTTAATTAAGACCCTTTTGTAAGATGAACCCTATTTACATTAAGGTAATTAAAAGAGTGTTCAACTCGGGGTTAGGGAAGGCTACCTAATTATGTAGGTCCTGTAACCCAAATATAACTTAACGTAAGTAAAATTCTTGGAGGTATGTACATCTTTCTGAGGCTGTTCCATAGGATGTTGACACACGTCAACTGCAAGGTTGTACCTTCGAGAAGATTAGGATCTTCTCGAGGATACAACAATGCAGATGACATGTGGCAACACCCTTCTACATTGATCATTAAGATTTACACACCTGGAACTTGATTAAGATTTCTCTTCGGGACTGGTTAGGGCCATAATCAGGTTATGAGGAAGCCCTTTGAGACTTGGGGTACCTTGACACACGAGGTTAACTTTGGTTGACCCAGTATGTCAATTTACCCTTAGTCTTTAAGAGCCTCTTCATATCATGAACTATGATGTTAATCTGAATTAGAGTGAAACCTTGGATCAAGGGGGACTGACAGAAGTCAGTGTAAGACATTCTTTATAACAATAGAGTGGGGTGAAGGATGTATTCCAGATCGACGAGTATGCCATCAAGGAATAAGTAATACGAACAATATGTTATAAATCTTTGGCCAAAGTATCACAAGCTGCTGATTGCGTTGTCCTTTGTCACCTAGTCTAAGGATCATGATGCCGATGAATAAGTGGTAACAATTATTCAAATAGGTTCCCTGGGTAGATCACTTAGAACCTGGAATCGGGTAAGAGAACCACGAACATGAAGTATTCAATAGAAAACTTCAAGCTCAAAGTTAGACATGAATAGATCGGTAGTTCACTGAGTCATGGAATGAATAGATCGGTGGAACACTGAGTCATTACAGCTGCATATGGTTGTCTGTTATAAGAATGATTGTTATGATATGTGTGTTCTTAATTATGTATTTAGAACAGAGAACATTAATCGTGCAAAATAAAAAATAAAAAAAAATTCCTTGTTCTAAAGTATTAAAATGGGAATGTTACATGTGAGGTACACATATCACCCAACTTATTTTTTAGCCTATGTGCAGCTAGTATTTGGGACTACCTTGTACTCCTAGTAAATAAGAGACATCTAATTGTGCTTCTTGGGACTACCTTACACTTTCAATATGCAGGAGACACGTAAATGTGGTTTAAATATGAGGCTACTTATAACATATTGGACTACCTTGTACTCCCAATTTGATTTTGGTTATGCAAGCTACATATAATATATCGGAATAACTTGTACTCCTATTTTATTTTCGGATCTGTAGGTTACTTATAACAATTTGGTGTTTTGGTGTGGACTTAAATTTACAAGTAAATGGATCTGAGATCAAATCTCATAGCTGGCATGTCTATGTCACACAAGTCTAAAACCTCCACTTGAGGGAGGCTATCATATGTCATGAAAATTTGTAAGTGCCTTACCAAGCACCCCAGTTTAGTTATTTGGTGTGGACTTACATTTACAAGTTAATTGACCCAAGATATCAGACTACCTCGTAGTACTAGTATGCAAGCGATGTCTAATTATGCTTCAAATATGATTAGGTATGCAAGTAGCTCAAGAGGTACTCAACTGTGTTTGAAATACAAGACATACACACCCTACCCCTTATAAGATTCAAACTTGTGAACTTTCTTTCAAAAATACAAGTTTTGCACCATTAAGCCAATTCAAATGTAATAAAGACATAATAATGAAAGCTTGAAGAACTATTTAATTAGATTATTAAATTATTTAGAATTTTATTAATAGTTGTTAATTTAATGATATGGCTTCTCATGTAATTATAATAAAAATGTAATAGATCCATCTAACACATTAATAGAGTGAGAAATGGTAATTTAGTCAATCTATATCAACCGATGATCCTTATCTAGCACGTAGAAATTTGGTAGGGCTCACGCTCTTAGCCAATCACAAATTTAATTAAAAAAAACATTAATTTATTTTGAATTTGCGATTGGCCCATAGTGTGGGCCCCACCAGGTTTCTACATAGTAGTTACGCCTAGGTATATCGTCCTATATTTCATAAGGAGTGGCTCATATAAACTCATCTCCCATGAGCATAAATGGTCCACTTACATTCATTTTATCTAAGCGGTGTTTCATCCTCTAATTACATAATTTTGAATCAAGCTATATTAACCTATATTTTATATGAATGAATCATAATAAGTTATCCCTATAAACCATCTTCTTAACACTTTCAACACTCATTGCAAGTGTAAAGTGGATCATTCATACTTATGAGAGATGGTCCCACTTAATACCTAGAACTCATTGCTATCGAGTGAACCATTTATATCTTTGAGACATAAATTGTAAGAGATAAATTTTTATGATCTATTCTTCATGAATTATGAGTCAATTTAAATTGACTTAAAATTATATATTTAAATCTCAAAAATATTTACTCTGATATTTTCAAATAGATTTAATAGATTTCATCAAAATTATATAGACTACAAATTATTAGTTTCAGCATGTCAATAATGAAACTTTAAAAATAAAGTGGTGCATAACAATTTTTTTTATCGACATATTTTATACCAATGCTCTAGATGTGCAATATTTGACTTGAGAATTTGTAACGTTTCCACTCATTTTGCTACTAAGTGAAATTGTAAGTTGCCATCCACTTGGATTCAAAATATTCCACGTCTCATTTCCTTTGTATTCTTTGAAACAAAATTATTTGAGATTTGTTAGTTTTAAATGGTGTAGGTTTTTTTTTTAATTTCGTACAAGCTTTTGCAGCTATGGGTCTGATCAATGCACGTCGACACTTTTAGGATGAATAAACACACCCCCTCCCTCCTCATTACATCAAATCTCATTTGTTAGTATGCATGCACTTTAATCCATCAATATGCGTCTACTCATTTGCATCACTATTGAACTTACATACAGATATTTTATTTGGTTCTATAGATTTTTAAGTGTTTCGAATATAGGATCTGGAGGTAGTTTATACCATATGAGACTATTTCATATTTCTAATATAAGACACCTAATTATGATTGATTCATATAAGGTATGTATATTTAACTTGTGCTTGGGTCTACATGTGACTTATAGTATATGGGACTAACTTGCACTTCCAATATGCAAGAGACACCTAATTATACTTCATGGGATTGTCTCGCACTTAGATTATGTAGGAAACACTTAAATGTGGTTCAAATATGAGGTATACATACCTAACTTGTTTCTGGATTTGTAAGTTACTTATGGTATATTAAACTGGCTTATACTCTCAATTAATTTCTTGGTTCTACAAGCTACTTACAACATATTGTAATACCTCATACTCCCAATTTATTTTTGGGTATGTAAGCTACTTATAACATATCAGAGTACCTTGTACTCCTAGTGTGCAAGAAGTACCTAACTATATTTCAAATACAATTGAGTTTGCACGTGACTTATATGAGACTACCTCATACTCCTAATATGTAAGAGACATTCAATTCTATTCCAAATAAAAGACATGTATCTTACCTATTGCAAGATTCAAACTTGTGATACAAATTCTTTATAATAGTGACATAATAATTAAAACTTAAAGACTATTCAATGAGATTATTAACTTTTGTAGACTTTATTAATAATCACTATTTTAATAGTATATCTCTTGTAATTATAATAACAGTAAAGGGATCCATTAACACAATAATAGAGTGATGAATGGTAATCTAGTGCTTTCTTGATGGAGAAAATCCAACAAAAAAGAAAATAAAAAAGAAAATTTTACTCTATGCAATGCCTTATAAATTGTCATTGTCGTGATTACCAATTATCTGTAAACATAATTTTTTCTTCTATTATGTGCTTGTTTCACTGTAATAGGAAACTTCTTACACACGATTGAATTTCTTGAAGTATTGTTCTCTGGTGAAAAATATCAAGAACAAATTTGTCAATTGTTCTTTCCAAGAAAATTGAGATGTAGCAAGAAAGCTCCATTATTTGAAACATTATCCGATGCAAAATCTTCTGGGTAATGCATCTGTCGCATGTTAAAAGTGATAAGAAATTGAAGTACAATAAGTAACGACCACTTTTATTTAAGCTCAAACAGATGCCAATTCAACTTATAATATTCCTTCGTGAAGCTCAATTTGTGGTCCAAGTAGCCAGAAATATTCAATGTTTCTGAAAAATTAAAATTATATTCAACATAAATTTGCAATATATCAATATAATCAAACTCAAAGTTTAGTTAAGCAATTTGAGGTTGTGAAGCTCTAAGATAAGATGAAGTCCCTTATAACCTATGCAATGGTAACAGGAGGCCCTCTTCATACAATATAGATATTTGTGACCTGGAATCTATAAGATGAAGGTAAGAGACTGTAACGCCTGCTAAAACGTCGTTCTACGAACTTGTTTCAAGCTAACACTTAACCTGAAAATGTGACTAATTTTTTTTTTAAGGTCATGGAAGGTTACAAGGGTGCTTAACCTTTAGGGTTCATTAACTTAACTTACACTACTTAACTTAGCTTTACGATTGGAGAACCAGGTCTAGTTAAAAGTTACATGTTTTCAAAATTATCTCTAGGGTCCATTAATCAATCATTCAATAAGAAGGTAACAAGGACTAATTTACTTAATTAGATAATATCTTCTCTCTAACTAATGTTCAACTTAATATGGTTAACCTCATACTTAATTACTCTAGTTTCATTATCCTAAAAGTTTGAAAGTCCTTTAATTAAATTCCTACAACATACTAAGGGTTAATAAGAACCTAACACCCTTAGGCAATTAAAATGGCCCCACTCACCCACCTACACATACCTTGAGGGATTAAAAATTAAACATTTAAAATACATTTCTACCTAATAAAAGTAGGGTCAATTCTCCACCCTTAGATCAAATCCATCTTGGCCACTAGATCCTAGGTTTCCAAACTTAGCGCGCCCTAAAATCCTTATGAAATTCTATTAACCCCCTTTTCCATTCCATTCTTTCTCATTTGGTCTCTTTCCTTTTTGTTAAAACTGGAGATAGGAGAAGAGGAAGCCATGAAAACAAAGGAGGAAGAACCATGGTGGGTTCTACAAGAAGATTTAGTCTAGGCTTAGCTTAGCTTTAGTTTTATTATGTAATCTATTTCATTCAAGGATTGGGAGGGATTTCCTCCACCAATCTGGTTTTTATTTCAAGTTATATGTGTATGGGTTTAAAATTTGGGGCAAATCCTACACCATTGCTATAAATGAAAAAATACTAGTTTTAAATCCACCATTGTACATTGTATTGTTCCAATCCATAGTATTTCTCATTATTTTACTTGCTATTAATTATAGGTTAAATTTTACAACTTAGGAATTTGAGAAAATTGGTTAAATTTCACGCATAGGCGTAGATCCGCAGAGTTCTGCCACAAGTGATAGACCGCCACCGAGAGAAGACTGGCGGTCCTGGGACTGCCGCCCTACTTGGGTGAAAAACCACAGAACGTCTCCCTACTAAGTGGCGGTTTTGAGACCGCCGCCTTAGCCTGAGTGGTGGTTATGGGACCACCACTCTACTTAGGGTGGCGGTCTTGTTTTTAAAAAACAAAACCTTGAAAAATAGCTCATTTCTTTTAATCACAAAGACTACTTTTCTCACAATACAACCAAGATTTCAACAAGGAGAATATTTTCTCTTCTATTTGCAAAACTAACTCTACAATTGCCATTTTTTCTTCTTTATTTCCTTATTTGTTTCTTTCCACATTCAATACAATATCAATAACAACTATTTGAATACAACCTTCCTTTACAAAATTATTGCAATGTTCTCCCCTTGGTGTGGGAAGTTATACAAAATGTAAATACAAGAATGAATTACATTATTACAATATCTTCCACTCTAAGTGGGTAAAATACTAAGGAAGTTTCACATCGTCACTAATAAGACTCCAAGATTCAAACACCAACAAGGTAGCTCCTCCAAGAATTTTCTTGATTCACAACAAAATAGTGGGAGAGGTAACACTCTCCACCCAACCAAGATATCCAATGGAGAGGAGAAGTCATCCTTTCTATTGGCCCCCGAGCCCCAACCACATTACAATGGGAGAAGGCTTCAACTCATGGAAACTATAAACTTCCACAATACTTAACAAATAGTTTTACAACCATTTTATTCACATTCAAAACAATAACACAAGTAGGAAGAATCAACAAAACAAACAATATAACAAGGCTTATCAATGAAAGTCAAAGAGAGCAAGACCTATGGGGAGGCCACTTATTCCTCCAAATGGGAATGGGTGCCCACCTAAAATCCTCCAATGCATGTCATAAATTCCCTACAAACTCGTATGCCTCCCTCAAGTACCCATTATACCTCCATATACACTTATGCCTCCCTCATAACAAGAACAAGAGGAAATGCAAGCATTCCTCAAACAAGGTGGGACACCCAACCAAAAACTCCCTCCACGAAGAAAGATAAACTCTTATGCCTCCCTATAAGAAAACTCCCCATAGTCTCCTCCTACTCCAAAACTTAGGCAATCTACCCACACCCAACAAACATTCCAAAGGGAAGAACAACACTCAACACAACATATAAACACATAATAAAAGACATAAATTAAAAGCAAGGTAAAACTCCTACCTCTCCATAGTAGAGCTTGTCCCAAGAGTGAAATTCCAAGCTCCTCCAAACACCAAGAAAGCATCCATAAGCTCCAACAATCCACAAGCTCTTTCAAGAAAATCTAACTCTCCAAAAATACAAGAGCACAAAATAATCAAGTAACCCCCAAACAAGCCAAAATGATTTCAATAAATAGAGAAAGGAGAGAGGAGGGATGATGTGGCTCCAAGAAGGATGCCACCTCATTTCCTCTCTACTCCACATCACCTTAGTCAACCTCATATTCCCATGCACAATTAATAAGTGGTTGAAGGAATGACAAGTTTACTTGCACACACCATTTAAGCCCACACCCCTTAAGGACAAAATTAATTACTTGAAAGAAAGTTGCAATTAACATTTCACCTTTTTATCCCCCCAAAACACATAATGGGGCCTAATTTTTACCCCCCAACCCATAGGTAGGGTTGACATACGTGATTTAAGAGGTGTGGGACAAGTTTGACTTGTCCTGGCACAAGCTTTCAAATTTGGCCTCTAAGGCCAAATTCAAGTTTCCCATGAAGGGTAGAGTGTCCTACACTCAAGATCTCAAGCATATCAACACACAACACAAAATCTAAGAGCAAATCAAGTCTAATAAATGGACTCCTTTTTGGTCACATCTTTAATTAGTTTAAGACAAAGTTAAATTAGCTTAATTAAGACCCTACAAGCTCATTAATAATAAAGGGGTAACCATATACATCCAAAAATATAAATAATTAAAACAAGTAAATGTACATTAATAAAAGAAAACACATACTAACATTGTAGATAAAAGGGAACTAATAATAAAAGACAAAACATGACCCCTTGGTCACAATTTTCTCCTCACAAAATAATTCTAACACACACACAATTACATGTTGCCATGGTGACCCAAGATGGATTCATGTAGAATTCTAATTTGGTTGGTCTCTAATCGCCTCGATGTTGTTGTGAATATTAATATATCTTGCAAAACATAGAATACCTCCTTCGGCCTCGTGGCCGCATTAAAACATCCATGCCAAAATATGTGATATAAATCTAAAATCATCTATATACGAATCAATGTCATCTATGCAAATATCGATATCACTTACAATTTCTAGCAACATTTCTATTACACATTTCATCCATGTCAAAATGATCACAACATTAATCCAATTATCAAATGTCTACTCAATATGACTAAATATATCACATGTCAGAAATATATATAAATAACCATGTCAACAATATATCAACATCAACTATCAAATGTCTCTAATGGTCCACATGCATGATATACGAATCGAATCAACAAAAGTCCAGTATTTGCCAACATCTAACATCATACTAAATCAAAAGGCTACATACATATATCCATAAGTGTAATCGACAGTATCGAAATCAATAGTCAAAAAGGTGTCGAAGGGAAGTGGGCACTACAGAGACATTCTTGAAAATAGTTGTAAGGGATAGTTTCATAAGTGCAATTAGCAACTAGCTAACAAATATTGCCTAAATATTTCAATCAAGAGATGGAAATAACTTGGTACATAAATATGATACATTAGACATCATTATGTAGAAAAGAATATTTCAAGGACTCTTTAGAGGATTGATTTTACGTTCTCTTCAATATAATATAAGGTATTTCCCCTATAAATCACGAGAGAGCATACTAGATTGAATAAGGCTGAAAATATAGGAACAACATATGGATAACTTTCACTCCAACTATTAGTATTAATGATCAAATATGAAAGGATCCTTTATAGTAGTGTCCCATGTCATCACATATCAAGATAATCGACTAAAACCAAGTAGTTGAAATTTAACTCAACATAAATTGAGACCACCCACGCTTTAACTATCCAATTAGTATCAAGAAAATGATTCTAATTCAACATGATTCAAGAAATTGGCCTTTCAAAACCCTTTCCTATAAGATATTAACCCTTAAAAATGACAAATTCGAATAATATGATAACCATCAAGAGGAATACTCATTGAAAATTACGTTTTGAACTAAAAAATATAACCTATGATCTTATGTTAGGTGATACTTTTGATAACATATCTAAATCTGTAAATATATGTAAATATGAGAGAATTCTTATTAGATTTAAAGTCGACAGAATCAATAACTGTCAAAAAGTTTTAGAACGTACTTTCCACTATGCTAAGAAAGCAACTTGTGAATTAATACAATGGGTAATCATTTGAAGGAAACAAATGATAAAATCCATCTAAATTCCCAATATGTTAGTACTGGTAAAGACTAAACTTCTAATGAATACTATGCACACAAAGATCCCATTCATAACAATCTCATTAGATAGCCTATCTCAAAAATGAAATATTGTCTTCATAAGATCACATAATTTTAAGTGACAATCACAAAATTGCACTTCAACCATTTGGAACCTTCTAACTCCAATAATTATGCCTCATCATGAGGAGAAAGCTTCCCCCAATTATCAAATCTCCAATCAATTATTAAAACAATCATATGCCATATATTGTAATGGGACAATTATAAAAAACCTTACCCAATGGAACGTTCATAGATTTTGAACTATAGTACTTTGAAAAGATGCAATATTCCGTTTATAAGAACTTATGTGAACATCTCATCAAAAGTCGTGTGACAGTATTTAATTCCTTACCCAACAATTTCATAGCCATAGGAGACTCCATCTCACTACTGAGGATTGAATGAAATTAATCAATGCTAATACAATAATCTCATTTAAATACTAGCTTCCATACATGGTCATTGAAACGCATGTTTCCATTAATCTAAGAATTTAACATTTCCATTAAATTTCTAATAAATGACAAAATTAACTCAATGAAAGTTATTGACCATGTGAAATGACCCCTCCCAGAATTTATTAATTTTATGATCAGATGGATTTTTAATCAATATATATTGAAAGTCTTAGGGGATGAATGATCCCTAGATCAAGTGCTTATATGCCTCGTATGATGTTAATCACAACTTTAAGATATAGTCAAGATGACCTATGAAAAGGCATCAACTATCATGGATATTGAAAAGAATACAATACAAGATATCCCCTTGGATGCAATTTGGCATTGCAATAATGAGAGCACGACCCAAAACCATAATATGGTAAGGTCAAGATAGGCTTAGCTTTTATCTCTCTTACAATTTACTATTAGGTCAAGCCTTGGACACATCTCAACATGGGAGCGCATCACCTCCTCTGGAATCAATTGACCATAAAATTCATTCATAACAATGTCCAATAGCAAACATGCTCGAGGTTGATTGGAACATGATGATCCAATCCACCCTAGAACCATTATAAGTAACTTGCCTAGCATCTGGAATTTCCCAACCAGTAGCTAACATTCTTCCATAGTGGTACACTTTACCAGAATATATCAACATGCATCTAGATTTACAAGCTACCATAATTATTCTGATGACAATGGTATGAGCCTAAATAGGTTCCAAAACACTTTTAATACGTTCAAATTACCATAATGACATCACTAATTGGATTAGTTCCATCTTTCCATGCTGATGAGATGTCGATACCTAACCTATATCTGGCAAGCTTGATGAATGCTAGTGACGAGCCCTGGCCATGACAACGAGTTGGTGAATAACTGTGTTGATGGAATGGGCCTAGGGAGCAATGAGAGCGACTAAAAGCATGATGCTGAGACCGGCTACACTGGCCACCACTGGCAGAACGCAAGGATCACCTGGTAAGTGAAATTGGCAGGCAATTGTCAAATATACTTTCGCCAATAGGGCTCATCACCCAGTGACACATGGTAGAGTAAACAAATCGTGCACAATCTAGCATTGCTTATGATGAAGACTGACATTGTGTCCATCTGCACAAACTAGACATTTGGAGATCACCATATATTCACTATAAACAAAGAATTTTTGACAACTGCAGAATTAGCAACGCTTTCAAATATCAATCCAACATGGTAAAAAAATTAATGATTTAGATACCCATCAATTTGAATCTAGTGATGTCCCAATTTAAACAAGACGATCCCCAATAGGAAGGCCTTGGATGAATACACCAAAGGAAATGATGATGATCCCAAATAGATGGGTTCCTTTCCCTATTGTCTTCTAGTTAATCCTATAGAAAACACCAACTAGGTAATTAAAAAAAACAAATGTAGGTGGTAGTCTAGGATTGAGTAGTTTTGTAGAATAAATGTTGTGTATGATGGTGTAAAATGTGTAGAAAGTCCAACTTAATACCACCAAGTTTCAAATCTCACGAGATACCAAGTAATAAGGGATGAGGCTAGGATCAGGTGAATTTGGCAGGGCGGGAATAAGGGAAACCCCTCAATCCTTATTATGTTAATCCTAATAAATTTCCAAGCTTCTTAGCCAGTAATGCTTTTGATAATCCATTTAATGCAAAGAGCTTTTCCTTAGCATTGAATGTGAATAAGGATGAGACCCTCAAAATTTTGAGGCAAGAAAAAAATCTCTCAGGCTATTCGATGAAAATATTTTCCTCTAGAAGCATTAGCCCACAAGAAAGATTTGAGTAGGTTTTCTAGCTTCTTGATGGAATCTTTGGAAGGAATCTACCACGAAAAATAGGTTATGACCTCATGTGTAGAGCTGCATGAGCATTGGACCATAAATTATGGACCGTATGTCAGCTGAAACATCACAGGCTCTACTGATCCAATATTCTAAGGTTTGTTGGCCACTTGTTTCATGACATAGTTGTTATTGATATCAAGTTGTAGGCATTGAAATGTCAAAAGGTATCCCCAAGGTGTCTAGGAATCTTCCATGAAGTATCTAGTGATGTCAAATCATGAGTTCAAAAGTGTGCAAGCCAATATGGCGCGGGAAGTGAAATATTTCCGAAAACATTAAGGTGTGTTTCGAGTCATTGCCAAGGTGGATGATCCAGAAGCTAACCATAAAATGGTCCAATCATATGCATATCAGGTGTTGTATAAGTGTTGTAACCAATCTCCATGGTCAACTCAGCGTAAGTATCGGGTATGCTCTGGGCCTAATCCTAGTCTCAGTTCAAGAAGTTGACATGTGTGGAAACATGAGCAATGGATCAAGGATTCCTCAGAACATAGACCATGTGCTTGAGAAGGAATATCATGTGGCATGAGCTAAAAGATAGCCAACACCTTCAGCTACGAGTAAATACTTAGGATGCATAGGGCATGAAGGTAGCCATTCTGGTGCATTTCAGTACAAATAAGGCTAGTAGGCAAGTCCCCAAATGATGAACTAAGGCATGATGCCATTGCAAACCATAGCTTGTGAAGGATGGAGAAGCCTTGTAAAATGCATATTGATGGATTGAATACAAATGGGACCAAAACCAAGGGCTTAGACCATGGTAAATAAGAGAAACTATAACTAAAGTATTTCCTTTTCCCATTTTTTACTAGACTTTTATGAATAAAAAATCATCAAATTGTTATTAGATATTGTATAAAGGTAACATGCAATATGGTTATTTCATATAATATTAATTTATTTATTGAAATAAAATATTTATTTGTGCAACACATAGTTTATACCTCGTCCTTTGTGTCAAAATTTAAACTTATTTGGTTGTGTTTCATAGTTGACGATTAGTTTTAATATTTTTTGAACTCTTTTTTTTTCTTCCTTATGCTTCAACGATGATATATGAAGAATTTAAAGGGAATTGACGACTTCAAATTTGATCCAAGATTAGTGTATGATTATGGCTATGTCATCCATATTTAGTTTGAAAATCTTGTTCATCAACAATAGGGATACAAAAATGCTACTAACGTTTTTGTGTGGATCTTTTGAAAACTAGCCTCCTTTTATGGAGCCATAATAGAAAAGTAACACCTTGCAAGAACATAATAAAAATCAAAAGATCTTTTGGAGGACATGTGTTATCTTTCTAGTGTTGGAACAATTAAAAATTAGACCTATAGATTTCAATAATTATTTGAAACCAATGTACCAATTGTAATGGAATGGTCAAAACACAGTCGGGTGTCATGCAAGTAACCAAAACTTACCACTCTCAAATCTCTAATAATTTTTAATATAATATAAAAGAGATGCTAGATGCATTCCATATTTCCTTAAATTCTTGAATGTATAATATAAATGTCATATATTCTCTTGTTTCACTCATTCATTTATTTCTCTATGGGTGTAACGAAACTACGTACTAATATAGTTTGCTAATTCAAACTAGGACCCTACTAACATTCATGACAAAATGCAACATGTTGGAAAACTAACAAAGAAGGTTCAAAAACCTTTAGGACCCAAAGATGGCTCAAAAAGGCCTATAGAAGAATGCACCTAAACTATATAATATAGACATGGTTTTAGGGAAACCAAAACTTTTCAAAAATAATTTCATGGGACCATAACCTAAAAAATATAATTTTTGGGGACCCAAAACTATAACTCTATGGTTTTGTGAAAAATCCTAGATCTACACGATAATAAGGGAGAGATAAATATGAGAGGTGAGAGAAAAATAAGGTAACATACCATAAGATGACTAAAAAATAGGGAAACATGTCAATAAGATCCTAACTTAGACCACTAATAAGAAAACTAACAAGTACCCTAAAATGTAATTTTACAACTAATAACTAAAATCACACCAAATTAGGAGTCAATATTAGTATGTTGATGTGTTTGTGCATATTTATAAAAGTAAAAATGTCAAGTGTATTTTTCTCATGTTAAATTTATAACATTCAAAATTAAAATTTTGGCCATGACAATTAAGCCCACACTTGAAATTTTCCTCTCCTGGTCACTATGATCCCTTCCTCTTGCCAAATCATGTCCTCAGTTTCACCCTCACTCTGGCTCAGAGGAACATGATAATAAGATTTCCATGTGTGGTTTAATGTGCAGAGATATATGTCCTTGAGGTGATTGATGAAATTGTTTTATTCAAGGAAGAACAACTACTCACTGAGGCCTATAAAGGGCCATTTAAAACTATTTTGCAACTAGTAAAAAACCTCTAGAAGCCTAAATGGAAGATTAAAATATTTAGAGAGTATTTTCGGAGAACATTGGATTAATTCAAGGAAGTTTAGGGAAATTTGGTGAAATAAATTCAAGTCAAGAATAACTTGTGCAATATTGGGTAATTGTGGGCACAGGGAATGAAGGCTCTAATGGTGAAATCCAACTTTTCCAGATCATTTTGGGAGTTTTGAAAGGCGTTGGGAGGAAAAAAAATCAATAGAAATATATTGGAACCCAGGACACTAGAACTGCCCCTTTTAGTCAAGATTGAAATAGGTCCTAAAAATGAAATAAAAGGAATAATTGTCTCCTAATAATGGCTAGAATGATCTCGACATGTTATTTTGAGTCGAAATCATATAAAATTTGACCCCAATACTCTTTTTCATGCTCTTGATGTAGAAAAAACACTCTTAGTGTCCTCAAATGCACTTGATGGGTGACATCAACACTTCAAAACTCCTTTTTAGAACTTTTTCACCTTATCTTTCCCCTTATATTTTCCACAAGGTGTAAATGGGATAAAGCGGAAACAAAATCGTAACCCATCATCATGTCAAACCTCTTGTAACTCACCCCTCACCATTTTTGCACATAGGTTGAAAATACAAGCATTCCGCCTTGTCCCAATTCAATGAGCTTGAACCCAGGTTACGCTATTTCACTCATGTTTTCAAAATTATCCCCAAGGTACAAAGGGGATGAAGGGGACCAAAACGTGTGACCCATTACATCAAAGTAGCCCCGATCACCTGAAAACCACATTTCAGCCCCCCGGTGCTCATTCCTAGTCCTTGCATCTCACCCACAAGGAAATTGAAGGTGCCACATGTCACCATCTAGTAAAAGTTGCAATATTTTCCCTTGTGTAGCCTTTGTACCTCTTGAAAATGTTCAAATCCAATTTAACGACACTCTAACTCTAGTTAAGTTGTTGAGTCAAAGGTGAGTTAAGATTTGTAAAATAAAATTGACTAAATCTCTTCACCTAACATACTTAACTATTTTAATCATTAAAATTTTTGTTTTTTACCTTGTAAAACCTCTTTTTATGCCCAAAAATGCTACTAAAATTCTCCCAAAACATCAAGTGCCCAAAACTAAAAATTACTCATAACTCTCTAACCGTGTACCCGATTTCAACCAAACTTTGGCAGCGCATTCCTCTAAAAAACGCCCTCAAGATGAGTATAAGAGCACTTACATTGATTTTATGTGTGATTTTCATCATATATTTGAAATTTTAAGTTTCAAAGGTTTTCTTTTCAAATCTACTGAGTTCCAACGAATGAAAAATCCTCAAAAATTGGAATAGAACGTCTTGAAGTAAAAGTTGAACTTTTGAGACAAATTTCATTGCAATCTGACATTGAGGAGACATCTATCTAAATGTAGTAAATTTTTAAGGATTCACATGTCCCAATATATAAATTTTCCAGAAATATAAAATTCTTAACATCAGTGCACTCCAAACAAGAAAAAACCATTTGAAGGTGCAAAACTTACTAAGAATTATTGTCCTAGGTAGGACTTGCTAAAAATATAAAATATTACAAACAAGATTAGATCAATTTTATCAAGTAAAGTTCCACCTGTCTCATTTATTTTTTCCACAATTACAAGGTTGGTAAGTTGTCTCTTGGTTTAAACAAGAGAGAAATCCCTTGTATGCTCCCAAAACATCAGTCTCAAGGTGAATTCTGTATGAAACACTTTGATGTAAGAAGTTGGATGATTCAAATCCTCTTAATTGTCACAGAAGGAAGTAATCATGGTTGAATCCATCCAATAAAGAGATGTCCTTGCCACTAAGGTGAATTGGGAAGCTCTTTACCAAATACATGGGAATATCCACACCATAATATTGATGTAGTATTTCAACCTCTATAAACATGAATTGAGCTTCCCAAGTGAATAAAATTGATTTTCTTGCATCATATCAATTGCTCCTAATGTGCTTCAACCCAATACAATAATATTTTCATGATCAAGAAGGCACTCCATGACCATGCAGTGTAAATCTTGTAACATTGTTCTTGAACACTTATTCAAATTCCTTGTAGTGTTCTAGCAACTCATAAAATAAGAAGATTGCAAGCACATTGTTTCTTTCCAACAAGAGGTTAGAGGAAAAAAATTTCATTTAGAGAGTCATCCTTCTATCTATATTATAGAATTCCTAAGAGGAGAAGATGAGAATTTTCTTTTCCAATGATCCAAAGTATTTTTCCATTCAGAAATGTGACATATTTTCCAAGGAGGTGAATTTTTAAGATAAGGAGAGTAGGGTGATGGTCCCCATGTCTTGAATTTGATCTTGTTTTCAAAAGGATTGCCATGTTTGCAAGAATGGAAAATCATCTCAATTTCACATGTTTAGCTTACTTATTAGTGTTCATACACACTCATTTAATACCTTGGAGTGTGTTCTCACCTCACTAGAGGAAGCATATGCAATAAAAATATTCAGTTCAATTGGTAGCCATAAGAAAATAATTTTATCCAAAGAGAAATCCTTCTATGTGTAAGAAAAATACATATTTAAGTGAGTAATAGACAAGCATGAAAATGTTTGAGTATCTTGAAGTTAATTTTATTTAGAGAGGAGACATCTTGGTCACGAAGGTGAATTTTGAAGGCTAAGAGGAGTAAGGTAGTGATATCCATATCCTAACTCCTAGTTTGTGATCAAATAAGATCATCATGTTCCAATCTCAGTGTAGATATCATAAAAATATTTTTGAACGCCTATTCAATGCCTTGGAATGTTTCCATATCTCACAGAGGAAGGAGATTGCAATCAAATAACTTCAAGCCATAAAATGTTTTGTTGACAAAAGGCTTTTTCTTCATCAAATTAACCAATCCAATTGTCTCTCTCTTTATTCTCTCTCTCTCTTCTCTCTCCATATTACAATTTTCCATGAAGAATTTAGGTTTTCACTATTTTGTCCTATTCACTTAAGTGACATTTGAATTAACATTTTTGTAATTCTTTTTCATTAATAAGAAAAATACTTGCTTTCATTCCCTAGGAATATGAAATATCACAAGTGATGAAGAAAGTTCAAAATTCATGTGGAGGGAGATGGAAAGAAATTTTGTAATGCTAAAAATAGGAATGGATTATCCATTTGAAGGGGTTGGAAATTTTTTAATATTTTTGAAAGTTTTTAGGATTTGTATCACAACTACTATAAGCAATAAAAGATACATTTATTTTATCTCCTTATTTATGTTCCTCCATTCTCTGTATTTTCTACCTTTTCAAGCATTTTTATACTATACAACCAAGGAGGAGCTTTTTCACTTTTGTTCCTGATTAATGGATCTATACAAGTTTGTCTCTTTTTTGTTAATTTGTTATTGTTTTATACATGGTTGAATTACTCTAATTGAATATGGACCTACTCTAGATAATGTATCTGAATTTTGTAAGTCTACTCACAACATTAACTGCTTCTCCCTATTTATCATACTCCTCTTTACCTCTTTCCCAAGTAAATTCCTCCCTTCTACATTGTACAAGAATTTTTCCACAGGCTTAGTGGAATATTCATGTGTGATCCTAAGCCTAACGGCCACCCCACAATATTATTTAGTTTACAATCAACAATAGGAGCCTCCCCATACCCAAGGAGGGGCTTAGCCCCATGACCATTTGTGAAAAACAATATTATGCACTATGAAAATTTATAGCACCAACATGGATATACATATAAGTCATGTTGATCTCCTCGGAAATGTAAATATCGTATTTATAGAAGGTGCAATATTCCGTTCCATTTTTTAGTGTAAGACCTTCAAGATAAAAATACTCTATTTCTTTTCTTTGCCATCTTTTCACACGTCTAGGTTCCTATATTTTTAATTTAAATTCATCTAATAGTTTATGCATGTTTTTTTCAATTTTCAATTCCTAGCATGATTTTTTCCTATGATATTTTCAAAAGTTTCAGTTTGCATTGGCTGAAACTTTCACAACACGTGATCATATAGGCAATCAATTTGTTAGGAATTAAAGAATAAACATTACACATGGCATATTTTCTTTGCTATATATTCCAAATATTTCAAAATCAATCCAAACTTCCTATTTACTCAAATAAATTATTACATTTCCTTTGTTTTCCACCCCTTTGATTGGAACAATTATGTATTTCAACACATTCTCTTCTATACATTAATCAACAAAACTAGTTTCATTGTTTGTTCCAATTTGATTTTACAAATATTGAAATAAATAAATTTTAATCTACATATGTAATAACGTAGTAAATAAATACAAATATGTAATAAAGTACATATTTGACCCAAGCAAGTAAGATAGAAAATGTGAAACCCTAGTTGCAAATGAAAGGATAAATACTTAGTTGATTCACAAATAATCATAGATTGTGCCAAGCTGATGAATTGATGAACACAATGAGGGAAGTCTCACACTTAAGATCATAAAAGTGTGTGACAACAGGAGTTTCCTTGACCGGGGCTCCTGGATAGGGTCAAGGGTGCCTAGGGAGCTACAGATCTCCATTTGGTTCTTGTGACTGCTCAGAACCACTAGAAAATAGTTTCAGAGGGTCGCAAGATGTTGAATAATGTTCTCCTTTAATCTCTTGTATGTCATTGTACCTTGATTTATTCACCTGAAAAATACAAGGAGAAAGAGGACCTATAAAACCCCAAAACACATCAAATCCTCAAAAGAAAAAAATGCAAATAAGGATTCGGATTGACCACAGCGGTCACCTGACTGAGTGAACTTATGATCCGATCACTCCACTGAGTTTCAAACTCCATGTAGTTCTACACACACGTGCGTGTGTGTGGAGAATCCTGCCATGGGTGGCTCTTGTGTAAGTTACAATCGATAGCAAGAAATAGCTAGATGTATAAGATGTAGATAGATGTGTTCATGGAAAAATGAAATTCCCCTCCTATGAAGTGTATATATAAGAATGAAATCCATTTCCCTTGTGCAGATGCTAGATGGATGTTTGAATGCTCTTGTAAATTCCTTTGGATGCAGCATCAGGTGGAGATAATAGATGTTTAGTGCTTGGTCCTTTATTATGATCATATAGCTTTGCATTTATTTGATTCCCTTGCTTGAATTTTGTAACTAACCACCCAAAGGCTGACCACTAAGAAAATAAGATGCCCAAATGATGGAAAGGAAAAAAAATATGTGAGAAAGATACAAAGAATTTGGGGTGCCTAGAGGGGATGGGGAGGCATGGGAACTGGCATCCTAGATGCGCACTGGTGTCCAGAATCAAAAAAATTTAAGTGTCGAAGGTCAGAATGGGAAATAAGGTGCGTAATACCAAGAAGGAAAATAAAAATAAATTAAAGAGGCCAAAGATAATTATCAATTAGTACTTTTCTTTCTTAGAAATCATATGAATAGTAGTATCTGATCAGGACTAGAAATACACCCAAAGTGCATGATTTAGTGTTTACATTTTCCCCCCTTTATGTTTTTGATTGAATGATTGATAACATAAAGTAGATAAGAGATGTGTACTTGATAAGCATATAGATTGATGGTGAAAAGTGTGCTGAGGAGACAAGAAAAATCTTGGAGTGACAAAAAGTGAAGCATGGAGGCTAGAGAAGAGGAAGTTAAAATGATGATGATGCTAGGGGAAAAAGCGTATGCATAGATTTTGCATTGTACCTGTTGTTGATGTCATTTGATATTGTATGATGTGTGTTTGATGTGATTACCACTTCCCATAAGGATGGACTTGCAAAATAGAAGAATGAAAATGTAGTCAAATACATGTATTTCAAAACTGTGATCAAAACATGTAAGAAGTATGTAAGAAAATAATTAATAATGTAAAAATGAAAAGAAATAGGAAGGTCCTAAAGATCTTGTAGACGAATGAGGTTTTTGGGCGATCTCATGCTAACTTCGCCAAGTACAAAGGAAGTGAAGGGAGAAAGGTATAGTGTTATTCTCCAACATTTGACTACTTCCTGAAGAGAAAAAATCACTACAGATGGTGTGTGCAAATCTAATCCATTTCGATCCAGTGTGATCAAGTGCAAAATTAGAAAAGAAAGTGTAATACATGTATGTCGAGTGCTGAAGGACTGTGTGTCCTGCAAAAGTAATCTGTAAAATTCCAAAAAGTATACTGAACTGAGAAAAAATGTGTAACTACCCCTTGTCACAAGATCCCACGAATGGTCAGGGGTGCCCAGGAAATATTGTCTTTATCTAGGTGCTAGTGTCTATGTTGTACTAAAGACCCAATTCAGATTCTAGGTCATTACTGATACTAAAGAGTTTGATGTGCCAGTACTGAACTATGTTGAATTGTGATTGTAAATTTTTTTATGGGGTGATTTATTCACCCATTAGATGCCCCCCACATTTGGTGTGCATGTGATGTCATAAGGAGTATGCAGACAAATGGATGACTGGACCTTGTGCTGAAACTAAAGCCTTGCAGGGGGAGGGAGTGTTCTTGGTATAAACCAAGGTGCATCCAAAAAAATTGGATTAAAATAAGTGTCACTGAAAACAAGATAAACATATAGATAAAAGACAATATGTAAGATAGCCAACAAGAATACAATGTGGACAAGAAATAATGCAGGAAAAGTAGATCACAAAAAGTGGGTATTAAACATGTGGGACAACACTCCCAATGTCATAATACAATCAAGGTCAATGAGGCCAAAAGCATATAGTGTGCACACAAGAAAAATGACAAATCCTGTAAACAATGGAAAAAAATGACAAGCAATGATAGATAATATCAAACAATGTAACAAAAAACCATGGTAACAAAGAGTTCATGTAGGAAAAATGATGCATATGAAGCACTCATTAGCATGTTAAATAGATAAAAATTATGTCAAAACATGTAAGATCTGATAATTTAGTATGTTAATATGAGTAGGAAGTAGTATAAAATGAAACGATAACACATTTGATGTGTATGAAAGTGGATTCCCCCATGGGCCTACTCTGGGTCTGATAATAACTAATGTGCCAAGAATCCTTACTATATGTATTGATCTGTGTAAAGTATGTGCTCAAAACTAGAAAGAAAGTGAATGTGCATATGTATATGGAAAGGATAATGATATATGATATATCTAGTTAACATAGTAAGCAAAGTGTGCATGCGGGTATAAGTAAAAAATAACAATGTGCAACCAAGATATGTAGTATGTTATAGATGAGTGTTCTAGAATGTAATGTAAGTGTGATAGGATCAACATTAACCAAAGATAATTAGAATTAGTATTCATGAGAATGAGGTTCATTTATAAATTCCCCCTCAGCAGTCGAGAATGAACCATAAAAAAAGAGTGCATCATCACAAAATGGTTTGAATAGTGCACTAAAAAGATATGATCATCAAAACTATAGAGCATAGAGTGTAGAGAGTGAGTGATTGGGTGGGTGAGTGTAGTGAGGTTAATTTAAAATTTAGACCCTCAACAGTCGAGTATGAACCATAGAACTAGAGTACGTCATACAGAAGTTTGTCATGATCCATGTGTGTTAGAAAAATATGTCGTGAATGCACTAAGTGTGAAATGTGTTGTGTGATGTGATCCGAGGTTCATGAATGTAGTAAATCCTCAATATTCAAGAGTGAAATTTAGTGAGAGTGCGTCATCAGGTAATGATGATAAAAATGTATGAAGATGTGTTGAACACGTGTGAATGACTAGATGCGAAGTAATAAGTGATATAGTAAAAGTGTGAGACACCTGAAAAAGCTAGAGTGGGGGAGAGATTAAGCATGATGCCCCCAAAGTGTATGCCAATGAATATGCTATCTAATGAAAGTGAAAGAGAAGTGTCCTCCACCTAATAATTTCAGAGATAAAGGTGTGTTACCATGCTCTAAGAGCGTCGATGTATGAGAAAACCATGTGTCAGTGAATGGGACCTATGTGCATGATACCTAGGAGGTGATCAACACCTATGTGAAGTAGACCATGAAGGTTTTGTGAACCAATTTGAAGAAGAGCATAGAGGTGATGGAGACACATGTAGAGTAAAGCACGAAGGCGATGAACTCCTATGTGAAGTAGAGCATAGAGGTGATGAACACCGATATGAAGGAAACTGAGGAAATAATATATATCTATATGAAGGAGCCATACAAGTGGTGGATCTAGAATGATGTTATGGACTAGTAGACCAATGACACCGTGTAGGCCATGAGAAAATAGGTGATCTAGGAGAAGATCATGCTTTTGATTTGAGAGGTCGTGGGGATCTACATGCTCTAGTAAGTGCAATGGCAACCTCAAGAGGAGGTTGTGGCCAGGGTGTGGATGCGTTAAAATTAATACAAAAAGATATAATTGAAGAATTATAGATCCACCAAATGAACATCTGAGGATTATAGATTATAATGTGCAAACATTTAACCAGATTTTTATACATGCATATAACAATTAAAAGGTAATTAATGAAATTAAATAACAAGAAATGAGATTAAATGAGATAAGAGACACTAGATTTAAGTAGAGAAACCCAAAGGGAAAAACTCCACTAAAAGGTATTGTCTTATATTAATAATTTCATAGTTTAACCCAACACCTCCACTCCGCTCCTTTGTCTCACAGTAAACAATTACAAAAAATTGCCTCACTGTATAAGAGCTCGCATAAGTAGCTTGAGTTTAGATCAAATGGTATGTATGCTTAATAGCACCGTGTAATTTAGTATCACAAGTAAACAATCCCATGGTCGATCATCCTACTTATATTAGATGCGTGAGTGGTTATACTGCTTCACTCTTTTCAAGGATGTGAAAAATTGACTAAGATTATTAAAAGTTATCTTTAAGACAAGGGGCTATCTAAGTGGCTATCCATACTTGACATTAACACCCGAACACTCCCCCTTAATGTTAAGTGGGGAAGACAAAAAACATACATTCCAAGTTTACCTTTTTCTACAAAAGTATTTATAGATCATCGAATCAAAAACATTGATTCATGCCAGCATGTGAACAAGGAATATTAGATGATCTTCCCATACATAAATTCTTAAGAACAAGTGTTTTATGTATGAAGAATTACATTAGATTATGAAGCCTTTTATAAACCAAGGCATACAGATGAGACCAAAATATGTCTCATTATATCACCAAATAACACTCTTATTCTCTCTATTAAAATAAAACTTTCAAGTGAATTTAGATGTAGTTTTAATAACGGATATCTATTTAAGGTAGAATACAAGATTTATCTTATCATCTTTTTAGAAATCTATTTGCAATCTAATTGGTTTTTATTTCCTAATATTTACTCTAAAGTTGGAATGAAATAGTGTGTAGAATACATGTCATAAGAAACTCTACTCCAAGTTCATAGATTATAGCTACCGAAAGTCTTCTTGCAGCTACAGAAATTCTTCACACAGGTACGTAAATGTCCAACTACGAAAATTCTTCACGCAGCTATGGAAACACCCAGCTAGTGAAAGTATTTTTTTTGTTCCAAAATAATGTAAAGGAACATCAAACTATTCAGTCCACTCTTTTCTTCCATTTAATCAACCAATAATATAGATCCAAACATGTGGCAATCCAAAGTCATGCATGCATATGGAATTCCAACAAAAATTCAAAGTTATAGACTTAACACTCCTCCATTTTCTCTCCATGTTTCAAGGATGAGAAAATAATGAAATAATATTAGGAATGTTGAATAAGTACTCTCCCACTTTGTGTTCCTATATTAAAAGGATAAGTTGTAGAAATATTCTCCACGATAAGTGGGTCGTTGTATTCAAGTTTGTTTAGTATTTATTTCTTTGAATAAATCCACCCAAGAATAGGTAGTTAGTCCTTGGAGTGTGGACCAAGTAAACTAGGAGTAATGTCTATAAATATCTCTTCCATATATTTGGAAAGGGTGGCATATTTTGTAAATCAGTTCTGAATCAATACAAGTGCAATTTTAAAAGTTAATTGTAGTTGCTCCAAATCCAAAGGGAAGAGAATGGCGAAAAGGCGCTCTTCCCCAAGGAGGAGGATTTTTCTATTATTTCTTAGCACAATTTATTTACTGCATATTTATTTCAATAGTTTAGTTGTGTGTTTCTTTTTCATGCATGTTTAAGTTTAGTATGTTTTCTTAGGAAGAAGTACTATTAAATAAGATTTCTTTCTCCTTTTGCATATAACTTTATACACTTCCTTGGTTATAATGACACCAAGTTGTCTATGAGTTGGTTAATTGACTGGTAATATAATAACCCGTCATTTTTGACATCATTTCTGGGGACTACGGTATTATTAGGAGACTCAGATTTTTCTAAAAGAGTATTCTAGCGACAGTTGAATACCTCTTAGCAAGATTTATGACAGGAGATTCTTATTCAATAGCTTATTTAGAATTTAGTTTCCTGTAATTTATTTTCCTGTAATTTCATTTCCAACAATTTCTTTTCCTGCAATTTATTTTCCTGTGATTTCATTTCCAGCAATTTATTTTCCTGCAAATTTCTTTTCTGCAAATAGATTAAATTTTATTTCTGCAATTAGATTTATAAAGTTAATGGAGATTGCCAAAAGAACCCCCCATCAATAAAATGGAAACATCATTTAATCTTTATTATTTTCATGCAATGAGGTTTTCCTATTCTAAAATATTTTTTATTTGCATATACTATTGCTTCTCCAAAGATTACATAATAGTTTATGCATGCATTAAATACAAAAAAAAAACTAACTTTGTGTAGGTTAGCCATGATAAAGATTTATGTGGAATATTTTTGTAAACAGATTGGGAGTTGAAGGAAATGTTGAGTTGCTTCTGTCATGGAGGAAGGAAATGTCATGTTGAAGATAAAAATCCATCTCTGCAACTCAAATTCCTGCAATAAAAAATGAATCTACAATAATAATGAAAGCTATTAGAACATGGTAGACAAATGCAAAAGGGTATGCATTATTCTCTCATATAACAACTCATTTGGTTGAAAAGTCCAAGCATGCAAGAAGAGAATTCTATTTTTAACTCTTACATTTAATGAAGTGAGACATTCCTTTTTTCATGCAATGACTCATGTAGTTTTTAGAAAAATTCAAATAGCATGCATTCCTATTCTATCTCTTTTATTTAATGAATTAGTCAAATTTTGTTAAGATATTCCTTGCATGTCAAATTAATTGATTTAGAAATAAATTTTGCATACAAAGAGGAAATAAATTTGCATGGAATGAATGCTAGAGATTGCATATCTTTTATTAAATTAAGTCTCATGCAAAGAGTGCTCCTAAATTGACTCTATTTATTTAATGATAGAAACTTATTCTAAATTATTTTCAATAATTATTGGAGATTTAAATTCGAAGGAGCTAATTATACGTTGCAAGCATCTATTTTTTAGATGACATAATTACTATAGAAAATTAAAAAATCAACATACATGGCGCATTTAAGAAGAGGTCAAAGGAAAAAGATTCATCTGTTACGAAGATCACGCATGAAAAATAACAATATTTTCTAATGCAAAATTCTCACGTCTCATAAAGAAATAGATCAAATAATTTTTGGGTTTGGTTCTACATGACATGAGGTTTCTATATCATTTTGAATCTCTCATTTTTGTTTAGAAACGAACAAAATATTGCAATTTGAATGCAAGCTTCTCAAAATAAAATAACATGTTGCAAAATATTTTGATAGCCATGTTTTCTGATGCCAACTAATCACAAATCCTAAAGAAATAGCTCAAATGATTTATGGTTCTTGTTCTACATGATTTGAGATTTGTATATAATTTTGAATCGCTCATTTTTGTTGAGAAATTACCAAGATATCGTAGTTTGAATACATGCTGCTAAAAAATAACATGCTGAAGATTTTTTTTTTGTCATTAAAAAAAAATCTTATGATGCATGAAAGTATTCTGCTAGTACTCATCATTTTTAGTACATGATTCATTCCATGTTATCCTCTCTATCTCATTTTTTGTTGATTTATTTTGCTGAAACTCATTTTCCCGACTACTGAAACTACTAAAATTTCCTCTGATATTTTGTAGTCAATGTTAATCCTTCTCATGACTATAGAAAAATATTGGCTCAGCCAGTATATGCTAATTAAAATGTTAACATACCATTTGTATTTTAGGATCATACCCACAACCTCTCACAATAAACCATTCATTCCCAATAAATGAAGAAGTCCCTGAACCATTCCATTTCCTAGAACAGTTTACCCTTATTTCTCAATTTCTAAATCAACTTTCTAAACTGGTTGGATGTTGAAGACACTCTGGAAGATTGCTTCCTGATTTTCCATCATGCTGAAATTTCTCAAAAGGATAATGATTGGTTAGAAAACTAGTTTACTAGCTTACCAATTATTAAAAAAAAATGAAAAAAAAAACAATGGGGAAAGTTGGAAACCAGCAAATGGATGCTTTTCCCAAACAAAAAAAATTACACTTCAAAGTCTTTCTTGGATCCATATGATTGCTTCTCTTATGCTGCTTGGTTGATGAAATAATTTTCTACTGAAAAGTTTTATGTTGTAGAGGCCTTGACTTCATTGCTTTTTGTTTTTTCAGCTGCAGATGGAAATCACGGTTATACAATATGATGAAAGCAAGGATAACTATTGAGTTTGGTATGGTAACTTCTATTTTTCTATTCTTAATTTTTTGTTTGAATTAAAAATAGATTCACTTCTTGAAAGTATTTTTAAAAAAGGAGAAAAAGAAAGAAAATTTTCAAGATCTACAAGTGTTGATCAAGTCAAGTAACAAAGCAAATGATGCAAATGACATCTTCCTAGTTACAACAACTGAAATCTATAAGTTGCTCAATTAAAAAAAATAGTTTTCATGAGGTCATACATAAAGCTAAGTGTGAGGGAGAGTAACTCTCTTCCAAATATTTTGTATGAATGAGAAAACAAAGAGCTAAGTGTGGGGAAAAAATATCTCTACATTATCTACGAAAAACCTCATGAGAGCATGAATTAAAAATAAGTAAAAATTTTATTTTTAGAATCTCAATTTGCTGCTATCATGAAAAAGGAGAAGAAAATTTGAAAGATGCATAATTATTGACAAAATCTGATTCTATAGGAAGATCAGTAGCTTGCATGAGGGCATGCAAGAATTTAAGTGTGGGGGAAATGATGAGACCAAAATATGTCTCATTATATTACCAAATAATACTCTTATTCTCTCTCTTAAAATAAAAATTTCAAGTGAATTTAGATGTAGTTTTAATAATGAATATCATATTTAAGGTAGAATATAGGATTTATATTATCATATTTTTATAAATCTATTTGAAATCTGATTTTTTTTTATTTCCTAATATTTCTTCTAAAGTTGGAATGCAATAGTGTGTAGAAAACATGTCATAAATAACTCTACTCCAAGTTCATAGATTGCAGCTACTAAAAGTCTTCACACAACTACAGAAATTCCTAATTAAGGAAATTCTTCACGTAGCTATGGAAATGCCTAACTATGAAAATTATTCACGTAGCTACAGAAACACCTAGCTAATGAAATTATTTTGGTTTGTTCCAAAATAATGTAAAGGATCGCCGAACTATTCAGTCCACTTTTTGCTTCCACATCATCAACCAAGAATACAAATCCAAACATGTGGTAATCCAAATTCATGCATGCATATGGCATTCCAAGAAGAATTCAAATTTATAGACTTAACACTCCATTTTCTCTCCATGTTTCAAGGATGAGAAAATAATGGAATAGTATTAGAAATGTTGAATAAGTACTCTCCCATTTTGTGTTCCTATATTAAAGGGATGAGTTGTAGAAATATTCTCCACTATAAGTGGGTTATTGTAGTCAAGTTTTTTTAGTATTTATTGCTTTGAATAAATCCGCCCAAGAATAGGTAGTTAGTTCTTAGAGTGTGGACCAAGTAAACTAGGAGTAATGTCTATAAATACCTCTTCCATATATTTGGAAAGGGGGGCATATTTTGTAAATCAATTTTGAATCAATACAAGTAAAGTTTTAAAAGTTAAGAGTAGTTACTCCAAATCCAAAGGGAAGAGAATGGCCAAAATCCGCTCTTCCCCAAGGAGGAGGATTTTTCTATTATTTCTTAGCATAGTTTATTTATTGCAGATTTATTTAAGTAGTTTGGTTCTTGTGTGTTTCTTTTTCATGCATGTTTAATTTTAGTATGTTTTCTTAGGAAGAAGTACTGTTGAATAAGATTTCTTTCTCCTTTTGTATATAGCTTTAGACATTGCCTTAGTTATAATGACACCAACTTGTCTATGAGTTGGTTAAATGACTAGTAATACACAATGACCCGACACATACCCATAACTAAAGCTTCACTGGGATTTACAAGTAACTTCACTTATAGTGACAAATTTACTTTTTACAAAATGAAGGAAGTATTGGAAGTTTACAAAAGCCGTTAAGAGGTGGCATTGTTATGCACACTCACCCTTAATGGAAACTATGATATGCCAAACAAGGCACAAAACTTGTAAAAATTCATAGCACATAATGGCTTGGTGAAGATATCTGCAACTTGATCTTCAGTAGAACAGAACTTGAGATCAATATCACCATTTAGGAATTTTTCTCAAATAAAATGCATATAAATTTCAATATGATTGGTCCTTGTATGTTGAACTAGATTCTTTGGAAGAGAAATGCAATTTTTGTTATCACATACAAGAGTAGTGCTCCCTTTGACACCCATGCGTAGTTCATCCAATAGTATTTTCAGCCACATAGCATCTTTGGTAGCTTCCATAACACTTCTATACTTTTCCTCGGTAGAAGAGATGGAAACTCTTGGTTACTTCTTGCTACTCCAAGTGATGAAACCTGCACCCAACTTGAAAAGATATCCAGAAGTAGACTTTCTATTTGTAGCATCACCAATGTGATTAGAATCATAAGAACCAAATAATTCTGCATCATTAAAAGAAGAATAAAAATACCATAATTGATTATCCCTTTAATATATTTTAAAATCTTTTTTGCCATTTTCCAATGAGAATAATAAGTATCTTGCATAAATCTTGAAAGTACTCTTACTACATAAGAAATATTATGTCTAGTAATGGATAAAAAAATTAGACTACCAACTACTTGTATATAGAGAGCAGGATCAAATTTAGCACAAGATGGTTTAGGGTCTAACTTAACACCAAATTCAATAGGAATGGAAATAGGTTTATAGTCAATCATGTTAAATATTCT
Source organism: Taxus chinensis (assembly GCA_019776745.2). Taxonomy (NCBI): domain Eukaryota; kingdom Viridiplantae; phylum Streptophyta; class Pinopsida; order Cupressales; family Taxaceae; genus Taxus; species Taxus chinensis. Next base: position 175,801,526 of record CM034151.1, read on the forward strand.
AAGAAAAATAATAACATACGGAGATTGAGATGCAACAATAGACTTATGATCTTGAAATATAATCATGCTAAGAAAATTATTTAGTAAACCTAAATCAGTCATTTCAAAAAAAAATAGCTTCTCTTTGATTCTAACAAATAAATTTCTATCACTACTAGTAATCAAAAGATAATCAGCATAGAGAATAATAATGATAATATGATTATTATCAAACTTAACAAATAAATTATTATACAAACAATAGTTAGAAAAACCAAGTTCTTGAAAGAACCTATTAATTTTAGCATACCAAGCTCTAGAAGCTTGCTTAAGACCATACAAATAATTTTTAAGCTTAAAGACATAATGTTCTTTACCAGGTTCTTTAAAACCTTTAGGTTGACTCATATAGATTTATTCTTTTAAGTCACCATTTAAGAAAGCATTTTTGACATCCATTTGATGAATCTCTCAACGCTATTGGGTAGCTAATGCAAGAAGAAATAGTACAGTGCTCATCTTAGCAACAAGAGAGAATGTCTCAACATAGTCAATTCTAGGTTTCTGAGTGAAACAACAAGCTATCATCCTTTCCTTGAAATTTTCAATCTCCCTAAGAGAGTTATATTTCATTTTGAACAACCACCTATATCCTACAATTCTTCTCTCAGAAGGAGGAGGTGTTATGTTTATGGATCCTGTTTTCATGTTAGAGTTTGGTACACCTTCCATGTGTTACACTTGGATATTTTTACAGTGGTCCCACACACCGGTGAGCGATTCAAGAGGGTTCCGGGGGGCGAAGCCCCCAAAGCAAATTTTCATGGGTAGTTTATTAACCCATGGGTAATGGGTAACTGTTATGGGCTGTTTTTGGTCCCATGGTTTTTCGGTACAAATTGTTTTGTAAAACCACCTCTTCAGCTACCTATTGATGTAATTATAAATAGATGGACATAAAATAACATTAATATGAGTGTGTTTTGTGAAGGTGAATAGTGTGTGTGAATTCAAGTGTGAATTCGGGAGGGTTTGTTGAGCGCAGCTCCCAACAAGATCTGATTATTGTAACTGTGAAGACTATTGGCTTGTAATAAAATCTGAGCAAGTGTTCTTAGTGGATGTAGCCCACATTGGTTGAACCACATTAAATATTGTCTTCGTGTTGTGCATATTTCATTTCTGTAATTCTATTCATACTTCTTATTATTGCGATTCTGAGGAATTATTCTGCATTAGATATTATTGATTCCTAACAATTGGTATCAGAGCCTGGTTTGGTTTGCTGAAGTGTTGAATCGCAGGGAAAGTTTTTAATTTGAGTGGGAGATGTGGCAGATGATGGAAGATCTAGGGTTGATAAATTCAACGGGCAGAATTTTAGTCTTTAGAAGATGTAGATGGAAGATTACCTTTATCGGAAGGATCTTTATACTCCGCTATCTGACAAGGTGAAAAAACCCTCGAGTATGACAGATGTGGAATGGGATTTATTGGATCAAAAGGCACTTGGAACAATCCGGATGTGTCTTGCATCTTCGGTATTATTTAATGTTTAAAGGAAAAGACTACAAAAGAACTGATGAATGCATTAGGGATGTTGTATGAAAATCCCTCTACCTCTAATAAGATATTTTTAATGAAAAAATTGTTTAATATGAATATGTCTGAGAATGGTTCAGTAGCAGATCATCTAAATGATTTTAATACGGTTGTAAATATGATATCTTCGGTTATAATAGAATTTGATGAAGAAGTTAGGTCTTTATTAATTATGTGCTCTTTACCTGAGAGTTGGAATAGCCTAGTAATGGTGGTAAGCAACTCGGTTCCTACTAACTCAAATTTGAAGTTTGAGGATGTTGTGGGGGTGATTCTAAGTGAGGAAATGCGAAGAAAAAGCTTTAATGAATCTTCTATTTCAGGGAATGCTTTGACAGTGGAAACTGGAGGGAGATAGAAGAATAGAGGAAACTGTGGAAAATCAAAGGATTGGGCAAGGTCAAAATCCAAAAGCAAGATAGTATGTTGGCATTGTGGAAAGTCTAGGCATACAAAGAAGGATTGTTGGGAGCTTCGGGACAAGAAGAAACAACAGGAAGAAAACAAGGAGGAAAATGTGGCATTGGGTAATGTATGCCAGGATGCTTTGATTCTTTCTTTGCATAATATTACTGAATCTTGGGTTTTAGATTCAAGGGATTCTTTTCATGCTACTCCACATAGGCATTATTTTGTTGATTATGTTCAAGGGGATTTTGGGCATGTTTTTCTTGGTGATGATGAGCCTTGCAGTATAGTTGGAAAAGGTTTTGTTCAGGTTAAGATGTAGAATGGGAATACATGGCTATTGAAGGATGTCAGACATGTGCCTACATTAAGGAGAAATTTGATATCGGTGGGGCAATTGGGAAGTGATGGTTGTACTGTGATATTTACAGCTGACTCTTGGAAGGTTACCAAGGGTGCTCTTGTGGTGGCAAGAGGTAAGAAGGTTGAAACCTTGTATTTATCCACTGATAGTACTAATGATTGTAATCTTTTGGCTTCAAATGCAGATACAACATTATGACACTATAGGCTCGGTCATATGAGCCATAAGGGCATGGACATCATAAATAAGAATTCTCCTAGATATACAGAAACAGGTTTGGATTTCTGTGAGAACTACATATATGGGAAATAAAAGCGAGTAATGTTTCTCAAGGTTAGACCTACTAAGAAAGAGAGTAAGTTAGAGCTGGTACATTCTGATGTGTGGGGGCCAGCTTAGGTATCATCTCTTGGGGGTTCAAGTTATTATGTTACTTTTATTGATGATGCAACAAGGAAAGTTTGGGTTTATTGTATTAGAAACAAATCTGATGTATTTGATACTTTTGTTAAATGGAAAGCCTTGGTAGAGAATGAAACAGGTATTAAGTTAAAATGTCTCAGGTCAGATAGTGGAGGGGAGTATTGCAACAATTGATTATTGTTCGAAGAATGGAATCTACAGGCAAAAGATGATTCCAGGAACCTCGCAACAGAATGGGGTGTCAGAAAGGATGAACATAATAGTAATGGAACGTGGTAGGAGCATGAGGATACATGTCGGACTACCTCTTTATTTTTGGGAAGAAGCAGTGAGCACATTTGTGTACTTGATAAACAGAGGACCCTCAAGTGCCTTGGATGGAGGCATACCTGAGGAGGCTTGGTATGGTAAGAAAGTCGATTACTCATTTTTTAGAGTCTTGGGATGTGAGGTGTTTGTTCATATTGAAAAGGATGATAGGACCAAGCTAGAGGCTAAATCAAAAAAATGCACTTTTATTGGTTATGGTGGTGTTGACTTTGGATTTAAATGTCGGAGTATTAAGGACAAGAAAATAATTCGGTCTAGGGATGTGGTCTTTGATGAGAAAGTCATGTATAAGTAACAGTTACAGGAAAATAGGGAAGAATCCAAGAAAGAATATGTAGTAGTAGAGGATCTTCTAGATGGGATAGTGACCCATGAATCAGTTCAAGAACCTACTCAATAGGAACCCCAAACCCCTATAGTGAGGAGGCCTTCTAGGGTAAGAAAAGAACCTAAATTTTTTTCTCCTTCTGTTTATTATTTATTACTCACTGATAGTGGAGAGCCAGAGAGATATGATGAAGCAATGCTGGTAGATGCCAGTAAGAAGTGGGAGCAAGCCATGGATGAGGAGCATAAGTCTCTCATGGAGAACCAAACTTGGGATTTGGTGAAGCTACCGGAGGAAAAAGAACATTACAAAAAAAGTGGGTGTATAGAGTTAAAGATAAATAAGGAGGAAAGAAAAGATATAAGGCTTGGTTGGTGGTTAAGAGGTTTGCACAGAAACAAGGTATAGATTTTGATGATATTTTTTCTCCTGTAGTAAAAATGACTTCTATAAGAACTGTTCTTAGAATAGTGGCAATAGAAGACTTGCACTTAGAATAGTTAGATGTAAAGACTGCATTTCTCCATGGTTATTTGGAGGAGCTATATATGCAGCAACCAAAAGGATATGAAGTCAAAGGTAAATAGGAGATGGTGTGCAAACTGAAGAAGAGTGTGTATGGCCTGAAACAAGCTCCATGTCAATGGTATAAGAAGTTTGATAGCTTCATGATGGAGTAAAGTTATATTAGATGTCATTTTGACCATTGCGTGTATGCAAAGAAATTTGAGGATGAAAGTTATATTATCTTATGTTTGTATGTTGATGACATGTTGGTTGCAAGTAAAAACATGTAGGAAATTAAAAAACTCAAGAAAAAACTAAGTTAATCCTTTGATATGAAGGATTTGGGGGTAGCTAGACAAATCCTTGGTATGAGGATAACTCGGGATAGGAAGGAACGAAAGCTGACTTTATTTTAGGAAGAGTACATTAAGAAGGTATTGGATAGGTTTAACATGCAGGATGCTAAACCGATTGAGACTCCTTCGGTAGGCCATTTTAAGTTATCAAAGGAGTAGTGTCCCAAGACAGAGCAGGAAAGAAACCAGATGTCCAAGGTACCTTACTCATCAGTGATTGGCAGTTTGATGTATGCTATGGTGTTTACTAGGCCTGATATTGCCCATGTAATGGGAGTTGTGAGTAGATTTATAAGTGATCTAGGTAAAGAGAATTGGTAAGCAGTAAAGTGGATCTTTCGGTATTTGAGAGGGACCATGGGGACAGTTTTGTGCTACAATGGATCAGACACCACTTTACATGGTTATGTAAATTCAGACATGGCTGGAGATGTAGACAGTAGGAGGAGCATGAAAGGTTATATTTACACTATAGGTGGGAAAAAAGTGAGCTAGATTTCATGACTACAGAAGCTGGTGGCTTTGTTAACCATGGAGGCTGAGTATGTTACTGCCACAGAGGCAAGCAAAGAGATGATTTGGTTACAACATTTGCTTGAGGAGTTGGGGCATAAGTAGGAGGAATGTAAGCTTCATAGTGATAGTTAGAGGTCTATAAACCTAGCTAAGAACTTTTCTTTCCACTCCAGGATGAAGCATATACAGTTGAGACATCACTTCATCAGGACAACTTTGGAGGAAGATAAGTTAAAGTTGGAGAAGATTCATACCAGTCAAAATCCTGTAGACATGATGACAAAGGTGGTAACAAGGGATAAAATAAAGCAATGTTTAGCTTTGGTTTGCCTTCACGGATGAAAGTGAAGGGTTGAGAATCTTGCTTAGTGGAAATTAGTCTCCAAGTGGGAGATTGTTATGTTTATGGAGCTTGTTTTCATGTTAGAGTTTGGTACACCTTCCATGTGTTACACTCGGATATTTTTATGGTGGTCCCAATCACCGGTGAGTGGGTCAAGGGGGTTCGGGGGAGTGAAGCCCCCCGATGGGGGCTCAGGGGTGAATCCCCCAAAGCAAATTTTCATGGGTGGTTTATTAACCCATGGGTAATGGGTAACCGTTACGGGCTATTTTTGGGCCCATGGTTTTTCGGTACCCATTTTTTTGTTAAACCGCCTCTTTGGATACCTATTGATGTACTTATAAATAGATGGAAATACAATATGATTAATATGAGTGTGTTTTGTGAAGGTGAATAGTGTGTGTGAATTCAAGTGTGAATTCGGGAGGGTTTGTTGAGCGCAGCTCCAAACAAAATCTGATTATTGTAACTGTGAAGAATGTTGGCTTGTGATAAAATTTGAGTAAGTGTTCTTGGTGGATGTATCCCACATTAGGAGAACCACGTTAAATATTGTCTTCATTTTGTGCATATTTTATTTCTGTAATTCTATTCATACTTCTTATTATTGTGATTCTGAGGAATTATTTTGGATTAGATATTATTGATTCCTAATAGGAGGGACTAACTCCCAAGTGTCATTTTTGATTAAAGCATTCTATTCATCATTCATATCTTAAATCCATATATCATTTTGAGATTCTTCTTTAAAGGATTGCAGTTCTACCTCATAAAGGCTCATCAAGGCATGATAAGTATGTTGACTTCTAGTTAGCATTCTAAGATTATCAGGCTGAGAGTTTTGAATAAGACTTTTAGCCCATTTAGAAACCTTAGGTTGTAAGATAGTTTGGGATGATTCCCCCTCAACCTCTATCATATCTAGATTAGGATGAATATCCTCTTGAACTTCTATTTCCATGAGAGAAAAATTATCAGGCTCTCTCTCTGGAGTGAAAGAGAAGGGTTCATGAGGATCATTAGAGAAATTTCTTTCTAAGACACGAACATTTCTATTTTCAATAATATCTTACTTGAATGGGTCATAAAATCTTAATCCTTTAGTTTTACAACCATAGCCAAAAAAAATATAAGAAAATAAGGTTGGATCAAGCTTCTTCCTTTTGTCTTTTGGAATAAAGATAGAAGCAGGACTACCAAAGATCTTAAGGTGAGAGATATCAGGTTTTTTCTTTGTCCATACTTCATCAAGAGTAGATTAGGAAAGAGCTTTAGTAGGAACTATATTAAGAATATACACAAAAATGTTCATTTCTTCGACCCATAATAAATTAGGCACATTTGAAGAATGAATCATAGTCTTAGCCATTTCTAAAATAGTCCTTTTCTTCCTTTTTGCAATACCATTTTGTTGATGGGAATAAAGAGTAGTTATCTCTCTTTGAATCCCACATGACACACAAAAATTATCAAACTCTTTACTGAAATATTCACTTCCATTAGCAATCCTAATTATTTTAATTTTTAGATTAGAAGCATTCTCCACTAGAGCTTTAAATTCTTGAAATTTAACTAAGACATTAGACTTCTTCTTAATAAAATAAGACCAAGTCATCCTAGAATAATCATGAATAAAGAAAACAACATACAAAGCACCACTAAGAGAAGGAACTTAAAGAGGACCTCTTACACTACTATGCATCATTTTTAATAACTGAGAGGAGTTAGGATCATGATGTTTGTGAAAAGGTTGAGCATGTTGCTTACCACATAGGAAACTTTCACAAGTTTCATGATCTGACTTTATCTTAGGAAGTACAACAAGATTTAGTCTAGACATATCATACTAGCTTTTGAAATTAACATTCCTAAGTATTTCATGCCAAAGCTAGATATAATTTCTAGAATATGAAGAAAAACAAGACTCGGATATAAAGCCGTCAAATATATACAAGCCATTTTTCTAAATTCCAAAAGCAATAAAATTTTAAACCTTATCTTTGACATACCACTTATCTTGTAGCAAAACAAATTTACAGTTTTCTTTAGTTAGTTAAGAACAAGACAAAAGATTCTTTTTTAGTTTAGGAACATACAAGACATATTTAATTACACCATTTGAAAACTTAACATTTCCATAAACTCCAAATTTAATGATAGAATTATCTCTTAGATAGATATTTTCCTCAAAATTGACAACATCTGAAAGGATACCAAGAGTATAGGTCATGTGCCTAGAAGAACCACTATTAAGAATCCATTCGTCTTCATTTGAAGTTGAAAGGACTATATACAGGGAAATAGACTACTCATCTATATTGGTTTATTTTTTCTTCTAATTTTGACTTTTGTTTTCATTTTATTTTTATTTTTAGTAATTTTGACTGGTCTATTAGTTTTAACTCTACAATCAGACTCTCAATGCCTGAATTTTCCACACTTGTTGCAAGTTCCATTAAACTTGACTTTAAAGTTTTGACTATTTTTGGCAAGGTTAGGCTTATGATTTTCTCTAAATATAAATTTAATGCTATACTTTTGATTAGAATAATTATTAGAAATATTTTTGGGTTGTCTTATGATTATGATCGAACAAGGCTTGAGATGCAGTCTCTTTTGAATCAAAATTTTCCATTACTCTCTCTTCTTTTATCAAAAAAGAAGACAAGGTGTCCAGATCAGGTAGATCATTTTCATTTTGATACTTAGAGTTAAGAATTGAAATGAAATTTCTAAACTTTTTACTAATGTTAATATGGATTATAAAATACAGAAGCTTATCTTGAAATAATTCATAGCTACAGAAAACTAGTTGAGCTTTACTGTTCTTTATTTTAGCCAAATAGTTGATAATTTTATCATCCCCCTTCATGGGTGAAGTAAACAACTCTAAAACTATTTTAATTATTTTAGACAACTTACTACCTTCATGCATGGTCTCTAACTGTTTCCATGCATCTGCAAGTGAGTTTATATGACCTATATGCATCAAGAATTCATCTCTAATGCTTTGCAATAGGATGGACAAGGCTTCTTGAGATCTCTGAGAGAAGGAGCTAAGGTTTTCAGGGGTATCTTGTCTCCCTATGAGACATTTTCCAATACCAGTCACAAGATCCTAAATTTTTCTAGCCATGAAACAAGCTTTTAACCTTACCCTCAAGATAATATGGTTTGTTCCACTCAAAATTTGAGAGTTATCCAACGAAAAAATGATATAACTAGCCATTTTTAATGTTTAGATGACAATGGAAACAATTAAAGTGTTAAAAATTGAGCCAAGGAAGCCAAACATAAACAAAATATTATCTACAGATCTTTTTAATAGCTATACAAAACAAAAAAACATGAATTTATATTAAAAACAACTTGATTTGGTCAAATTTAAGATTGATTTAACATAGCAGAGTCGGGGTCGAGTTACAGGATCTCAGTGATTTCTTTTGCAACTTAGCTCAGCGAGCTAAAGAATGAGATACACAAGCTCAAAAATGAGCTAGAACCTTAATTTGAAATCTACGGGACAAAGGAATTTAGAAAATTCATAGAACAAAGGGATTTGGGAACTGCGGTATAAAGAAAACGATTGAAAAAATGCTAGCAAAAACAGAATTTGACTCATGGAGGATTAAAATACGTGTCGAGAGATGAGTGGTTCACACTTCATAGTGCAACCAAAAATGCTAAGTAAAAAATGATATGTGGAGCCTTTTAAATGGCTCACACTTCACAAATCTTCCCAAAGATGATAGCTGTGAGAAACAAATATATGTGTCACTTTTCAATTACCTTGCATTTCGTAAATACAACTAATAAGACAGAAGACAGTTAATAAAATTAATACATGAGTCTTAAATTAATAGGATCACTTTTTCGCACTCTGACACAATGCAAAATCAAAGACAATAAAAAAAGCTACTTTTCAAAAAAATATTAATTAAAAGCTCGACACTTGGCAGCTTTCTGCCAAACTTTAAATAAAGACTTTGGGTGGACTAAAAATTACGTAAGCTATCTAATTTTAATATAAAGTTCAGGTACAAAGAAATAAAACGACATGTGTCACAATTTAAGTAGCTAAGAAACTACAAAGACTGACACCCTGACACTTGAAATGTGTCAAAAAAAATTGATCCTGCTTCACAATTCTGACAAAGACAAAGCCATAAAAAATAATTCGTGGAGCATTTTAAGTGGTTCGATTTTTGCAAGTCTAACAAAATACTGATAAATAAAAAAGGTGGAAAATTCTAATTGGATAATTACTACCACAAATGAATGACTAACAAAAGTGAAATATAGAGAAGTTCTATTGGCTCAGATTTCACAAAAATTGACAAATGTGAAATGAAAGGATACTTGGAGCAATTTTATCAGCTTACCTCTTGCAAATGATAGAAGACAATAAAATGCAAAATATTTGGCTAATTGGAGCAATTCTAATAGATCATATTTCAAAAATTTGACAAATACCACAAAAAAAGATACTAAGAACAATATTATTGGCTTACCCTTCGTAAATGATGCAAGCAAGCTACGGAAAAATACGGAGCTACTTGGAGCTATTTGATTGGGTTGTATTTCACAAATGACAGAGGATAGTTAAGTTAATCCTGACAAGAAGAAGACATGGGTAAAGCCTTTATTGGCTTGTGGATTGCAATTGAAATTTAGATAAACAATATTACTAACACCATGAAGCAAGATGGAGATTTTTTATTGGCTTAGGCTTCGTAAAAACTAAAAAATTTGAAGCTAGCTAGAACAATATGATTGGCTCAAGCTTTTTAGTCAAAATAAGTCAAATACAACTTACAGGGAAAAGTGAGATGTCACAAAATGATTGCGCCAAGCTTCACAAAGACATAAAGATATCATATTGAAGCCACTTGGCACTCTACGACTAGGTATGAATTTTTAAACATGAAAAAAAGGACATAGAAAGTATTTGGAGCAATTTTATTGGTCAAAACTTTACAAAAATCAAAACGAAGCTAGATGGAAAAAAATTTGGATTGGGATTTATAAAACCAAATCTGGACATAAATGAAGATTAAAAAATATGGAATGGATTTAAACACTCCTAACTAACTAGATCTAGAGAGATCTTTCAGTTCCTGATTTGAAAAATAACCCTAACGGCTATAAATGGTGAAAAACTCAAAATAAGCTTGCAAATGACAATTTTAAACCAAAAATGATTGAAACAAGGTGCAGAAGGAAGGATAAAGCATACAAATAGTTATGTCAAGATTTAAATAATCAATTGACCAATATCCAAATAATTTGAGGATGAAAAATAGAGCTTTACACCTTATTTACCTTGAAGTTTTTGGCTAAATTTTTAGGGTTTCACAGGTCAAATGGTCTTCAAGCTTCATCACTCTTGCAAGCCAGAAAAAATATAGATTTATCTCTACACATACATAATCACAAGCTCTGATACCATGTTAGAACGAATGCAAGAAAATATATTTGAAGAATTATAGATCCACAAAATGAATAACTGAGGATTTTTTTGGAATATATAGGGTAAAAGGAGGGTTTTAGAAGGTCCCACAACCTTATACAGTAGAGCCCATCAGGCCAGATTTAGCAATAATAGTAGCAAAGCAAAAATACCCGAGTAGATTCCAAAAAAGGAGGACAAAAAAACAAACAGAGATTAAGAAGAGATACATCATATGAGCTTTTTCAGCTCAGAAACTGCATTTTTTGCTCTAGGAGAGCCTGAGTCATTAGCAAGATGTTCGGCCAGTTTGATAAGCTCCGAGTAGTCATCAGCAATGGCATTCCTGGTAGATTCTGTGAAATCCTCCCAAGCTTTCAAAGCCTTGAATGCACGCTGAATCTTGCTTAAAATAGAAGAAACCATGTCGGCTCTGCGATTATCCCTTTTAGTGTCAGCAGACTCAGGTTCAGTAGGTTTCGAGTCCATAATAGGTGAGGAATGAGAAGTTTCAGTAGCAAGAACTTTGTCGTCGAAGAGAGCATTATTTCCCGTAGACTGGGAGATGGGATCCACCACCGGTTTATTGATATCTAACTGCTCCGAGTCCGGGGAGTCAGGGTAAAGCTGAGCCAGGCCCAAGAGATCAACAGCCCGAGAGTAATCAGGGTGGGAAATAGGGGAAGAAGCGTGACCACTGGCGTCAGTTCCTTCCAAGAACAAGCAAGAGAGGGGTGTGGGGAAAGAAGGGGTGGTAGGGGGAATAGAGGCAACATGGGGGGGACTCACAATAGGCCACATCAGAGTCTGAACCAGCGAAGAGAAGTAGACGACGACGATGCCGAGAGGAGTGGAGGGAGAGGAGGAGGGACGAGGGGAAGGTGAGGGGGAGCGGCGGCGGGTGACCCAATTTGGGGGGTAAGTGAAGAAGGTCGGAGTGAGAAGTAACGACAAAGAAGAGTAGATATAGCAAACCCTGGTGAAGAATGACACCTTCGCCCTTAGGAGCTAACTGAACCAAGTGTTCTAAGGACTGAAACAAAAAGGCCGCCAGATTGATTTTCTTCCCCCATCAAAGATGAGAGAGGATGAACAGGTGGGGACCAAAAACAAGCCGATATCTACCGTCGATGGTAAAATACCGCATAATGACCTCCGCCACTCTGTCCCCAGGGAGAAGGCAGGGAGTCCCGAGTATAACCAGAGAGGTATTTCACCTGTCTATCACCAAGGGCATTAAATTCCTGAATTTCCGCATGCAGCGAATGCTTGTAGTAGATGTCACCTGCAACAGGAAGGCCAGTGGTGTTAGAAATGGCATTCGTGGAGATGGTAAAGCGAGTGTTGCTGATTTGAACCTGACCCTTCACCCAGGAAGCCGTGACCGCATACGAAACTAGCGCATAATAACCCGCCATTTTCTCCAGGAAGGTGACAATTCCATTTTCTAGCAATATATTCCACACCTCCCCATCATTTTTAATCGAATCACAGTTATCAGGCTCAAGACGCTTCAATTGACCCCCCATGGTATGAATGTTTGAATAGTTTTCAGAAGTGAGAGAAAAAGTGGACATTTAACAGCGTAGACAGGTCGGGGAAGCCATCAGCCAAGTTATCATTGTCCTCTCGCCACCTCCTGAGATGATTAATGTGAAGATAATGCCCATTCACGAGATCCCCCGCATCATTACAAAGCACCATTATCAATTGTCCCTCATTAAGAGTCAAATCAATTAACTTCGTCATAAATGTCACCGCCCTTTGAGAGGGCCATAGTGGAGTTTGTCGAAACCCAAGTCAACCCTCCATTCCACTAGTCAGCAATGGGGTATATCATTTTGAGTGATTTGGTAGAGATCATTCAGGAAGTTGTCTTTCTAGCTTTGTTGATTCTCAATGAGAACACCAATATTAGCAAGGAGGTCCGCCGCTTTATTTCCCTCCCGGAGGACATGTTGGAACTAGATTTGCAGGAAAGATCTTTGAATAATTCTGATATCAGCAATAATGTTCCTTATCGACCAATGACCGGAGTCATTAGACTGTAGGAGTTTGATGATGTTGAGGGAGTCACTTTCAACTTGAAGGGGATCATCACCAAAATTTGATAGCCATCTCAAGGCCTTTGAGGAATGCCAAGGCTTCCGCACGATGGTTGGTACCAAAATTGAAGTTGTGAGTAGAGGCAGCAATAATATATCCCGAAGAAACAACGAAGAATGGCTCTCTCCTCTAGACTTACCAGGATTGCCTTTCGAAGCTCCATCCGTGTTCAATTTTTTCCAGCCCCTTGGAGGGGGAAGCCAGCAAACTAAATTCCAAGTAGTGTAAGTGCCTTTACATTGAATGGACAATAACTTCTGCCACTCCTGGAGTTACAGATTGGATTTTTTGCTGATATTTGGTCCACATGGTTAGGTTGATATTTTCTTGAAGAGCCAGAGCAATCTGAGTAGCCACCTGATGAGGATCAAGACTTTTTTCTTTGAAGATTCTTCTATTTCTTTCTTTCCAGATGCCCCATAATCTGTGCAGGAGGAGGAGTTTCCAAGCCAAATTCAGAATCGGATGAGTAAAAGGAGAACTCCATTGAGAGAGGGTGTCTTGAATGGATTCCGGGAAGGTCCAATATACTCCCAACCTCGATAAAATCCACTGCCAAATAACTTGCGAAAAAGAACAATGGATCAAAAGATGTGCAGAGGACTCCGCCTCTTTAGCACATAACACACATTTAGTGGGGAGAGATAAACCCCTTCTTTTCAGATTCTCCCCAGAAAGGAAAGCATTCTTAGAAGAGAGCCAAGAGAAAAAACCAATTTTGGGAGTGATCTCATTAGGCCAGACATTGGAAAGGGGGGGGCCAGAGTCAGCACTATGCATCGAAAGATAAGCAACCTTAACCGAGAAAGAACCTGACGGGGAGAGGGGCCAAATAATCTCATCCTCATTTTGGGAGAAAGGGATGTAGATGGAAGAGAGCACCGCTTTGAGCGAAGACAGGAAGCTACTCTGCAGATTGGTGATATCATCCCAAGCCTTAATATCCCATGAGGGAATGGAGTTCACCATCTTCCAATAGCCCGAAGCTAATCTTCCTTGCTTATTAATGATGCTTCTCTTAATAGGTTCCCATGCAGGATTAAGATCAAGAGGTTCTTCCCCGATCCAAAAATCCCTCTAGAAATCAATAAGACAACCATTCCCAAATCTCCATTTAGTGCCAGCTCGAATGATGGGGAGAGAGCTAATAATAGAATTCCATATGGCAGAGCCTCTAATTAGATTGGAAGTGAGCAGATCTTCATTATTTGCCAGATATTTAGCTCTGAGCAGATGGGCCCAATAAGAGTCACCTTTAGCCACTTCCCAAGCAAGTTTGGCCAGGAGGGCCCCATTCATGTCAGCCATTTTTCAAAGACCAAGCCCACCATGAGAAGTTGGCTTACACACATCTTTCCATGCCACAAGATGGATCCTCTTCTTATCTTCAGTTCTAGACCACAGAAAGTTCCTTTGAAATTTTTCCACAACCTCCCTCACAGAACTGGGAATCTTGAGCAAGGACATGAAGTAAGTAGGGAGGCTTTGAAGAGTGGCTTTCACCAGTTGGAGCTTGCCAGCCTGACTGAGCAGAGCCCCTTTCATGGCAGCCAACTTTTTTTGATACCTTTCAATGACAGGATCCCATATATTTTTTGATTATTTTCCATGGAAGAGGGGGATGCCAAGATATGAGGCGGGGAGATCCACAATATTACAACCAAAGATATCAGCAATCTTTCTCTGAGTCCTAGGGGACGTGTTGACGAAGGAAATGCTGCTCTTGTTGAAGTTGACAGTTTGCTGAGAAGCTAATTGGTATAGAGAGAGGATATCCATAATAGCCCGGGCTTCAATAACAGAAGCTAAACTTAGCAGCAAAATGTCATCAGCAAACTGGCTATGAGTGGCAGAAGGACAATTTGAGGTGATTTTCATACCAGAAATGATAGATTGACTTTTAGCCACATCCAGAGCTCTGCTAAGGGAGTCTGCCATTGGGACAAAAAGAAAAGGTGACAGGGGATCCCCTTGCCTGATACCTTTGCTGCTTTTGAAGAAGCCCGTAGGAATGCCATTGATAAGAATATAGAAGCAAGGGGTCGTGATACAAGAGAAGACCCAGCTACACCACTTTTTGTTGAAACCAAATTTTTCTAGGACCTTAATTAAGAAAGGCCAGCTGACTCTGTCAAAAGATTTTTACATATCCAATTTTAAGATCATTCCTGGGGACTTCGCAAGAAGGGCCGAGTGAATGGCTTCATGAACTGTAATTATACCACCTTGGATGAGTTGACCTTTAATGAAGCCGTTCTGATTGTGAGAGATGAGATCCTGCATTAAAGGTTTAAGTCTGGAGGCCAACATCTTAGTGATAATCTTGTAGGACGTGTTACATAAACTTATTGGCCTAAAATTGGACACATCTTTAGAGCTATACACTTTTGGGGCAAGTGCAACGAAAGTGGTATTCCATTCCTTAAGCAGATTGTTGTTCACCTGAAATTCATTTACTGCTTGGAAGAGGTCCTGCTTGATGATTTCCCAAAAGACTTGGAAGAAGGCGGCAGGAAAGCCATCCGGACCCGGAGATTTGTTCCTCTTCATTGCAAAAACTGCTTTGTGAATTTCCTCCATAGCAAAAGGCTTGATCAGATTTTTGTTCATCTCAGGTGACACCAGATGCGGAATATGTTGGAGCATTTCATTCATTGATTGTTCCGGAGGGGGCAGTTCATCCTGGAGAAGATTTGAATAGAAAGAGACAAGCTCGTTGGATATATCAGTCTCAGTAGTTAGCAAGGTACCTCAGGACAACACCAACTCACGGATCTTATCTCTAGCCTTATGCTTGCAAGCAGTGATGTGAAATTTTTTTGTATTATGATCTCCTTGTTCGAGCCAAAGGGCTCGAGAATGTTGCCTCCAATAGGTCTCTTCTTCTTTAAGTGTGTTGTGATAATCACTGAGGAGGGAGATTTCATGTTGGTGAAGATGATCCAATCTTCCAACAGTCTCAATTTGTTCTGATATTTTTTCCAAGCTCTGAGTTAGCTCTTGTTTGCGAAGCTTGATGTTACCAAAGACCGTCGACTTCCATAACTTGAGTTGTTTTTTAATTTCTTTGAGTTTTCTAGAAAATCTAAACATACTAGAGCCCTCAATATTGATATTCCACCAATTTTCTACAAGGGGGATCAGGTGGTTGTTTTCAAGCGAAGCAAGCTCAAACCTGAAGGGAAGATTCTTGGAATTCATTTTGTGATTAGCACTCAACAGAAGAGGGCTGTGGTCAGAGGCAGCTTGAGGGAGGGAGTTGAGGTAGAAGTCAAGAAAGAGAGAGATCCATTCCAGAGAGCCTAGAGATCTATCCAATCTACATTGAATGTGGTTCCTTCCTAATCTGCGGTTTGACCATGTATAAGATGAGCCATGGAGATCCATATCCAGAAGAGAATTCACCCTTATGAAGTCAGCCAGAGCCTCCATGTTGACCGTCATGGCAGGCATACCTCCCTGTTTTTCTGAAGGATAAAGTGGGCAATTAAAATCACCCATTATTAGAATGGGAATTTTACCACAAGTGATGATGAAGTTAGTGATATCTTTCCATAGTTTACCTCGATGAGTCTCCAAGTTAGGGGCATACACATTGATAGCAATCCAAGAGGAGTCTGCTCCAACCTCTTGGAAGAGGATGCATAAAAAGTTGGGGTGCTTGAACATGCATTCCCCTTTGAGACTTCTGGGATCCCATAAGGTATAAAGCCCCCCTGAGTTCCCTGTTGAAGGTTGGGATTCAAAAGATGCCACAGACCAGATTTTAAGGAGGTGATCCTCCTTTTTTAGTTTGGTTTCCTGTAACATTATGAAATTGGGAGAGTTCTGGAATTTGATGTCTTTGATAACTCTTTGCTTTTTTAGATAGTTAAGTCCTCTTATATTCCAAGAAATTATCTTCATTTCTTTGGTTTGGATTTACTCCCCACCACCATGGGGATTGTGCTTTGAGTTCCTTGCACGAAATTTATAGCTGCTTCTTGTTGAAGCTTGATACTGCTCGGAATTCTCCCCCGAGCTTTTTCCAGGCCTATATCGGGTTTCTTGTTGCTACTTCTAGTAAAACGATGATTGAAACTATCATCAGAGGAAAGTCCCGAGGGGGAGGGGACAAAGTCTAAAACAGGCGGAAAGAGGGGAGGCAGGGGGGAAGGATTCAAGGGAGAGGGGATCGATGGAAGGGGAGGGAAGGGAAGAGGAGAGGACAAAGGGGAAGGGGGAGGGGAGGAGGCAACCAAGGATAGGCCAACTCCTAGAGAGGAAGAGGCGGGGAGAGCCGAAGGAGGCAGAGGGGAGAGGAGAGGTTGAAAGGCCAAGGAGGAGGGGACAATCTCAGAAATAGGATTAGAATATGTGTTGATTTCTCCATCCTCAAGGAGAGCGAAGGAATTAGAAGTGGAGATGATCGGGATCTCAATAGAAGACGGTTTGGGGATAAAGTTTTTTTTTTTTTTTGGGGATAGGATTTGGGACTTGGGTTTTGGTTGAGGTTTAGATGGGCAGCTAGAGGCCCGATGACCAAGTTTTTTACAGAAGGAGCAAGCTTGAGGAATATATTCATAGTCAATGGGTTGTTTCCAGTTCCCCAAGTCTGAAATAAGCTCAATATATTTTGGTAAGGGACAACTGACATCAGCATTAACACAGAAACGAGCATGAATGAATCTAGTTTTTGCTTTTGTTGCTTGATCTATAGCAATTAAATATCCTATTAAGAGAGCAATACCTTCAATAACCACCGAGTGCCAGAACTCCAGAGGGAGCCCTGAGAGGTGAACCCAAATTAGGGCTTGGGTCATGGATTCCGTGTGTGGGTTGAAACCAGAAGACCATTTCCTGAGATAGAAGCCCCACCTACCAAAAAACCACAGACCACCTAACAGTGCTCTAGCAAAGTCTTCTTTCATGCTGAAGGAAAATAATATGAAACCATTAGCCATAGCCGCTATTTCTAGTGCTCCACATGGTTGCCATTTTAATCGAGCCCATAAGAGAGGGCCCATCAGTGTACCCACCAAGGACAGATCACGAGAAGCAACAGCAGCCTCTGTGATGTGAGAGGGGATGCACAGGGAAAAAGACCCATCAGACAGTGAAGGGGATAGCTTTTTCGAGCTATGAGTAGATGTGGAACCCTCCACAACTTTTGTCCATATGTCAGGCAGCTTTGGAGAGAGGGACCCTGACAAGAGGGACCCCTGATCAAGACTAGAGGGGTCTGGCATTCGAGCTAGCACCAGGGACAGCAGACAATCTCAGCAGGTGGTTTCAGCAGCTGGTTTCAGACGATCTCCAATCGTAACACCTCTCTTCTGATTTTTGATGATCTGTTACTTACTAAAAAGTGATTTTTGTAACTCTTGTGCTGTAATGCCAGACATGCCTCGTCACATTGAACACAGGATTCATGCCTGACCCTGACCCCCATCACATTGAACACTGAGCCGGCTTGGCACCACGTCGAGAGACCACCTCCGCCACCTAAGCAACTGACCCACCCGGAACTGCCTAGCTGAGTAATGATGAGCTATAGAGGTGGCTAGCCTGGGGGAATGGACCCCGAGACCTCCCACATATAGCCCACATTCCCCACCGCTAGGGTAAACCGAATGGGCTAAAAGTGATTTTTGTAACTCTCGTGCCGCAATGCCAGACATGCCTCGTCACATTGAACACAGGATTCATGCCTAACCCCGACCCCCGTCACATTGAACACTGAGCCGGCTTGGCACCACGTCGCGAGACCACCTCCACCACCTAAGCAGCTAACCCGCCCAGAATTTCCTAGCCGAGTAACGACGAGCTATAGAGGTGGTCAGCCCGGGGGAATGGACCCCGAGACCTCCCACATATAGCCCACATTCCCCACCGCTAGGGTAAACCAGACGGGCTAATGAATAACTGAGGATTATAGATTATAATGTGCATACATTTAACAAGATGTTTATATATGCATATAACATTTAATAGATCATTAATGAAAGTAAATAAAATTAATTGAATTTAAATGAGATAAGAGACACCACATTTAAGTGGATAAACCTATAGGGAAAAACTCCACTAAAAATCACTTTCTTATATAAAGAATTACACACTTTAACCCAACACTTCCACTTCGTTCCTTGGTCTCACATTAAACAATATTAAACTTCTTCCTCATTGTATAACATCTCACATAAGTAGCTTGAGATTAGATCAAATGGTGAATATTCTTAATAACACCGTGAAATTTAGTATCACAAGTAAACAGTCCCGTGAGGGATCATCCTACTTATATAGGATGGGTGAGTGGTTATACCACTTCACTCTTTTCAAGGATGTGAAAGACTGACTAAGATTATTAAAAATAATATTTAAGATGAGGGGATTTATAAGTGGATATCTCCACTTGAAATTAACATCCCAACATGATGGAGGAACACTATTGATAGTAACGACTTTCTGGTTACGAATGAACTCAATACACAAGTGATGCATGGAGATGATAGCCTAATCTGTATGGATCTAGGGAACACCTAAGAGCATGTCACACCCTTTGACCAAAGGTGCCACGAGGAAAGGCACAAGCATTGGAAGAGGACCAAATGTGCTTGGAATTTTAACATATCTATATGATTGAGTAACTGGCTATGAAATTTACGAGAGTGGATAACTAATAGTGAAAAGAAGTGCAATAGAACATGCGCTTACTCAAAATGATGGATCAACCATTGTGTTATTTATCTAAATAGATCCACTATAAGCACTGATATGTAATGTATTAGAATAGAATGTATCATGATAATCATGATTAGAAAGTGTAATTAGTGGTGGAGATGTCTCAACATGAGAAACTGGAAAATAAAGAGGTCCGGATGCACGAGGAGAAACTGCGCAATATGTATGGTTGGCTAAAGATTAATTCACTTTATTTTCATGTGTTGGAAGTGGATTGTTTAAAATATTGAGCTTATGGTTGTCATTGACTGGTGCAAAATCCATAGACTTTGGAATCTCGATTGCATTATTATCGATAAGATCTTGAATAAGATTTTGAGTTTTGAAACATTTATTTGTAGAATGCCAAATGTACTAATGATAATCACATTTAAAATTTTCATTATAATTGCAACCTTTAGGATGATATGGGTCTATATTGAGTGAAGGAGGAAGTGTAATAAGGTTACTCTCAACGAGTTTCAGAAATAGAGTATGTGGAGCAAAATAAAGCTTAGTAAATATACGCTTAGGTGGTTTCCGTTGAAGCTTTTCAGGGTTGGATATATCATTCACAATAGCCTTATCTTCAATAGGTTTTGTACATGGATATAAATTTAATTTGTTTTGAAAGCACGCCTAAGATGAATTTTGCTCATGATACTTAAGCTTGCATATAGATAACGGTTTAGTTTCGTGTAGCTTAAGAGTATGACATAAATGATTGAATTATGGAGATTTCTCAAAGATAACACTCTCCTCAAGAGGTGGTAATATTTGGACAAATAATTCTTGAAGTTCAGATTCCGCAAGCACATTAGACATCTTAGCTAAGTTGTTCTTAAATCGCAAGACATAATAAACTAGATGTTCATTAGATCCTTGTTTAAATTTCGCAAGTTGAGCATAGGATATCTTAGATCCAATAATAATAGAGAAGTGAACAAGAAAAACATCGTATAAATATGTAAAATATGTTACCGAGCAGACAGGTGGATCATAGAACCAATGCACTGCATAATTGTGAAGACTTCTAGGAAAGAGCTTAGCTAACATAGTATGATCATCCAAAAAATATAGACACGCGACATGAAATTATCAGAGATGCTCTTGAGGCTCACCATTACCATTGAAAATGGGGATCTTGGGAGTGACGAAATTAAGAGGAACCACATAAGTAGAAATGGTGGGTGTGAAAGGCGTATGAAGTAACAAAGTGGAATATAGAGATGGATATGCATCAGAAGTAACTTGTTGTAATTGACAGATTTGAACTTGAAGATCTTGATAATGTAGCTACATACCTTAGTGTTCATCCTCCATATTTTTGATTGATCCTCGTTTAAATTTTCTAAAAATTCCTCTACCATCTCTTTTCCAAAACATTCAAATCTCTCTAAGAATTACAACCACCCCTCATTTCTCTAAAACTAAAATAAGGTTTTATATTGCATGAGGTTATTGAAATCATTTGGCTTAGAATAATTCTTTATACCCATTGCTTCAAACTATTTTGGAGACAAAGAGAACTCTTTTTAGCAAAATGGAATGATAATGTAAAGGTTTGGAATAAAATGGCATATGAGGTGAAATTGTCAAGGAAACCCGAATTGAGGTAACATAGCAAATGCACCATAATTTCCCATGCTTCCATTAAATTTGGCATCGAATATTGTGTAACTTCTCATTCCTCCAAATGCGTGGATAAAACATCCCACCTGTTTCCTTTTATGCATAAGATTTGGATTGTCACATCACCTTAGATTCGCATGGAAGTTAAAATTTCTTTACATTTAAGACTAGGTATGAAAAGTTGATAAAAATTTTGAAAAGGGATTTTTAAGTTGTCAGAAATAGTAAAACATAAAGCACATACCTCAATGTTATCTTATAAACACATGTCATTTTGTTCCTGTGAGAGGAGGATAAAAATTTGTCAGTAATTCTTCATAATATTTTTTATTTTGTAATGTATTTATTTATGTTTTATTATTTATATATTCTAACAAATGACTTTCGTTTCCAATTTTCAACCCCCTTTTCTTTTATTCATCTTTCTCAACATTTAGAAACTAGTTATTTTGAAAAAGTAAAACTCCTTCATATGACAAATTTCCATACGCGACAACACTTGATTTGTAAATGTTTCCTTTATAGCTATTTTTTTGTTTAGGTAGAGCCTATTTTCTAACCCTTAATAAACAATTTAGATCAATTTAATCATGTTTAGGATGTATTGGAGCTGATGAATAAATATAACAAATATGATACAATACAAATACTAATGTAGATTTACAACTCATATCAGATAAGAATAATTTGCATACATCAATTATACTAATATTAAATTGAAAGAAAAAAATATAGGTATAGAAGAACTTAAATAATTCCTGGTTATTTTTTGAGAGATTTGAAATTCTACAAAAGGGAAACAAGGAGATCTGAACTTGAGTAACCGTCGTAACCTAGAATAGAATTATAAATGCACTTGGGTTAGAATGTTACCATCAAGCTAGGAATTTACCTTATGATAAAGCCTCTTATTTATTGGATTGAACCTAATCTAAAACTTCCTCTACAAATTCTTAGGTTTCTCACCTTCCTAGATTTATCTGTTGTTTCCAAACTATAGTTGTTGTAGATTCAATGGAATTATTTAAATGAATTGAACATCACTTCAAACCATATCCATGGATGAATATTCCAACAAAACAAACATTAGAGGGGTTATGGGAATCCCAATACACCAAAAAAATTGGCACACATACCAACTCAATATACCAATTTTTTTACATCCTGCATCCAACTCAATATACCAAGTGAACACATGTGTAAATAAATGATGCATACTATCTATCAAACCAAAGTGGAGAGCAACATGTGTAATGTAAAATGCTAAAAACTCAAGTAAAATGTACATGTCTTGATTTTTTATTTTTACAAATACGTACATGTATTTATACTATCACAATGTATAGTTATGTACAAGATATAGTGAGTAGTCATAAATCTATCCAACAAGAACATCTTTAGGAGGTGGAAAATATTCTAAAAGAGATGATGGCTTGATCCTCGGTTTTTCCAAATAATATAACTCAAGTGTCTATGTCATAGAAACCTTGGGAGGAGAAAAAGATGGACTAGATCCATAAGAAGCCATGTGTGACTTAGATGATTAGTGAATCTGAGTATGAGGGAAAACCCTATAGAGACAAAAGGCTGAAGCATGTATGAATTAAAGATAGGTGTATTAACATGAGGAATATGAGGATATAAGAATTATGTGAGAGACTCTATCCGATAAGGATAACATGCATCAAATTTAGAAAAAGTGAGAAATACAAGGCCAACCGCAAGTGTAAGAGGTGATATAGAAGCATTATGACCAATAAAACATACCAAGGTGTGCAAAAACTTTCATATGTAATATTATCATGTGGGACACTATACATAAAATTTAGGGATAACCTAGCATAGAAAAGTGCATCAACTATAATGTGATGTAATCAGGTTAATGGATTAATTCAAAATACAATAATAATGTTAGTTGTAAGAGAAAATTCACCGAAAAAAGCCAGTATGCCAAATTTTTCAATAACTCCAAACAGTGCATACAAGTGCCCAAATTCATAACAAGCATAATTCAAGGCTATTCATACCTATTTTGAGTTCAATATTATCAACTAAACATGTATTAAGATCTTCACAAAGATCCATGATTCCATTTCACTTCATTAAACTTTAAAACCTTGTTAAGAGCTTCTAGCCCTTCTAAATTGCATACTTTTTAGGCTAAAGCTTTTCACAAGGACTCCTAACAAAATGAAAGCATTTTTAGCACCATTTATCCTATTTCAATTTCGTGAGAAGTTTCAAAGTTTAACTCTTAAAGAAACTCAAATTTTCTCCTTACCGTTTTCCAACTAGCCCTTTTACTAGCCTTGTTTTTCTCCAAATCTTGTTGTTCAGAACAACCTACCAAGGCTATTATGGAAATTATCACCTTTTCTAGCACCCATTATCAATTTATTTCTTCAAGTAAATTTTCATGGTCCAAATCTCAACACAAATTACCCAATTCATCTCTCACCATTCTAATTAGCCCTATTAGGATTCAGCTAGGTATTAACCCGAGTTTCAAATAATTGTGATGTTATTGTTTGTTTCTAGGATTCATAAACATTGTTATCAGTTGTAATATCTCCTATAAAATTTAATTCAACCTTTTATGATCTTGAAGCCTCATAATTTCTCTTGACTTCTTCAAGAACATCTTTATCTAGCATAAACAACTTACACTTTCAACAATATTCACCTACCTTATTTGTATTGCATGAATTTATTATACTTTTAAAGTATTTATACATCATTCCTCTTGTCAAATTGCCACTTCACATTCATATAATCACACTTCCTTCTCCTTCTTGTCCTTTATTGTCAAATGTTAATATTGAGGATTTAAGCTTATGCCTAGGTTTGGTCTTGAGACTGTCTTAAGAAACTTCTTGTTCTTAAAGTTTTAGACTATATTATTACATATCATGCCCTCAAACACATGTCTCTCCAACTAACAAACATGTTAGGTAGATTCTTACCATCTTGAACTTCGCTTCTAGGATAATTTCTTGCAAATACTGGTTAATTATTATGATAACAAGGCATACATTGTACCTCAAGCTCTTATCCCTAAATCACTTTGAGTTATCCTTTTAAACCAGTCTAATACCTTAATTAGTTCTTTATCCAAATTTACCTACATGACTTAATAGGTTTGAAACATACATTTATTTTATTTTATCAAATTTTTTCCATACCCTCAAAAAATGTTTCTTGTATATTGTCAGACTAAGTTTTACATATCTTACCTAGTATTTTTTCTTCATTTAACTTGAAACTTCATAGAAACCTTCCTTACATCAAAAAAATCCTTATCACTAGTTCTATACTTTTCCAATGGTTACAAATTATTTTATTCTAGTTTTCCCGTCATAAACCCTTGATAGGGTTACATAGACCAACGAGTAATGAGTTTTGGTTTATTTTTGATTCCATGAATTTAAATAATTATTCAAGATATAAGATTATTTTATAGACCCTTGCCCTGCCTTTCCAACCTCATTCTTGCATGAAAAGCCTTATAAATTTGTTTGTAACTACAAATTCTTGACCTCTGAGTGTTTACATGGACCGTGCAATAAGATTAAGAATATTTGGATTATTCAAATGCTCACATGAATAAATAATTATCAATATTTCTACACTTAACTAACCCCTTTACAAACTTGTTCTTCTATGCTATGAATCATAGTAACATCTCTTCAATGATTCAAAAATATAGATAATTAAAATATCTTACCTTATATACTAATCATTTCAATGCTCCTATGGAAACATGGCTTCCTTCATCATCTTTTAGTATCATCCCCTAAAAATAAACTCTATCCTTCAAACAATACTCTAATCAACATTTTCTATAATTTAGCAAAGCACATAGCAAAGAGACACAAGACTATAATTTTTCTTCATAGAACATTAAAAGTTACAAGCATCTCATAGTTTTATTTTCATAGAAATTTATATTACAATGTTTTACATCAATCTTCATATATCTCTTGATATTTCTTGGCTCATCTTCACGTATTTTCTAGTTCTAATCTTCCCTACAAATGTAACTAACTCCTAAACTATTTTAAACCATCCCTTTATGGCCTAGGATAGAGGTATTTACACTAGTTTTTTCTAACTCGACTATAGTAAGAGTTGAGTATAGCTCATGAAACCCTACAAGGAAGGATGTAAAAATGCTATTTATAACGTAATAGGTCCTTTATGGCATTTACATCACTTAATATTCAAAACCTAGAACTCAACTCCTAGAACATAACATGGAGAATTCAAATATTTGAAAATATGGTTTTGGAGGGAAATTCCAAAACCGGATTATTACAAACAAAAAGGGATTCAAATGGAATGGGATCTAACCCAAGACATCCAAGAAGACCACCTACACCTAATTCAAACCAAAATTTATTGTAAACAATTTTTTTTCTTTATACATGATGATTCTCCTGCATCATACTCCCCAAGTTGGAAGATTTTGACTCTTGTTAAAATGTAGAGCTTCTTTATTTTCTTCCAATTCCTTTTCTTCTTTGAATTTCATGTTCCTCTTTTTTTAATCTTATTTTCAATCTTCATAGATTTCTTTTGTCTTTTCTTTGCTTGCTTATTCTCTAGCTTGCTTGTTTTATCTTCATATTTCTTTACTCTTTCTTTATTTTTCTCTTTTTCTCCTTCTTCATATTTCAACTATATTTTCTCCTTATTTTCTTTCTTCTTTTTATCTTTTACATTAATTTCTATGTTCACACCTACACAATCATAGATAATAGAAACATTAGATTGTAATATTAGATATAAATTAGTCTCTTCGTTGTCTTTTTCCTTCCTTAACTTGAATTCTTCACTTTTTTGATAATCATCCTATGTTGTTTCCATTGTATTTTTCTCTTTATCATCATATTATTTCATCATTTATAGTTTTTGAGTCATCATTATGCTTTCCTCTTCATTTTATCCTTCTTTGGTTAAGGTTTCTAGGGACTTTACCTTGAATTTCACTTCATCTTCTCAACTCAACCAAATCAACATTCTTGTTATAATTTTCAATGATCATTTCATAATGTTTACAGTTGTACCTTCTTTCTTGACTGATTGAAACTGATTTTGAGTTTTTTTAAGAACCTATTCCTCATGCATTCTTTCATCTTTATTCTTTTCATATTTTACGTCCTTATTCAATGCATTGTTTATTGTCTTAATTTATTCACTTTGTTTACATGTATTCTCACATGAAAAGAAACTATTAGAATGAAAATTTTGAGGCCATATAGCCTCTTGAGAATATATTTTCAAGAGGTCTTCTTATTATTATTTTTGTTGGTCTCCTTCTTCACTATTTGCCCCCTCTTTTTCACCTAGCATCATAACCACTTTTGGATAACACATACTAACCTCCATAATTTGTTTTCTTCTTTCCTCTCTTTTTCAAGCAATAATTTCCAACCTTCTTCTACTACAAGAATATTTACAAGACATTATGCTCTCTTCTTCATATTCCATCCAAGAACTTTTTTTTTCCTTATTTCTTATCTCTTTTATCAACTTCAATTATTTTTTTCTTTAATCTCTATAATCAACTCCTCATTTTTCATCTCTCTCTTTCTTATGATCTCTTTCATCTTATTGTTATAGCCATCTAAAAAGAAAGATTTCATTTAAGTACTTTCTTAACTCTCTCTCTATCTATTCTTCATATGAAAGTCTTTTCCACCTTGCTTCTCTCTTAGTACTTCACCTTAGGCCTCATTATCCAAAATTAACACCCCCATATTAATTTGGATAACTTATTTATTATAGACTTAAGCAAGTTGTGTTTAAAATCTTGGGTAACAAAAGGTTTAAACATTTGGTATACTACTAAACCTTTAGTAAAACCACCAAATTTAAAATACTCCTCTAATTACCATAGGATTCGCTAAACTTTAAAAAACCCGCGATGAGTAAGAAGTGACCAAGTGTTAGTCATTATGGTAATTTTAGTGAAAAGGAATGCAAAATGAGCCCCAATTCATAGAATTGGATATTAGGACGATGTGTGGTACAAGATCAAGGGAAAAATAAATGAGGATATGTGGCAAGATTCTGTAGGTTCCAAATGAAAATGCATTTTGTGGACTCCAAGTTCATAGAACTAACCATCACAAATAACAATTTTGAGTTTACTCGGTGATACGGGTAAAATATGGAAGGAAAAGTGTACGTCAGTGGAAACATGGTGAACAGTTAGTGGTGTGTTAAAGGGAGATGCGTCGCGATTTCGACACTCCTCTAAGGAAAAGCATTCTGTAGACTTCAAATCTACAGAATAAGCTATATTTAACTATATTTTAAGTCCACCTAGGAAAAAAAGGAAAGAGAAACGTAAGGATATAAAAGTGTAGGAACATGTGGCAAAGGAAATCCTAGCAAAAAATCAAAATACGTCACATGTCATTCTTCTCTTCTGCATGAGATGTGGAAACTCAAACGGCCATAACTTTCACTCGTAAACTCTAAATTACACAAAACTGGTCTCATTAGAGTGGTTTATTCATGCAATTCACTTTAGAATTAAGTGATCTAGAATTTTTGAGATAGGTGGATAAAATAGGTAATAAAAATCTTAGAATTGAAGATGTGGTACCTGGTGGCTCAACCACTAGAACTTAATGGTGCCAATTTGTACAGTCTGGTGGCATACAATATATTTAAGGGACATGTTGGATTTGGTGGATAAATTTGGAGGCGTCCATACCTATACTACAAATATGGAACCCATACTCATTTAATGTGAATTTCAGAAGAAATCGGTTCCAACGCAATGGTCCTTTCATCTCTCTCTCTCCTTCTCTGTTACACTTATCATTTCTCTATAAACATGGAACTCATGCATTGTAAAAAGGATCCCTCTTTGTTGTAATGACACCATGTCAAAATGGTGGTCGACTTCCCATGAGTTTCAAACCTTTACAATGGTAACCTTCTGCCATGAATGTAACCCACTGTATATTATTTAAGCAATAAAATAAAGCATTTTTGGCTATTCTCTAGCATATTCTTATGTTTTATGTGTTTTGTCTATCTATTTCCTTCTTTAGCATGTTGTTTGCATTTCCTACTTACAGGTTTCCTTCTTCATGTGTTGTTAATGGTAAGAAATGTAAATTATCATTGTTTTATTCGGTTTCACATCTATCTTCTCTCCCCCTCATGTTTTCTCCCTTTCCTTCCCCTTGTGGGGAGTAATCAACGATTTTTCTGGTGTTATAAAATCTTTTATCTTAGGATTTCCCTTTTCATAAATCTCCTAACCCTTGTCCCTTAGATTGTTAGATTAGGTTTATATTTTTTTATTTTTATCTTTAGGACTAGATTAAAATTAGGAATAGGTATAGGAAGTCAACCTTCTCTAGAGGTTTGTCTCAAGAAACAAGTCCCAAAACTTGGAGACAGTCCCATGTTGTCTCATAATCATGGTTTTTTCATAACTCAGGTTAGGGTGCAATTTTGAACTCCAATAGTTTTGGCACACTCAATGGTACATGATTTAAAGGGGATATTTGTAAGGAAACTCATTACAACATTTTAGCCATCTTGGTGACTTCATTGCTCCAAAAATTTTGGCATTCCTGATGGGATGATTCTAATGAGATTTTTAACTTTATACCAGCAAGGTTTATGTTTTCTTGGTCATTTCTATCCTTTGGAGGCATTTCTCAACACATATGATGACTCCACTATTCCAAATAATCCATTTTATCAACTAATAGACCATCTTTCCATCATATCATATTCTCTTTCCATGAAGTTATGTAATTATGACTTCATATCCTCATTAGAATCCTCATTTGCAGAAATAATACCATTTAAATCCACCTTTATACCTTCAAAATACTCCTCCAAATAAATATTATGAGCCTTATCACGAGGAATATACATATCAATCAAACCATGTTGATATTTATGATTATCCTATTAACCATAGTGCCTTTCAATAATAAGAATATGTTAGTATTTAAATACATATTCAAGAAATAGTGGCAACCTTGCTTCAAAGAAAGGATGCATACAATGTCATGATAACTAAACTACATATTTTTAGTAAACCTTGTTAGAACATAATGATCAAGTGGTCTGGCCAACCTTTAATGTATATGGGTACATCACTAGTATATAGGTTAATATTTAATAATATGAAATATTTCTATTTCTATTATTAAATATGCTAACCTAGGTATATACTTTAGATTAAATATTTAATATCATGAAATGATTATATCTCTAATATTAAATATTATAAACCTAAGTGTATGTGTTAACCATTTGAGGTTGAAAATGTGGGTTGAGAGACATACCCGATCACCTTATATAAAAAATACTTTAGGTCCTTATTTGATATATTCAAGAAATATATCAAAGGAAATCCATATTTATTATAATCCTCAAATTCTAACATGGTAAATTAAATAAATTAAGATCAAATCTTTTGTATTTTATTTATTTAATTTGTACTTGTTTTTTCAACTAACCCGAAAGGGTATTTAAAAGTATCTAGTCCCCTTATTTTTATCCCCAATTTATTTTGGCATTACATTTGTGCAATTAAACTCTCGGTAATTTTTTTAGGGTTTTTCAATTTTAAATCCCTAAATTTTTTTTTTTTTTGGGGGGGGGGGGGGAGATGTAATATGATATGATTCTTAATTTCATTTACATTTTGTAAATTATATGGAATTAATATTTATTTGGAGATTGATGTGTGCACAGGTGAAAGGGGCTTCAAATATTTACTTACGTGAAAGTCACAGATAGAAAAAGAAAGAATTTATTACTATATGAAATAATTTTCATGTTTTCTATAATTTTGAATGTTTCTAGGTTAAATATTTTGGGAGGTAAATTCATACTTGTATTATTTGGTCTCCTCTAAAAGGATTTGAGTTGAAAAACTATAGTTTATAGTTAATCTATAACTATATCCTATATAATTTAAAAACTAGATTATTATTTTTAAAGAAAAAATATATATAATATAGAGTAAGGTTTATATAATAATTTATAGAAACATCATATTAAAATTTATATAATTTTGTAAAAAACTAGATATTAAAAGCCTTAAACCATATTAAAATTACATGGGATTGAGGGAAGAGTCAACAAACCATATTCTAAGCCTAACTTATAAATCTAGGCATATATAGTTTTTTTTTTACAAAGAAACAAACTTAAGTTTGAATAATATTATATATATATGGTTATTTTAAATCGCTTAAAATATAAATTTTATTACATTTGGTTTATATATATTTTAAAAAAAAACTAAAGTGCTACCTTTTTTTAGTAAGGGGGGTCGTGTTTATTTCTTGGCCATAAAGAGATTACTTTTTAAATTTGAATACTTATTAAATAAAATCTAACATGTTTCCCTAACCATTTATATTATCCATGAAAGGCCCAGGCGGCCCCATTCATTTAGATCTTAGAGTTTATAAAAAATATATAAATAAACCTATTTAAATATTTTTTTAATATAAGAGTGGGAGTGGAGAATAAAATGAGATAATATCTCAGGTATAAATGTAGAACTCTCAAGTATAAATGGAGAATTAAAAAGGGGGGGCTAGTTTATTGGTGGCCCACGTGAAAAGTGGTAAATATTTATTAAAATATTGGTAGTTATAGCCACATAAAAGTTTAAAAGTTTTTACCTTGGAGGAATTATATAAAATATTTTGTAATCTTTCCATACTTTTAAATGTGTGCAGGGTAAAGCTAAGAGTAAATGAAGGGAAGAAACAAGGTTCATGAAAATATGGATTTCACTTTATTTCATTAGTTAGATGAAATGATTTGTCCCCTTTGTAAAATATGCAGGTAATCTACTTGCACCTCGTAAATTCTTTTAACCCAGTCTATGTCATTTAAACCCCTTTAATAAGGGTTATGTGTTTTTTAATATAAAATCAATATACTATAGTTTATAATTTTTATGAACTTTATGTTGTTTTTTATTTTCATTCTATAAATTATATACATTTTTTATAAAAATGTGTATATATTTTTACATTATAAATTATAATAGGTTATTATAATGTGTTAAAATATAACCTCCCTAATATTATACAGAAAAAAAAAATCTAGAATTTCACATTCTCGAAATACATAACAAGTTTTGGCTTCATTAAATTTGTCGGTCAAATGACCGTCATGGTAGACCAAACATAAGACAATATGACGTTCATTTAGATGTTAAATTTAAGCTCGCAGGTTCTAGGAAACTTTTACTTTGTTAAAATTGATGGTCAAATGACCGTCACAATAGACCAAAAAAGTCATTATGATGGTCATTTAGACGTCAAATTTAAGCTAGCTAGATTTTTGTCTATATTAATTTTTTCAGAAATTTGAAGTTGTTATGCATTCTTAGGGGTCTCTTCTTCACTTCTATATGGTCAGAAATATTTTTTATATAAATCTGTGGTATAATGTAGAGCCCTTTATAATGCCGATTATTATTTTGATCATGGGAGGTTAATTAACATGCATTGTAATGACATAATTAGTTATGATGAAATAGTTTCTTTAGATCTGTAAAATTTAGATCCGATTCTATTAAAAGTGTTGTTTTTATCGATAAATATGTATCTAACTCTATGGTAAATTGTATATTATAATGGGGTTTGTTTTATAGGTTTACGAAAATAATGACGTCCAACTATTTCTGTCTTGACAAAACCCAAATCCTAAATGAAACCAACTATAACATTTCAGTCAAAATAAAATTTATGGCGAGGAAACTCTGAATGATTATTTTATGATCTGAGGTTGCTCCTGAAGGTTGTCAAACAATTGTAGATAACATGAATGCATTCTTGCAACGAATGTAAGATACTCTTTTTATGCTTCTACACATTGGTAATATCGAACATCTGAAAGAGGTATGGACACAACTAGAATCCATACATGAAGGATACTTGGTATATCAAGGATAGTAATGAGAATATAATAGCTGAAGGAATTCAAATAAATGATCTATATATTTTTGATGATTTCTCTTATGCATCTTGTTTTATATCTCAAAGTTTGAATAATTCAAAACTATGGCATGAAAGGTTAGGACATGTTAATTATCAAAGCTTATATGAAATGTATAGATATAGTCTAGTGAAATACTTACATGTGTTGTCTTCTTCTCTTAAAGTTACTTCATTAAATGCTTCTAAACGATGGTTTTGATTATGATTTAGTAAATGGTCATGATGACGTTTTGATGCTATAGATGTTTCTAAAACTCTTATCTTCCTAGATAAAAAATTAAATTAGGCTCAATATATGTTAGAAAACTCAAATCCTATTAACCTTAGGAAAATGACCAGAAGCCATAATATGTACCATGCATTAATTACCTTGTATGAACCTGAGCCGTGAAGTATTATAGGGTCTAGGTGGATATACAAAGTAAAATATAATGGTGATGGTAGTACTAACAAACATAAATCTAGACTTATTGCTAGAGGTTTCACTTAAAAACTTAGTATTGATTATGTTGAGACATTTTTTGTAGCTAAAATGAGTACTGTTAGGGCCTTATTTGCAATTTCCACTCAATTTGGGTGGAAAATCCACCAAATGGATAAGAAAAATACTTTTTTGAATTGTGATTTAAAAGAAGAAATTTACATGTTTCAACCTAAAGGATTTGAATAAATTGGTAAAGAAAACTATGTTTGTAAGTTGAAAAATCCTTGTATGGTTTAAAACAAGCTCTTAGAGCTTAGTATGTGAAAGTTGTTTCTTTCTTTAAACTGTTAGGTTTTATTAATTGTTCTTCTAACAATGATATATTCATTAAGCAATAAGGCTCACAAATTATCGTTATATGTATATATATTGATGATTTGCTTATGTTTGGTGATAGTTCTGATTTAATTCATAGGATTAAAGAGAAATTGAAGTAGTACTTTGAAATGAATGAGTTAGGTCTCTCACATCATGTTATTTGTATGATTATATTTCATTCTATTGTTATTTTTCAAAACACAATACGTAACCATTGGATTGAAAAACTTTTTAATGATTGATTGTAAACCATTTTCTACTTCAATGGAAGTTGGAATAAATATTGATCATAAAATTACATTTGAAAAATGTTGATCCTATTTTATATACGTTCCTAGTTGATAGTTTGATTTATCTAACTATAACTGGATCAGATATTTCCTATACAAAAGGAATTACTTCAAAGTTTATGCAAGAACCTTTTTAAGAGATCATTGGAATCTTGTAAAAAGAATTTTTAGATATTTGCAAGAAACAATCAATTATGGGTTGCATTATAATAAGAATGAAAATGCTATCTTATATGGATTTTGTGATTCTAACCATACTGATGTTGTGTTATAAAATTATTGGATATGTGTTCAATTTTTTTGGAGTAGGAACCGTTACTTGGAACAAAAAATACAATAAAAAGTCTCCATTTTTTCTACTGAGGCACAAAATTACAATGGAAGAAGTAAAGAAGGCATGTGGCTACAACAGATGTTGGTAGAGATACACATGGAAGCTAAAGGAAGTATTTAACTTCTATGTGGTGGTCATAGTTGTATTACTCTTGATTAAGAATCTAGTTCAATATCAGAGGACAAAGAACATTGAGATACATATACACTTCACCCATGAGAAGGTGTGAAGTGATGAGATAAATCTAAAGTTCATGTTGACTAAAGAGCATGTTATTGACATCTTCACAAAGTCCCTGAGTGTTGCAAAGTTTTGTCACTTTCGTGAAAATCTTGGATTGTCAGAGTTTCCATTAAGGGGGAGTGTGCATGATAATGTCACCTTCTAGTGGAACTTGGTTTTTATAAAAAGACCTGTGGGCATGTATACCTCCTCAACTTCTTTTTTAGAAAGAAGTGTAGAAAGATCTTAAAGGCGGTATTCAATAAACTCTTTAGTGTTATTGATTTTACTGGTGAACATCTACTACAAGCATATTGTTAAGGAGATACTTGGTTATAAAAGGCTCCTATATGTTTAGGTTCAATAACCTTTTATGAGAACCCGTGAGAACATGTAAAACTCACAAATCATACTTAGCTACTGATCATGGGATGATCTTTGGGATTCCAAATCCTTTTGTACCAAAAGGTAAATTGAGTTTGATAAAGGTGTTATAATTCCTTCAACTAATATGCTAGCCTAAAACCTTTATGGTTTAAGGATTGTAAATCTTGTAGTGTACCACGAGTAGGTAATCTATTGGCATATGTTATGTTATCCCACATAACATTAAGGGGGGGTGTTGGAACATAATGATTAAGTGCTCTAGCTAACCCTTATGTATATGGGTCCATCACTAATATATAGGTTGATATTTAATAATATGAAATATTTATATTTCTATTATTAAATATGCTAACCTAGATATATACTTTAGGTTAAATATTTAATATCATGAAATGATTATATTTTTAATATTAAATATTATAAACCTAGGTGTATGTGTCAACCATTTTAGGGTGAACAAGTGGGTTGGGAGACATACCTGATCACCTTATATAAAAAGGACTTTAGGTTTTCATTTGATATATTCGGGAAATATATCAAAGGTGTGCAGAACAAGTGATTAGGTTTTACCCTTGGTAAATAGGTTTTTAAATGAGAAGGTGAACTTACTTGATGTAAAATAAGTTCTCTGAAGTAAAAAGTTATTTTCAATGTGGTTTTTACCCTATTGGGGTTTTCCACTATACATATTGTGTCACCTGTGTTTTTTATTTCCTGTAAGTATTTCTTTATTTACTTATGTTATAAAGTAATCTTTATTTAAATATTTATTATAACATTATGTAATATGTAAGTTGATTAAATCTATATTTATTAGAATCCTTAAATTCTAACAAACCTTTGTCAAGCTAGTACAACCCTTAGCATAAGCTATAGGTATTGTCTAATACTCTAAATGTAATGGTTGAAGCTTTAAATATATTGTTATATTCATTTGAACAAAGAGGAGATAATACATCTAGTTGTGAGGAACCTTGTCAATGGGGTAATTCTTCACCATCACCAAGTAACTTATCCATTCCTTTTTTCCATCCTACACTTACTCATCCAAAATACCATATACCTAGCTTTCTCAAGAAACCTCCTGCCACCCCTTCTCCTCCACAACAAAATTTTACACCTCCTACATTATTTGAACCTTTGCAAACTAAATCAAGAGCTCAATAAATTCCTCATTTCACAAAACCTAATTTACATGTATCTGAGCATCATGAAAAACTAATTTTATACCATTAAGCATTGCAAATCAACCCAAAAACTAACTAAACAATTACTTGCTTTCCTGATGATCCATTCCTCACTACAAAACATCTTGAATATTTCATGGCAAATGTGAATGTTATTCATTATTATAGACAAAAAAATACACATGCATGCCTACAGGGGAAGGTTGAGAAGGAGATAATAAAAGTAGAGGATTGGATTTATGAGTGCAAGGAGGAGGCTATTTTTGTAAAAGATAAAGAAGAAGAAGAAGATGATCAAAAATATCTCGACTCCAAATGTAGTGTTCATGATGACACCTTGTTCATAGAGGTTACTGATTTTTGTTATTTTACAAAACCAACTTTGGAGGAGGAGAAATGTGCTTTAGAAAGTTTAGATGCAGAAGAGATCAAAGAGAGATCATTTCCATCAATTTAAAATGAATTTATTTATCTAGCTTTTCTTACAACTAATGAATCAAAGGAGGAACACAAGGAAGATGAGATCTAAAAGGGAGTGTTATATACAGTTAGACCATGAAGAGGCTTAAGTTTTATCAAATTTGGAATATTGTGTTGGTGAGGAAGAACCCATTTAACTCACTAGTTTTGTATTCTCATAATCTTTCTTCCACCATAAAGAGCCTCTTTCTAATGAATTCTCCCTTAGACCTAAGAAAGAGGAAGAAATTATAGTGAAGGCAGATATATCCTTGAGTCTTTCTATCAATTCAGTTTTAGAGAAAAATCATCAAGAAGAGAATGTAGAAGAAAAGATTCGTCCAACTAATTCATTTAATCTTCATGATGTATTTGGGGATGAGAAAGATAATGATGAACCAATTTCCAAATTAGAGGTCATCATGAAGGAGACTAAGTGATCTATGGAAGCAAAACAAAGTTTAAATCAACTTGCAAACATGCTTTATGATGAAGAAGAAAAGGAATGTGCTGCTAGTAGCTCCATTAATGGCATTGCACACAAATAAGATGGGAAAAATCAAAGGATCAACCCATGCTTGATCACATATTTGGCTATCCTAGAGACAAAAATAAATTTTCCAATGGTAATGATCACTTTAAAGCATGAGGATGGTCATCAAATCACCAAAGGTTAGATTCAATTCCTCTCAAGCCCAAATACAGATCAAGTATGAGACATATATGTATTTTTTTCAGTTAATACTTTGTGCAAGAAGGTGGAAAATTGGTTTTAAAATAGTTTTACACTATCATTAAGGACCATGTCCATTGCAAAATTAGTTACATGGCTCTAAATTAGTAAGAAAGGGAAGTTAAATTTTCTCCCAACCAATATAAGGTTTTGTTTATCTCCCTTTATTTTTGGTTAGATTAGGTTAGGCTAGGTTTATGTTTTGAAAAATATGTTCTTATGTGAACTCTACATGTTCCAATTGGAACATGTATGATTTTCCATTTCGTATATAGATTTGTGCCTTTTTTTACTATTACACAATCCATTTTGGAGCATATCCCATGGTGGAAAATCAGATAATTAGAGCATCATTTATAAGCTTCATTCAAATATTAAAAGATTAGTTTAGTTTAATGTCTTTCATGCATCTTCCTTGGTAAAAAAAAAAAAAGTTTTAGGACAATACTAAAGTTTCATCAAGAACTCCCAAAATCATCTTGAAGAGCATTCCAATATGATTCCAGATTGGTGGTAAGTCTAGATAGTGCTTCATATAGTTCAAGGGTAAGATATTTCAAGTTTTAGATTAGTTTTTCATGTTTTCAAGTTCAACTCCATGCCTAATGGATTGTGAAAGGCCACTGATATTTCAATTTATTAGGTAGATTACCCCGTTGAGTCACCAAAATGTTACCCAAAATTAACTTAGATAACTTATAATGAAATTAGAAGGATCTTGTTTAAAAGCACGCAGAATTTTTTTAAGACATTTGGAAGGTGACTAACATTTTATGATACCCACCAAATTTAAAAGACTCCACTAATTTCCAAAGGGGCCGCTAAACTTTTAAAAACTCACAGCGAATGAGGAGTGACCAAGTGTAACTCATTCTAGGAATTTGAGCGAAAAGGAATGAAATTTGAAGCTCTGACACCTAAAATTAGATATCAAGATGATGTGTGGTACGAGATCAAGAGTGAAAGAAATGAGAATACATGTAAGGATTTCCTAGTTTCCTAAGGAAAATGCATACCGTAGACTCTAAGCGCATGGAATTAACCATCCCGAATAACAATTTTGGGTCCACACGGTGACACAGGTCAAATTTAGAAGGAAAAAATAGGACAGGTGAAATGTGGCAAAAGGAAATTGGAGGGTCAAAGGGACACACATCACGATTCCCGCTCTCCTATGAGGAAAATCATTCCAGGGACTTCAAGTCCATGGAATAAGCCATATTTCACCAGATTTGAAGTATGCATTGGTAAAAAAGAAAGTGACACATAAGGTTATAAACACATAGGCACATGGGGTAAAGGCAAGCCTAACAACAAATCAAAAGATGCCACATGTCATTCTTCTATTCCTTCCAAGGTGTAAAACTTCAAATAACCATAACTTTCACTCCTGAACTCCAAATCATAAAAAAATTGTTTCATTAGAGAGGCATCATCGATTACTTCACACTAACATTAAGAGATCATATATTTAGTTGAGGTAGGTGGGTGAAAATTGTAAAAAACATTCCTAGTACTAGAAATGAAGTTCCAGGTGTCTCAACTACTAGAATTTTATGGCATTACTTTGTAGAGTCTAGTGACATACAATCACTTCAAGGGATGTGTTGGAACTAGTTGCTAAATTTAGAGGTATCCATATTTGTACTATAAAAATGGTGCCCATACTCATTCAATGATAATTTTAGAAGAAATCGGTTCTAGCTTGATGGTCCTTTCATCTCTCTCTTTCTCCTTCTTTCTCCTACTTCTCATTTCTCTAAAAATATAGAACTCATGCATTGTAAAAAGTATCCCTTTATGTTGTAATAACACCATGTCAAAATGGTGGCCAACTTACCATGAGTTTCATACCTTGAACTTGGTCTATGTAATGTATGTTCTCCTTATTCCATGAATGTAACTGATTGTGCATTATTTAAGCAATAAAATCAATCATTTGTGGTTATTCTCTACCTTATTCTCATGTTTAACGTGTTTTTCCTCTTTGTTTATTTATTTGGCACGGTGTGTGTACTTCATACTTGTTGGTTTCCTTCTTCATGTGTTGTTAATGGTGGTTTCCTTCTGCATTGGTGAAACAAGCCCACATTCCATTTAAAGTAGATAATTTTACATTGGGAAGTATTCACAACACAACAAGCTCCAAATGATCTGTTGAGACCCCACTCCATGAGATCCTCCTCCATCACTAGACCTATGTTGATATGAGATCAGTCCAAATGAGAATCAATTAAAAAAATGGTGGAAATGCTCTTTACTAAAGTAGCCACATCCATCCTCATCCCTCCATCCTTGCCACGACTTATATACACCTACAAACAAAGTCAAAGGCATTAAAAAAAAGTGGCCAAGGCTATGCAAAAACTCCATGCATGTTTCCTGCACAAGCAAACAAAAAAAACAGATCAATCTAAAAGAACCTACAGACATGGCCATAGCCATGAAAATTTCCATGGTTGCAACACACATCTATGACCTGTGACCCCAGTCTCCTCCTCATGCCACCAATGAGCTCTGCCTCCCGAGCAGTGACCTCCACGTCCAAGTGACGACCTGCAGATGCATCCACAAACAGTACATAAGCAATAAGAAGCTTAAGAAAAACAAAACAATGATAAGAAATCAATGAGGAGCGGCTACATCACATTAAAAATGGTGGAATAGAAAATCAAAGTGGTTCTTTACAAATTAAAAGCAAAAGGAAGGACTCAGATTAATTTTCTATGCAAAAGGAAAACCCTAATACCACCTCAAACCAACATTCGCCACGTGGAGCCTCTGCACATTGTATTTTAAAAAAAAAGGTTAGTTCAAAATTCACCTTAAATACATCCTACTCAATTTCATATACTAAGCACACAATGTGCCTATGTGGATAAAGGAATAGAATTAGAAGTGTGAAGTGCGTGGTTCGAATCTCACAAGAAACACAAGTTTTTTGAATTTTAAAATTTGGAAGCAAAATTAGAAAAACTACCATAGTTGGAGGTAAAATTGGTGGAAAACCACTGCTAAACCATTTAGTTACAGCTAAACAGGCCTCTCTTTTTTAGCGAGAAAATCCCTAATTTAGGGTAATTTTTTATTCTCTATTAAGCTTGTTTCTTGATTTCGGGCAACATTTGCCAAAAGAAGACCATAAAAAAAACTTCATCTTGGGCCTTTTTTTAAATGGTTTCTGGAATTTTGGGTTGTATTGGGCTTTGAAGGCCACTAGGGCCCGTAAAACAAATTTTTTTTCCTTGCCATTCAATTTTTCATAAATTTTTGAAATTAATTGCTTGCTGCGTTATATTGTACTAATTTATAGGTTTCCATAGTCAACCGAAAATATTGTAACTGCTCAGAAAATGGTAAAAAATGTTGTAATAAAAAATAGTATAAAATTGGTTTTGCAACACTCATGAGATCCTAGATCTCATTCGCAGCATTCAGTATATACGGTGCCTCTTGGTAGCTCTTACGGGTAAAGTTGTCGTGACTAATACTGCACTTAACACCTAATATAGCTAAAACAATGTTATTTGGGTACCGACCCTTTAAATCGAAGAACAATAATAAGGTCACAATGCACACACTATGAGCCATCTCATCCATCTGTGAATGATTGCATGACATAAATCCAGAATGAAAAATTATCCAAGTATATAGTGAAGTTACGCGTGTGTATGAGGATATTTCTTTGAGCCGGTGTCAATAATCGCATAGA
The DNA here is from genome assembly GCA_019776745.2 of Taxus chinensis. Taxonomy (NCBI): domain Eukaryota; kingdom Viridiplantae; phylum Streptophyta; class Pinopsida; order Cupressales; family Taxaceae; genus Taxus; species Taxus chinensis. Next base: position 175,841,700 of record CM034151.1, read on the forward strand.
CCCCTTTTTGTACTTTCTTAATACCACATATTGAATTCTTTCACGTACGTTAACACCTCTTTCACGTACCATCGGGTATATCAAAATGACAAGATTCTTCCATGTACCGAAGGTTATATAGGAAGGGCGCGTATATAGAAAGGTTCGGTATATTAGACTGATGGTATATAGATTGGGAGACCTAATACCTAGAGTGATAAGAGCCAAATCCTGTAAGTGATCTCTATAAAATGGGCACCAATGCCCCAATTTTTCTTCTTCTAGATTCATAACTACTCAGAGGAAACAACTATGCTACAAGGAAGATATAAATCGAGACACAACTTGAGTTTGAAGAAATATGGCTTGTTTTGACTGGTACTTTGACTCGATCAACAACTAATACAACACAACAGAGGCAGTTTGAGAGAGCAGATCAGAAAACCAAAGTCATCATCTTGTTTGGAGTGTCTAACAATGTGCAACCCCAAATTTAAGATGCCATAACAGCCAAAGAAGCATGGGATAAACTGAGCACAGTGTACGAGGCCAAAAACAAGAATGTTATACTAAATTTGTAGATTCAGTTACACACATTGAAGTTCAAGCAGAATGAGAAAATTGAAGCTTTCTTAAGAAGAGTTACATAGTTGATGGCTTCACTTCTATCCCTGGGAGAAGTAGTATCAGATGATGCTCTCATTCCCATTGTTCTGAGAGCACTCCCCTCTTCTTACCTCATTTTTGTCACAACACTAAACGTGTCATATACGACCGTTAGTTTTGACAAATTAGTAAACTTCCTGCAATAAGAAGAAGCCATTCATAATAAGGATGATGAAGAGGAGTAGGAACTTTCTTCACATAAAAAATGGAAAGGAACAGGTAAAGGAAAACTTAATTCCTTTCAAAAGTACCAAAATCAAAATCAATATCAAGGGGATAGACAACAGAAGAAGCAATGTCCAATCTGCAAAAGAGGACATGACCTAAAAGATTGTTAGTATAATACTTACAAGAAAGGTTCATCTAGTAACTCTAGACCTCAAAAAAAATAATCTTACGAAGGAAATTATAATAACAATAATAGGCAGAAAAAGGGAAACTGGAATAGAAGACCCCATCAGCAAGGTAATATTGGTAAGGAACAAGAATAGTTAGAAATGAAGACTACTTATATATTGATCGATAAAGTGAACCATCCACATCATTTAGTGATGTCTGGTATGTTTATTTGGGAGGCACTCAACACATGACCAGCCACAGAGATTGGTTAACCTCAATGAGGGACACATCTTAGGAAAACCATGTTTCATTTGGTGATGATTCTTCATATTCAGTTCAGGGATTGGGAACATTTCTGTACTGCATAGTTCACGCAACTATAGACTATCAGTTGTCTTATATGTCCTTGGGTTGACAAAAAATATACTTTTAGTTAGTCAACTCCTTGATCACAACCTGAAAATTGACTTTGATAGTCATTCAGACAAGACAACATGTTTGATTCGAGACAAATCAAGAGGCTCAAAAATATTTACAAAAGCCTCAAATGTGGGACGCATGTTCCAACTTGATTTTGTTCACAGAGATGATCAAAAACTTGTGGCTAAGCACTCCACCTCAACACAGTTATGGCATCAGAGACTTGGTCATGTAAGTTTCAAGTATCTTAAGACACTTCACCAGCGTAATATGGTACATGGGCTACCATCTCTTCAAAAGGAGACAAACAAGTGTCCTCACTGATGAGCTTGAAAACAACATAGGGATTCATTCCAGAAGAGTACATATTGAGCTCTTGGTCAACTTTATCTGGTTCATACCAATCTTTACGATTTGATGTAACCAAGTCATTCTGGATTTTAGTACTTCATGCTATGTGTTGACAACTATTCAAGGAAAATGTGGATTTTTTGTCTTCACAAGAAAAGTGAAGATTTTGAAACTTTCAAGAAGTTCAAAGTAGCAGTTGAGAATGAAACTAGTCATCACATTAGAACTCTCTGCTTAGATCAAGGAGAGGAATTCACAAGTGACTTGTTCAAATAATACCTACAAACTCATGGTATTCATCGATAAATGCCTCCTCCACACACACCACAACAGAATGGTGTTGTTGAGAGAATAAATCATATTATCATGGAAATGATTTGATGAATGATCAATGATTCTGGACTTAGAGAGACATTCTGGGTAGAAGCAACAAAAAAAACAGTGTATTTGTTTAACAGAGTGCCCACAGTTGCTCTTGAAGGAGTAAGACCACAAGAAGCACGGTCAAAATAGAAACCATCTATTACACACCTGAGAGTATTTTGGTGAAAATAAAACATGCAGATACCAAAGAAGAACATAAATAAATTGGACATGAAGTCACAGAAACTCATATTCATTGGGTATAATGAAGAAACTCTTGGGTACAAATTGATGGATCCAAAGACCAGAAAATTCTACACTAGTAGAGATGTTGAGTTTTTTGAGAAGAAGGATGCAGAGTCTCCTCCTCTAGACTCACCTGATGTAGATTCTTCACCAGTTTTAAAAATTGAAGTTGATGTTCCCACAAATGATGATAGTGACGATGGGGATGATGGTATAGATATGATAGAACCACGACCCATGAGAACAGTTCAATGTATGCCCAAGTGGTGTACTAGCACATTACGAGATGTAGTAATCGATGCTCCATCGGATACATCCACCCCTGGACCATGGAATCGCAGTAAAGCAAGAGAAGAAGTTAACTTTACTTTTATACATAGAGTAATTGAGTCTTATGAGCCCTTTACAGTCCAGGAATCCCTACATTCAAAAAATTGGAAAGATTCCATGGATTCTGAATATCAATTAGTGATGAAAAATAACACTTGGTAGCTTGTCGATCTTCCACTAGGGAAGAAACCCATTGGATGCAGGTGGATATTTAAAACAAAGTACAAAGCAGATGGGACAGTGGACAAGTATAAACTGAGACTAGTAGCAAAGGGGTATAAACAAAAAGAAGGCATAGATTACGAGGAGACATTTTCTCCCATAGCTAAGATCAAAATAATCAGAATGATCTTTTCTCTAGCTGCATAATTTGACTAGAAAGTACACTAGATGGACATAAAAATTGTTTTCCTAAATGAAGATTTACAAGAAGAAGTATACATGACTCAACGTGAGGGATATGTAGTACTCGGTCAAGAAGCAAAGGTATGCAGACTCAGGAAATCTCTGTATGGCCTTAAATAGGCACCCCGAGCATGGTACATTAGGTTTGATGAGCATCTCGTACAACATGGATTTTTTAGAAATCCATACGATCCCAATCTTTACCTCAAAAAGCAAGGGGGGAGATTGTGATTTCTGTTGTCTATGCCAACGATCTAGTCATCACTGGAATTTTAGTGAAGATGATCGATGCAACGAAGAAAAATCTTAATAGATCATTCAACTTGATGCATTATTGTCTTGGACTGGAAATATGGTAGAAAGAGAATCACATTTTTTTTCTCAGATGAAATATACCAAGACAACAATTGAGAAATTTAGGATGATGGATTGCACACTAATTACTACACCTATGGAGAATAGATTACAGTTATCTCGTTCAAATCCATCTCCTGAGGTAAGTGCCACTCTCTATTGGTAACTGATCGGGAGTCTCATTTACTTGATCTACACTAGACCAGATATCAGCTTTGCAGTGAGCTTTTTATCCAGGTTCATGCAAGAACGCAAAGTTTTTCATTGGAAAGTGGAAAGGCACATCTTGAGATATATCAAAGGATCAGTGGATCTTGGTCTAGAATATAATAAGACTAAAAACTTCTTCTTGACTAGATATTTGGATTCAGATCATGTTGGTAACATTGATGATATAAAATCCACTTCTGGATTTGTATTCTTTATGGGATCTGGACCAATATCATGGGGAAGCAAGAAACAACACTTTGTTTCTCGCTCTTCCACAAAATTCGATTATCGTTCTGCAGGAGAATTTTTCTATGAAGCGATATGTCTACTTCACATACTATAAGGAATTGGAATACCATAGGAGAAACAAACCACCATGTATGTTGATAATGAAGGTGTTCTCAAACTTGTTCGTAATCTAATGTTTCATGAGAGAATAAAGAAAATTGAGGTACAAGTTCAATTTATATGTGAGCATGTGTTGAAGCACAACATCCAGCTTCAATTTTGTTCAATAGTTGAACAATGAGTAGATATCTTCACGAAGTCACTTACATGTGACAATTTCGAGTTGTTCAGAGAATTCCTCTCCTCATCCCTTAGGACAATGCACAATTAAGGAGGGGAATGTTAGGTTAATTAATTATGCATTATATAATTAATTATTTAATTAATGTTATTAATTAAATAATGTTTTTATATGGTTATATTTCTTCATAACCATCTAATTGTCTTTATTTTTGCATGCGGGTGTGGTTATATTGTTTTAACAATATAATTGTAATTATTCAATTATGCTTCCTAGATGTAATATTAGAAGCTTATGTAATCTCGAATATGTTTGCACCTATGTAAATTAGTTTCTTGTTTGTATTCAACATTACAATACCTATAAGTATTGCAGCTCTTTCCTGTGTAAATGGTTGATTGAGTTTAATTGTTGCTCAATCTACATTTTTCTAGGGTTATCACCTCTTTTATCTAAGGATTTATATTTTCATGTATTTCCTTCTAACTATGGTCCGTTGGATTATGATATTAGTTTTAGATAGTTTTATTTTCAGCTTTAGGATAATTTTAGCAATAGGAATAGGTAGAGGAATCCAACCTTCTTTGGTGTTCTGTCTCAAGCAGTAAGTCCCACAACTTAGACATAGTCCCATGTTTTCTCAAAATCTTGGGTTTTTCATAACTCATGGTAGGGTGAAATTTTGAGCTCCAATGGGTCTTCCTAATCTATTGGTACTTATTTTCTTATCTTTCACCTTCCAATTCTATTTCACCTTGGACCTCTTCTTATCTTTTCTCTATCTTCCTCTTTAATCCTTTAATGGGTGAGTTTTCTTTACTTACCACTTCTCTTAACTTTCTTAACTTTTAACAATTTTATTATTTCAATAGGAAACCTTCTCAGACACTAGTTGATGTAATCAAGGTGATGTACTAATTAAAAATATAACAACAATGTTAGTTGTAAGATCAACTTAATCCAAATATTCCAATATGTCCAAATACTCAAGAACTCCCAAAATGCATACAAGTGTCCAAATTCATAACATTCATGATTCAATGTTATTATTACCTATTTTTAGCTCAATGTTATCAACTAAACATGTATTCATATCTTCACAAAGAATCAAAACTGTATTTCACTTCATTAACCTTTTAAGCCCTGTTAAGAGCTTTTAGCCCTTCTAAATTATAAAATTTATAGTATATAAATTTACACAAGGACTTCAAAAAAAATGAAAGTATTTTTTATCACCCTTTATCCTATTTCAAATTATTGAGAATTTTTAGATCTTGACTCTTAAATCAACTCCTTCAATTTTCTCCTTACTGTTTTCCAACTAGCCCTTATATTAACCTTATTTTTCTCCTAATCTTCCTTGACTAGTTTATAGACTCAAACGTGATGTGGGTGTATCCCTAATGATTGTAGGTATTTAATTTGGAGATTTATGGATATTTAGATTATTTTTGCAACTGTATGAAATGAGTGTTCTACTACAATATATCAAGACTTCCATGTTAGAAAATGAGGTGGTTTTTACGTTCTTATATATGGTTTTGTAGATGATTTATCTAAGAAAATATTATCCAAATGAATTATAAAACTAAAAAAGATTCAAATTAGAAGGTGAAATTCCATAACATATTGGTCCAAGACTTTATAAAGAGGTTATGACTGTATTGAGTATGACTTTGACCAAACTATGCAACTCTAGGAAGGAGAAAAAAATGCAAAGTGAAGTTTTGAGATAATAGGTAGATGTTTCTCTATTGATTTGTTCCATTAAATTCTTAAAGTTTGTTGACATGTCTACGTGCAAGGATAAATAAGATAAACAATAGATGTTAGAAAGTGCTATGTCAGAGTAGAGTTCAGTTCTATTTATCATAAAAAGAGCGCATAGTCAAATAAAGGGTTTCTAAAGTGTAAATTACCAAATATGAGTGTCTAAATTTTACCCTATTTAAGTATGAAATTGAAAATTACATGTTCAAAGGAAAGTGTACCTGATTGTGTATACACACTTTTTGTTTTCTCAAATGTTTTCTTTTGCAACTATGTTGTTGTTCTTGGTATTGGTATGCCTTCATGAAAAATCCTACAAAATATAGTACAATCAATGTCAATGCTAGATAATTGACTGTAAATAAATATAACTCATAATATTAAATATTTACAATTGCATATATGTAAAGCGAAAATATGTAAACAAGAAATGAATACACTTGTTTTCTTGTTTATCATGCTTTGAGATTTTTCATTTCTTTAATTTCACTTAAGGATTGGGGGAGACAATTCCCAATGTCAAGGAGAAACCAAAGTGTTAGGTTCATGAATCCCAACATGGAAATGTGCATGAAAAAGAAGAAAAAGAGGTAAAAATGCACCCCTGATAAGGAATATGACCATGTATAAATGTTATTGAGAAGCTTTAATATATTCCCCTTAAAGTATAATAATAGAAAAAATCCTACCAAAGAAGACATTATTTACTTCATTTCTTCTAGAACCCCATAGATCACACCACTACCGATGAATCTAGACTTGATTTTGTAAATAAGGACATACCATTAAAAAGAGAACAGGCTCCCCAAAACTCTCCACATATGCCCATGAATTGAGTATGAATTGAAACAAACACTAAAACATGATGAAAATGTTGCAAAAATGCTAAAATAGGAAGGAAGCCCATGCCCCCAATATTCCTGGAAATGAAACTGAGTTAAGAACGAACAAAAAATTTCACGCCTCTTGTACTATTTTGAACTAATTAATCCAAGTGTTAAAATTTGTAGAGAAACTTGTACAAACATGTGAAAATAAGAAAACATGCTAATTGAATAACTGAAATTTCCCTTGATAAAAAACATGTGGGGGACCAAGACCATACTGTATGGTATTAGACAATTGTATAGTTTTAACCCTATAACTTTTTTTTTCTAAAATTTTGTGTGTAACTACATTTCTATGTTCTTGTGCCCTTCTTATACCTACATCTTCCCATAAAAGTATTTATGTATCTACTTAAAATGTAGAATAAACCTGGATAGATGCCCCCTCATTTGAGACATGTGGGATAACCATGTTTGAGCATGTGGCACAAAATAAATAGGTGTATAATTTTGAAGGATATGAATGAGAAGATGTGTAGGGTGTAGAAGAGGTGGCCATGTTAGATAACTTGTACATGTAAAATAAAATGTGTTTTCACATGATGGAAACCATGGTGCACAACAAAAACAATTCTAGAAAATAACAAGGATAGTAGTTGAATGTAATGAAAAACTAACAGTAATGGAAAGATAAAAAAATAACTGCAAACCTCCCTGTAGCCTTCCAATGCAACCTCAAGTAACATTGTGTGAGCTTTGAGATGTGTAGCCTTGTGAATGATTGATTATGTGTTCTCTTAAATGACCTCCAAACATTGATTTACCAATGCTATGAAAACATTTTGAAAGCTTCTAATATACAAATATTGGAATGAAAATTAGAAGAGTTTTTTTTTTTGTAAATCCAAGAGGATTTGTAAAAGGATGAGCCTAAATTTTATAGAGGTTAAAGTTCGTTGGAGATTGGTTGAAGATAGTTGAATGCATATGATCAAGATAGAATTTTAGGGGACCAAACAACTACAGGAAGATACATTCCATTTAAGGGAAGTAAAGGAATAATTTGCAAAATTTGCATCCGGAAAGGTGGTTATAAATGTAATTTAATTTCCCTACCTTTCTAGGATTTTAGAATCTAAGTTGACTAGATTGATGAAGTGGAGTCCATGTGGAATTTATTGGGATGAGAAAAGTGGAGTCCAAGTGGAAATGATAATGTGCACACTAATTAATTAATCATTTAATTAATAAATGATAATTAACTTTGCTAATAGGGGTACTTAGGATTAATGTAATTAGTCCAAAGGGTGCAATGTGTATGATTTAATCAATTTAATTAATAAATCCTGAAGAGGTGACTAATAGGATGTGCTAGGACAATACTGGAAATAAATGTATGATTTAGGTTTTCTACATTTTCCCCTATTTAAAATTCTATTGCGAAGTAATAGTGCTTTAAATATAGTAGACACATGCAAAGTAGCAAGCAAAAAGAAATGAAGCATTAGGATGCCTCAAAAAGTAAGATAGTAGAGGAATTCCCCCTGAAGTGGGTGGATGACGTATCAAGGTGGTGGATGAACGTAGGGATTGAATCGAGTATGGGAAGGACTATGCTCATAGCATGAACATCATTTGGAGAATAAATTTAGAACAACATTATTTTTTTTTGTTGTACAATAGATTTTTCACCATGATTATGAAAGAATAAAGATGGTTAACTCAGATGTATGTGAACAAACACACACACAACAAAAGAAAAGATAAAAAGGAAAAAAGAACTATTATAAAAAGTAGGTGCATGCATCAAGGTTATAAAGGAACCAAAATGTAATCACACTACTTGCAAGTGATAAAAAAAGTAAACATCAACAATGAAACACATAGTAAAAAAGAAGACAATCAATTATGTCACTAAATCATGCCACAATAAATATTAAGTACATGAAAAAAGGAAGAAAAATGGGTGCAAGTCCCACTGGTTGTGCCAAAATGAACACAATGAAAAACTAACAGTAATGGAAAGATAAACAAATAACTCTAAACCTACTTCTATCCTTCCAATGCAACCTCAAGTAAGGTTGTGTGAGCTTTGAGCTATGTAACCTTGTGAATGATTGATTGTGGGTTCTCTTGAATTACCTTTGAATGTGGATTGACCAATACTATGAACAAATTTTGAAAGCTTCCAATATACAAATATTGGAAGCAAAATTAGTATATTTTTTGTGTTGTAAATCCAAGAGGACTTGTAACAGGATGAGCCTACATTTTATAGAGGTTGAAGTTGGTTGGAAATTTGTTTAAAATAGTTGAATTCATATGCTAAAAATAGTATTTGAGGGGAAAAAATAGTTGCGGGAAGATAAATGACATTTAGGTGAAGTAAATGAATTAATTAGTAGAAGTTACATTCGGAAAAGTGGTTGTACGTGCAATTTAATTTTGCCACCTTTCTAGTATTATAGAGCCTCAGATAACAAGATAGGTGAAGTGGAGTCCATGTGGAGTTGAATAGGATGAGGAAGTTTGGTCCAAGTAGTTGTGATAATGTGCACACTAATTAATTAATAATTTAATTAATAAATGATAATTTTAGCTAATAGGGGTACTAAGGATTAATTTAATTACCAAAGGGTGCAATGTGTATGATTTAATCAATTTAATTAATCAATCATGAAGGGTTGAATAATACGATGTACTAGGAAAATATTGGGAACAAGTGTATAACTAAGGAATGTCTACAGTAGTAACTAAATAAACCAATAGGAATAACATATATAGAAGAAAATAATAACAACAATGCATTTAATTGCAAACAATGACATAGAAGAACATATAATTTGTTTTAGGGTTGCAAACATGTGACACCCATGGTGTCATAAGAAAATAAAGAATTGTAGGCCTACAAACAAAAGAACATAATTGTAGACACAAAATCACACACTTTGGGTAATTATCTAGTCCTGATTACAAACTACTATTCATATGGTTCCTAAGTAAGAAAAGTATTTATTAACCCATGTATTTAGTCACCATTCTTTGCTTTCTGTTAAAAATTTTGTAATAAGGGACCAAGAACTAAACATTAGCTATCACCACCTAAGGTTGCATCCATCTAGGCATATAAAGGCTCTATTGCATCCGTCTAGCACTATTATAAGGGATACAAGACCTGGTTATTCTGCATACACTTCATAGGAGGGAAGTTAATTCTATTTCATGAACAGATTTATTACATTTGTTTACATATATCTTATTTCCTCGATATCAAGTGTAGGTCAAACAAGATCCACCTAGGGAAAGAGTCTACACACACATAAAACTACATTGGTTATGAGATGTGGTGTAGCGCTCAGTCATAAGTTCACCATTGTGGTAACTAAGGATAGTTTTACCCCTCATTCTACATCTTTCTTTTGTAGGATTTAATGTCTATTTGAGTGTTTTAAAGGTTCATATTTCATTGAATGTTTACAATGAGCTCCAAAATATTGATGCAACCTCAGAGCAACCAAAGGTGACTAGAGGATAACACCTTGCCATACCTCATAGGAGGTTTTATAACTTTTTCCACGGACCTCGTTACCTAGAAACAAGCCTAGGACACCCTTGTCCCTCTTCAAGCACCTCAGTCCAACCTATCTATTTGGATCTACATTTTTCTAGGTCTCTGTACAACGCTCATATTGTTATGTTCACCTATTTACCACTCCAACACAATCCATATTTCATTGTAAACTAGCTAAGGAATATCATCATCTCTTTGCACTTAGGGTTATGTAATTTATTGCTTAGTTTTATTAAGTATCATTTTTGTACTTAATTACATATTTATTTTACTGTTATAATAGGATCATATTAGGAATACATTTCACCTTTAACTTAATCATTTTTGTGAACCTGAACTTGATCTAAACACTCTTAGGATGCTCATTATTCCCATATTTCTAGGATCTCTTCATCATGAGTATCTCCATTAATGATTTCTTGCTTATCAATTATCAATTAAGATATAGAATCAGAACTTTGTTCGCTACTACTGGAATCCTTGCTAATATGCGTCTAGATTCAGTATACCAAAGATTTGTTGAGGCATTCTATGAGCATATTGCTTTCATGTCTAATCCTTGAGATGATATTTCTAATTTTGACAATGATCTACCCTTGCATATCATGATTCACATTTATAATATGGGTATCAAGTGTACTTTAATTGATAATTGTCTGAACTAAATCTATGTCCTATGTTATTCCTTGAAAAGATTGTTCTTTCAGCTGCAAATGTTAGTCCATCTTGTCTTTCCACTCAGGCATATGATGGTTGTGTTCATCCATGCATAGGTCACATTTCTCTTCCTATCACTATAGGGCCCAAAATCCTTAGCACAATTTTATTTTTCATTGAATTTATGATTTCATAGAACTGTTTACTTGGTTGGCCATGGATCCATGCCATGTAAGCATTTCCTTCTATAGTGCATCACTGTGTCAAATTCCTACATGAGGGCATAGAATATACAGTTCCTAGTGATCGTGACCCATTCAAATACTACGATTGTGATACTAATACTACAATTCCTACTTCAAGATTTGATACTATTGATGAACCACAACCCATTTATACTCTGAATCATTTACCACCACTTGAAGGTGTTATTTTCATGCGAGATGCACTCCCATATATATAACCACCTCCTCTTACTACTACTACTGCTATGGTAATTTATCGAGGGCCTACCTATACATCAGATGTCATTCCTCCTACTTCACTATCGCATGTACATCCACCATTATCAAGTCCTCCCTTTAAATGTATAATTTTCATAAAAAACTTTTATTGAGAGAATATTCTATTTGATCTTAGTTGTGATGAGACTATATGAACACATGTTGGGTTAGCTCGGTTAGGCTTTACAGTTGACGATATTTTTTCCCCACCTCATGATCATCATCCCCACCATGGGTTTGTTTTCATCACTACTTCTTATGTACTTTGAGTCTTTTACCTCATAGTTTTTCTTGCACATGCCTCTCACACTTCTCTACTCACACTTGGAAAGTCTTGGCTTGACTATATTGAGGGCACCATAGATCCTGATCATATTGATATTTCATTTCATATTCCTTTTGGCCAAGTATTCATTTGCAATGTCTCATTCTCATTCACTAGTATGGACATGGATGACCATTACCTCCTTTATCTGATGACGAGTACATTATGGGCATGTATAATTTATGTCTTAATGGCTCCTTGCTTGATCAACCTAACACTATCACTTATCAAATCTCATATGCTTCAATTTTTTGTTTTTCTCATGAAAATGATGACCTCCTAGATGATGTTACTTTATCTCTTTTCTCATTATATAAATAGCAGGCATAACAACTTCCCCCCCCCCCCTCTAGCACCAAAACAAATTTTAATTTATCATCAAGCACACCTAGACTATCACATACACACATATAACATCATTTCCTGATGACACACTCATGTTCTTATGGTTCCTACACTAGTGTTGAGGGTTCTCTTATAATAAGAACCCCATTTCATCTTCGCATTACATGCTTCATCAACACACACACACACACACACACACACACACACACACACACACACACACACACACACACACACACACACACACACACACACATGACATAATCAATCATACATAAATACATTTATTATTATCTATCACTATTCTTGCATATGACACAATATTTCATCAACTATCACGTCAACTATACACTATCAATTACACTTCATCATCTTCACATCTCACCTATCTGTCTATTCCAAACATCATTCATCAAATAAAACACTCAACATTACACACTTGAGGGGGTATCACACTTACTCCCCATCCAAATTTCATCCTTATCAACTTTCATGCATCTTACATACATCACATTTATTCTTTTACATTCACAATACACATTTCAATACATTTTCATCGTCGTTTCCTGATGACGCACTATCATGTTGTGGTTCATACTTGAATTTTGAGGGCATCCTATATGCATGAACCTCACACATTTCACACTAAAAATATTCAAAATTCATATTTATAGCATTTCTTAGTCACACTACATATCACACATTACACACCTCACACATTACACATTATACATACACGATATCTTCCTCTCATAGCTCCTATCACACACTAGGTGAATTAATCACTATACATGTTCACATTACACCTCTCTTACATATAATTCTACACATTGTAGTCATTATCCTATGGTCCATTCTAGTACTATGTTCCATACTTGAATGCCAAGGATATATATATATCTCAAATGCACCTCATAACACTCACACATTTAATCAACTTGCTCATTCACTCACGCGTTTACATTCTATAATTTACACTTTTATGAGACATATTTTTAGTAACCACATACACACCATTTCTCGATGACTTACTCTAGTTTACAGTTCATTCTTGGCTGCTAAAGGGGCATATACAAATGAACATCATTGGATACATACAAATCCACTTGGGGGGTACGTTGCTCCTATCATTCAAAATACATTCCATTCTATCTCATCCACATCATACTGCACATCTTGGTTGTATTTGCTCTTTCTTACTTATGATTTTACATGTTTACTTTATTACACATGTTAGATAGATATCTTGTATGTCATTATCTTTACCATACACACATGTGTGTTCACTATATTTCTAGTTGTGATCGTAGATTCTAAAAATCTATTACACGTAGTATGGATGCTTGGCACAATACCTATTACCAATCCCACAGAGGCTCTTAGGGAATACAATTTCATACACTATTGGTGCTATTGTTTAATTTTGATTCCTAACATATTACTTTATTAGATTATAAATGCTTTGACATACTTTTTATATCACTAATATTCTAATGGGTGCTTCATGTGAAACATCTATTTGCACTGATATTTTATTCCATGGTTTTTTATTACATTCTTTTCCTTTGTTTTCTATGTATGCTCTTGTTTTCTAGCTTTACCCTTTGTCTTATGTGCACACTTGTCTACTTGTGGCTATAATAGCCTTGATTTTCTTGTGACATCGTGAGTGATGTCTAGTGTTTCCAACCCATTGTTCATGGTCTACATTATATTCTTATGTGTTTACATTACCTACTTACAGCTTATCTTACACATTGTTTGCACTTTTCTTTTACATGCATGTTTTCTCTTACTAACACTTGTCTCCTAGCCACTTTGTTTGCATGTATCTTTTTTTCTACCAAGAACATTCCCTACCCCATATAGGGAATAATTTAATCACAAAGGTTGGTCCTCTTTTGGGTCACTTACTCCTTTAGTGATGTGGCATGCATCCCAAATGAGGGGGTGCATCATATGGGTTAATCATTCACCGCATAAAAATTTATATATAGTATGGTACCAATACAACATAGTTTTCAGTTTCAGATAGGGCTCAGATTCAGACTTGGGTCCTTATCATAATTATTTCCTTCTTGGATGCCAATAACCAGAGGGAAATTATACAACAATTAGTAGTTTAGAACATTCTATAGAACTCCACACATTGGCTTTTACAAGGCATACACTCCTTAGCACTTTCATTTTTACACACCATCTGCAGTGGTGGTACACATTTTAGAAAGTAGTTAAAGGTTGGAGGATAACACCAAAATTTTCTCCCTACACTTCTTCCATGTCATTGGCACGATATAGCCCCAAAAAATCACGTTCGACACAACTATCATGATATCGCCTAAAAAAATTACTCTTCTACAACATCTTCAGGATCCTTTCTACACCATTTTTATCATCACGGATTAGGTGCACATGTTCCTTTTTCACATTTTCAACATTGTTTTAGATACTTTTTACAAAAAATATCATATACATACGTATTTGACTACTTTTTCATTCTTCTCTTTGCAGGTCCATTTGTATCAGAAGTGATAGTCAATGTCATTCAAAATCATAAAAAAAAACAATGATATAGAAAACAACAATTACATCACAACATCTACACATGTGTTTCCACCCTAGGTTTATTTTCATCAACACGTTTTGCACTTTCTCCTCCTTAGCATCCATGTTCCACATTTTTAGCACTCCGTTCTTTGTCTAGTTCCTCAACATGCTTGCATTATCGATGTACATGGTTATAAGTTATGCATCTTTATCTACTTTATGTTACCGAGATTTCCACTCACCAACATAAAGTGGGGGCAAATGTAGACACAAAATCACTCACTTTGGGTAATTATCTAGTCCTGATTTCATATTAATATTCATATCATTCCTAAGTAAGAAAAGTAATAATTAACCCATGTCTTTGGCCACCTTTCTTTTCTTTTCGTTACCACTTTGGTAATAACAGACCAAGCACTAAGCATTAGCTATCACCACCTAAGGTTGCATCCATTAAGGAATATAAGAGCTCCATTTCATCCATCTAGAACCCTCATAAGGGACATAAGGGATGGTTATTTTACATACACTTCACATGAGTGAAGTTCATTCTTTTTCATGCACACATCTATTACATTTCTTTACATCTAGCTTATTTTCTCACTATCAAGTGTGACTCGCAAAAGAGAAACCTAGGGCACGATTCTGCACACACACACATAGAAATACATTGGGTCTGAGATGTATTACAATGCTCAGTTGTAAGTTCACCATTGTGATGGTTAAGGACAGTCTGACCCCTCATTATGCATCTTTTGTTTTTAGGATTTGATGTCTATTTAAGGGTTTTGTAGGTTCATATTTCATTGTTGGTTTATAATGACCTTGGTGATCTTTGTATGACCTTGAATTGACCACAGGAAAACATGTTACGACACTTCAGAGGATGTTTTTTGATATTTTCTGCAAACCCAAGAGCCTAGAAATAAGCGTAGGGCACCCACATGTTCCCTTGTCCCTCTCCAGGTCCACTAGTCTAGCCTATTTTTCATGATCTGCATTTTTCCAAGCCTATGTATGATGTTTCTTCCATTCTATTCACCTGGTTACCACTCTGACATAGTCCATGTTTCACTTCAAATAAACTAAGGGTTCTCATCCTTTCTTTACACTTAGGGTTTTGTACTTTATTGCTTATTTTTATAGTATCATTTATGTACTTAATTACATATTTATTTACTGTTACAATAGAATGAAATTAGACTCTTATTTAAATTTTATCTTAATAAATAATTAAAATAAATATAGGCATGATGCCACAACCATGGGACACCCATGGTCTCACAAGACACTCAAGGCACATTGGTCAAAAGCAAGGAAAAAAAGTAAGAAGTAATAAAAAAAAGCATGTATAAATCAAACCAAAGTGTCAAAACTTGATAACATGATTTAGTAACCAAAATAGGTGAGATACATGAGATAATACATTTCAACACTACATAATAAAAATGTGTTAGTGATACTAGTTTGAAAATAAGAAATTACACAATGTATATAATTGAGCATGAACGAAGAAGTGCAAATGAACTACAATGTAACAATAATAGCTATAAGATTTGGATGGATTACCACCAAATGATGAGATTATAAGGAGACATGAGTGCTCCTATATGCATGCACCAATCTATGTGTCTTACATCCAAATCAATATATGAAGTGAACACATGTGTGTAAGGACATGAAGCATGTTATTTATTAAACCAAAGTGACAAATAACATGTGTAATGCAAAGTGCTATATATCATGCCTCCCTGTAATGATTTTAAATGAGTATTCTAACTGTGAAAATTTATAAATTAAACTTTACAAATAGGTGAAAACATGAAAACGCTAAATACAAATCTAAAATTTCCCCCATAAAAATATATGGGGAGGTCAAGAGCATATAATATGGTCTTGACCATAGTGTACAGTTTTGACCCTGTGTTGTTTTGCCAAAATATTGTAACTATATGAATGGGTGTATGTATCTTGTTTGTACCTACATCTTCCCCTAGAATTATGTATGTATTTGAGGAAAATATAGAATAAACATGAACAGATTCCCCTCTTTAGAGGCATGTGCGAAAACCATGTTTGAGCATGTGGCTCAAAAGAAATAGATATATATTGTTGAAGGAGATTATTGAGAAGATGTGTAGAATGATGAAGACATGGTCACCTTGGACAACTTATACCTACAAAATGATACATGTTTGTGTATTGTGGAAAACATGACATGCAAAAAAATTAATGCTAGAAACAAACAAGGATAGTAGTAACTAAAGTAACCATTACAAAAATCATATGTAGAAGAAAAAAATAACAATAACAATACATCTAATTTAAAACAATGACATACAAGAGCATATAAAAGACTATTTAAGGATAAAAACATTAGAAACCCATGGTGTCACAAGGAAATGAAGTCCTGTAGGACAAAATAAACATGATACCATAAATATGGGACACCTATAATGTCACAAGACAATTAAGGCACATCAGCCACAAACAAGGATAAACACACACAAATGTGTATACATGAAACCAAAGTGTCAAAACATGATAACATGATGTAGTAACCAACATAGGTGAGATAAATTATATCAGAGATATCAATGCCACATAAGACACATGTTTTAGTATTTTTAGTTTGAAAAAAATCAAGTATACAATGTATATAATTAAACATGATGTTGGTACC
This sequence comes from Taxus chinensis, assembly GCA_019776745.2. Classification (NCBI taxonomy): domain Eukaryota; kingdom Viridiplantae; phylum Streptophyta; class Pinopsida; order Cupressales; family Taxaceae; genus Taxus; species Taxus chinensis. The sequence continues at coordinate 175,859,120 of CM034151.1, forward strand.
CAAATTGGTTCTCCTTTGAAATTGAGTAACATCAACAGGAAGAGCAAGATATTTAGAGATAAATAGATCAGAATTTGAGTATTTTTGTAGTCGGGGACAGAATTAACTGAATCTTTGTCACTTGATCTTGGAAACATTAGATAACACTATGCTGAGGGTATGACCTACCCTCCTACTTTAGGTTGTTCCTTCAACCAGGGTTAGAGGGCCCATTTTATAGCCTATATTTGTAAGGAATATAAATGGATTAGTAATGTTTGACTCTCCTTCTATGATAGTGAAAGAAAACCTTGAGAAGACATGGTCAATGCAACATAATCTAACCCTCACGAGTTGTCACCCTAGATAATGAAGATGTCTCCTAAACAAGGCTCAGGTTACTAAAGAAAACAATAAAACCTGATTTCTCCAACATATTTTGAGTAAAGGATGGGTAAATTCAACAAATCTCCTTAGCATTTATGGAAAAACAGTGCAAGCAGGGGTAGTTCTTGTTAGATTTATCATTTATAGATGGATTTCAATGGGGAATTAAGAAGGATAAAGTTGATTATACCAGATTCCTCAAAAATTTCAACAAAAGTTGGAAATTGTGCCAAGAAAGATGATAAAACACTTTCAAATAGTCAATAATGAACCTTTAACTAGAAGATACGCACCCATGGAAGCCCAAGATGCATGGTTTCAAAAATTATTTGAGAATTTAACATAAAATATCTTGTCAAAGAATGAACTAAACATCACAAATACCTAGTCCATCATGCCTAAGATATGCTCATAGACTAACAAACAATCTGTATCAACAACATGGAAGTAAAGTGAATTTAAATTGTTTATTACATTATGAAATGAAAGCTCTTATCATAACACAATTGTAAATGCCAAAATACCACCACAAGGATAATCTATTTTGTGATTCAAAATAATTCCTAACATAATATTATGACAAGAACATGAATAACTACTTGAAACATCTTCAAATTGAAAGAAAACACAAAAATGCTCATGTTTAACAAAATTAAGTCAGGGCTCGTTAAATTTATCAGTAAGGGAAAGTTTCATTTATAGTCTCAATGCTTGTCAATGGTTGTACACTTGCAACCATCTTGACATGATTTATTTTGAAGGCTCAGTAATTTAAGAGGTTACTCAAATAAGTCTTTTGGAAAATGGATATTTTCAGTCTCTTCTCTCTTTTGGAAAATGTGAATATTTCAAGAGTATATTCTCCTTTTACAAAATTCGAGGTGTATCAATGATAATTTTATGAAAATATTTTATTTGGCTTTATCAGGTGTACATATTACAGACCTTCTTCATTTTGCTCCTATTATATACGATTAGAGTATCATGGCATTTCTTGTTACAATTGTTTTAATGATTCCTTCCACCTGGTGATTAGATGGGTGCTTCTGATATCCTTTGAGCACTTTGAGGTGAATTGAAGTGACAGATAACTTTCATCTACTATCTGAAGATACATCTTGGGTTTTGTGCATTCCTTCTCACATCTACTTGGTTTAACTATCCCACATGGTTCTTGTCAAATCCAGTTAATTCATCAATCATGTTTGTTCCGTATTCACTTCAACCTTTAAATTTTCCTCATACGAGATGAGAAAGATCTTCTTTTATCAGGTGTAAATTATTTCTTTCAATTCAATCAGTTTGTGCCACCTCTACTATAAAACCCAGTTTTATCCCATTACCAAGATGCATTTCTCTTCTCATCCTCTAAGTGAGGAAATGTTTTACAACTTTCTACCAGTTACTAGGTGAAAGTACCTATGGAAAATAGTTTGAAGGAAATTACGTCTGAAGATTTGAATAAAATATTCAACCTATGTGGTCCTGATGAGGCTTTCATTAGGGAATTGTTTGACAGAGAACATGTAGAAGACATTAGAGGACCCCTACCTTATTAGCATGTTTGGCTCACACTTCTCACAAGGATAATTAGGATCAATCTTGTCTTTACAGCCTTTCAATTCATGAATTTTCATCTCTTTCGATGGGAACATTTGAAGGCTCCTGAAGACCTGAAGAAATTATGGATTGAAAGGAGGCCTCAAGTGTCTAGGAAAATTGACTTTTAGTGTCCATTCCTATGTGATGAAAAAATTCTATTAAAGGATATTCCCAAGGAATCTTATGTGTTATATAAAAAATCTTCTAGTGAAACTCTGTCTGCTATTTCTCACAATGTTGATGAATTAGAATAGAGAATTTCCTTTCTAGATAAGGGGCAGATAAGACTTGTACCCTCATAACCAAGTACAATACTAGCAATATCTTTGGGAAAGAGAAGGTTTGAATAAAGCTCTCAACCCCCAATTATTATCTCAGATAGAAAAGAGGAGCTATTCATATCTTCTTGTGATTCAATTGGAGTAATCTTGTTTACTCGGGAAAACATGGGTAGGTTTGTAGTTCACTCATCCACGCACTCAATGCATTATGTTCCTTCATCAGGGCAAGGCTTCTCAAGTCCTCAACCAATCCCTTCCCTAAGAGAGAATCCACCCTTTACAAGGAGATGGAAAGCTGAATCTAGCTCAAAGTATCTCATTCCTCCTAGCTGCCATGATGTAGTCCTTGGTCTTTCAACCAATTGAGCAGTTCCCTCTTAGTCTACCCTTCATAAGGGGAAGGGGAAGATGACATTCTTCAAAGGTTTCCTGGATCTTCTATAATTGGTATCTTTCTACTAGAAGAATATTGAGCTGGAGAAAATAATAAATGAACCAAGAATGAATCTTGATTTGTTAATAGATTCGTGGATATTGTAGGATTTAGTAGGGTCCATCATGCTTATCTAGACAAAACAAGGCTTTGAGGAATTCATGCTAAGGAATAATAAGATGCTGAACAAATTTCCTCCACTAGAGGGAAATTACGAAGTAATGAAGGGTCTCTGAGCATTATGTTTTTATTTTACGCCTTTATTTTAAATTATGTAAATCAACCCTTTTACCATTGGTTGGGGCCCTTATAAAATATCCATTTTGAATTATATATCAGACTTCTTTCAAATGATGTCACATCTAAATTTTCAGCTTTTGACATGTGATTTTTTTGTTCCTACATTACGAACTCTTTACCTTAGTACTAGAAACATGTTGGTGAGAAATTTATTGGGGATAAATTGTTGGTTATCTTGCCAACGCTTTGGGAGTCTAAGTCCCTCTACTTAATCGGTGCAGCTATCGTATGTGCATGTATGAGTGAAATGTGAATTTTATCCTAGTGGCCTTTCAGCCGAGGATCCAACATGGGCACTCCACTGACCCTGCGGCAATTTCTTCCATATACCTCTAAGAGATGACTTTGCTAGGAAGGTAGGAAAGGGAATGAGAAAATTAGAAAAGAGAAAAACTAATGCTACAAGTAGAAAATCAGAGACTTGCATACACCAGCCAGAAGTTTCATTCCATGCACTTGGATATAGAAGAATTTTTTTTTTACGTAATAGCTACAAGACCAAATGAAGCTTAATGCGCACAAAGTACCAAAAAATTCCTCAATCAAAGAGGCCAAAATTCCTTCTTCCTTTATTGAAGCTCAAGAAGAATTTGTACATAGTGTGAGAAATAGAAGACAATTTTTAATAGGAGAAATGGAAGAAACTTGCTATCTCTTGCTCTCTTCACAAGGATAACTCTCTCATGAATTCACAAAAAAACAGCTCCAACATGCAAGAAACAAAATTTAGAAAACTTTTTAGAATACCTCAAATGAGGAGCTTGTTACAAATTATAGAAGAGGAGGAAACTTTTCATCTTCCCAGTGACTTTTTGAATACCTTAATGTGACTTAAGACTGTTCATATTCCACTTTAAATATTTAAGTCCCTTTTATAATACCAAGGTGACTTAAATTTACATTATATTTCTAAAGTCACTTAAGTCATATAAAAAAGTGCAACTCTCAACGCAAAAATATAAAATTTAGGAGAGAGGGTATTGTATGAGAAGAGAAAAGAGAGAGAAAGAATAAGAAGAAGAAGAAGAAGAAGAAGAATTATGCTGAATGATGGACTGTTGTGGTGGACTTAGCTCCATTCTCTGACTTCTCTCCACTTTGTGATCTTTAGAATGCTTCTGTCTTTCCAAGATCCTGGTTGAAATGAGCCACTGCTGGTTCTATTTTGTTGGCATGAGGGATATGAATGAAGCTCAAGGTTTCAGTCCATCCATCGGTCACACTGTTGATGTCCTTGCACTTCCTAAACCTTGACGAATGCTTTCCTGCGATAAGTGTAATGGAGGCTCAGATTTCAAAGAAGAAGTCGAGAGTATCCTTAGTGAAGGACAATGGGTTTCCCACCCCTTTCTTGATGTATTATTTGAAAGGGCCAATCAACTCATCAACAGTTGAGTGTTCACTCATTGTAGGTACTCCAAGTTTTTGGACTTTTTGATTTATGTTATCATGTAGCTTGTATGTGTGTTCTTCTTTCTCCTCTAGCTCTGTGAAGGCCTGAGTGATTGCTTCAAATATGATTTCCAGGGCCCTCACCCATACATGTGTCAAGTCTTCTGCAATAGTTCCAAAAAACTTCTTATCAATCATTTCCTGATGATGGGTGTTGCTCATTGCACTAACTGCTAGTCCGAGAGGTTCCCAGTAATCTCTTTCTTTCCCCACATCTTTATTGAGTTCTCATGTTCTATTAGTGGTTGCACACATGTATGTAAAGAGCTTGACTACCTCTTGAAGTGCTGACTTACCTTTTTCAGAGATTGAGTTGATCCATTCATTATTTTCTCTCCCTAGCATCATGAGCTCATGCATTCTTTTGATGGATTCCAGATCGAAGCTACTGATGGGTACCACTTTCTCAATAGGAAGTGTTATAATGCTTGGTTCCACCAGGTATTGCACATAAGATGAAAGATTTCATACTTGTTCCTCTAGTACCTCAATATTCTCTTTATATTCTTTATTCCTTGCCACCATGTGAGCAGAAGATTGTTGGAATATGTGTAAATATCCTTCATGAGTAGACGGTCCCAGTTGGATCATACTCATCTCATAGTCAGCTAGTGTCATCTCATCTGCTGGATTGATTACTTTGGGATGAGCTACTTCAATGTATTGATTACCTATCTCCCCGTTGTAGAATCGTGATGTTGTCTACAAGATATTTCTTGATATTTTTTCTTTAGCCAACACAACAATTGCTGATATATCCAGAGATACTACTTGTTGCACCGTGTGAGTGTCGAGGATGATCGTTTCCCGCATCCACAAAAACATATCGTCAGATTCAAGTTCAATGAAGGGTGCCTCAACCATTTTTTTTTTATGGGGGAGGTAATTCCTTAATGAGAGGATCATTGGAATCAACAACATGCAAGACCTCTTTTAGTGGCTCAGATAAAAGATCATGAGTCATATACTCCTTGTTCACTTGTGCATTTGTTGTTGGATTTTCTTTCTACATTACTTGGATCACGTCTTCCTCTTACGGTGATGCCAATGAATCTTTTTCTTCCCTGAATTTCTTGGATGTCTTCTCATTAGGAGAATTTTTCAATTTCGTGGCCTTCCTTTTTGAACTCACTCCATAGTATTTAGAGCTAGAAGCTACCTCCACCACTTTTGAAGACAAATGATGTGAAGAAATATTAAGGCTTAGAGAAATTCCTCGTGATGGAATGATCATAGTCCTCTTCTTTTGAAACCGGTTCCTCGTTCTCCTCACCACATTTTTAGGCCACTCCAACATATCTCCTAATTCACAAACATGCCAATTGATTTGGGGCATTGGGGACATCTTGACTGTAGCATACTCAGGATCATACATCTCTGTCCCATCATCATGTAAGATGTCTTCATACTAAGAGAACTTGAATTTCTTCATCTCGCTAGTTGTCATCCTCATATGATCTTTTTACGTACTTTGAACTCATCAATATAATTGGCCCAGTAGTCCTCAACTTATTGTTCATGTTGCAATTCTAGGACATGGAGTGGGCTTGTGAGGAGATAAACTAGATAAGACGTCATGTGGAACTTCTTTATCGCAGGTACTTGGAGTAGTTGTAGATGGAGATTGTTACTAATGATCTACCCCTAGTCGATTCTCTGCTTCCCTTATGTCAATGTCAGGATGAAAAGGCCCATCCAGTCCTAGAAGTATCTCATGCTTGCTTCACCCATTAATCTACTGAGGAGAGTGATGACATCAAAATACCCTTCTCGGAACTCACACCTTGGTAGATTCTTGGGAATCATAGAAGGATTTCTTCCAATTTTTAGCCAAGAGCCAAGTGCTACCCCTTGGACACATAAATCCATTGTTTCACAATCATGCATGACAACTTTCCCTGGAAATGACTACCATGTTGGGGGATGTCGATATCTACAAAGAGATTGAAATAGTCCTAGGGTTAATGACTGCCAATGTTGCACCATTGTCAGGTCAGATGGTTCGTGTCTCGGTCTCATAGTATAAATAACATGCTAGGACTAGCTTGAGACTTTATAAAGACATTGGGTGTCCTGCAGTGAAAAACAAGCCACTTGTGAATATCTAGTCTTCAATCCTCCTTCGGTCCTTGGAGGTCATGCAAGTGTTGAGGTCATTCTGGTCCATGTACAAGACATCACTTTCTTCCACATCATACTCGCAGGAAAAAGGCTATGTCAGCTTCTGACCCATCCATTTTGTCTTCATATCTCCCTTCGAAAAAGAAACTTACTATTTTTAGTACGTATGAAAAAGCAAGTCCCCGATCTTCAACTGGATGTTGCGGCTTAGTCTTCCTCTTTCTCCCTGTGTTCCTTATTCCTTCTGAATCAACTTTCTATTTTTAGTAGGTGCACGAGGGCCCACTTAATATTTTTAGTAAGTTCTGAAAATGTCTGTTCTGGTGGATTCTTAGTTGTAGTGTACCTCCAATGTCTTCGTCTCCTTCGCAGGTTCTTCTGTTGCTGACTTTCCAAAAATAGTAGTTTCTATGTAGTAGGCCTGCTATTTTTAGAAAGTTGGCCTCTGGGATTCAGATTGATGTGGAACAAAATTTTTTGATATGGGATTTTTCCCAATATCCTCCCTCTAAAATTTTAGACCCGCCAGCTTAATAGTCCAGGAGATCTTAAAGTTTTAATTTTCAGGCCTGACAGTGCTTCTGGGTACGATAGTAATTAATGGAACTTGAAATTATAGGTCTGGTTTTATCCTCCATTTGTAAATAAAGTTATATTTTTTATGTGGTTTTTTTCTTCCGATGCTTCACGTACGATCTTTTTTCAATCTGGCAATTGGTTTGACAGGAAATCCCACTTCTTTCTTTGTAGAGCCGAAAACAAGATTAATTCATTTTGGCTGATCTATCACACGAGGGGGAGTTTGAAGGTGTATTTTTTATGGTATTGGATAGAGTAATGAACAGTAGTAAATGGTTTTTTGTTTCATGCACCGGCTTACAACATTTCTTCATATCTTCATTTTTAGGCTACGGAGATTTTCACTGTTTTCTTCTTCTTGCTCTTTGTTTCTCCTTCTTGTTTTGATGAAAGATCCTTTTGAGAACTACAAATCACCATGGGGAGATTGTTTCTGTGTTTGGTTAGAGCTGGTCTGAGCATTTTCAATGGTGGGGTGATGGTAGAATGTTGCAGAGGAAGAATGGAGGAATGGAGTGCACAAAAACTATTAAAAGTTAGAAGTGAAAAAGGCGGCACTTGGAAATTTTTTAAAAAGATATGCACAATTAGGGTTAGGGAAAAATTTTCCATGTTTTATGTCCATGATCTCAGGGACATAAAATTCCATGGTGGTCAAGAGCATGACACGTGGCATTTGATCCAACGGCAGGGAATAAAGAGGGAGAAAGTTACATTGAAGCACTAGGAGCTGAAAGGAGGTCACATGGGTGTCCAGAAGACTCCCTATGGGGGCTGGGTGTAATTTCCAAGGTATGATGTCCCCCACCTCATGTTCACAAGGGACATCAAATTCCACGGTTGTCCTGGACCTCACACGTGGAGCCCGATCCGACGGCAGGGAAGGCATGCTCCAAATAAGCACTTAGGGGTTGATCTGTCAAGTCTAAAGGTCATATGAGGGCCCCAGAGGTCACATGGGATCTGGGTGCATTTTCTAAGGTCTGATGTACTTGAACTTAGGGACTTTGGGGACATGAAATCCCACCAAGCTTTTGGTGCTAACATGTGTCCTCTCGAAAAAATGACTAAGTCCTAAACTGCGTTTGAGAGGGTAACTTAGAACAAAGATAACTTGAGCTCCCAGTGGAATTTATTGGTGAAATATTATATGATCCTGACCTGAAATGGCATTTTTAATCCAATTTATGGGTTTCATGTCTTGATTCAGCCATATTATCCCTGAAAAATCAGATTTTTGATCTGGTACTCCACTTGTGCCTGAGAAAAACTACTTGTCAATCATATCCGCCAAGGTGTTGTGAAAAATATTATCTTACCATCATGTATACATTAGAATCCTCTTTCCAAATATTTTATGTTTTACTTCCAACTCCATCCGGAGCTCCCGGAATCTTCTTCTGAATCCCAGTAGCTATTCTAGGCCTGTGTGTCACCTAGGCTTGTGAACCCTGTTTTTAACTCAGACTGCTCCAAGTCTTGTAAAACTTCCCCAAACCTTCCAGTATCATTTCCATGATGTTATATGGTCCTCTAATCACCTCCATGTTGAATTTTATCCCTTTTTTTCCACTTCAGGGGTTCGATCCAGATCCTGGGAAGGCCAGCGACAACCCTTCCTGTGACTCCCCAAAATTTGCATTTTCAATGAAGTCCTAAAATCACCTAGGGGGAATGAATGGAATTTCTTGAATCACCTAGGGGGATGATTATAATTTTTGGTTGGGAGGTAATTTTGACTGACTTGAATAGATATGGGGTTGACTATGAATGATAAAGCATGAAAATTTTGGCATAGGGGCATAGTTGTCGTGCTTGGAAATTTCCAATTTCCCTCTTGCACATTTACACGACAATAGCTGGCTCTAGCTTGGGGACATTACATGGATTGAGAGAAGTGAAGACATGGCATGGGAATCTAGAATCTCAATTTTAGACTATCTAATTCATTGACCAGTGCCTTATCCATTAGGCCTTGCATAGTCATGTACAACCTCTAGAAATAGATACTACAAGGCGGAAACACACACAAAATAATGGAAAAGAAACCCACAACAAAGGGGGAAATACACCTATAGATCACCTATATTACAAGGTGGGGTGAAAAATCACTTTCACTGATGATATAATTTGAGGTATTGCCTACTGCGAGGCAATTCTAGCGGCGTTCCATCCAAATATGAGAGTAGAAAATAATTATCGTCATAAGATTCACAAATCTGGAATGGACCGAGCCATAATGAATCAAAGTTTCCATGTCTACCTTTTGGTTCCCTCCTCTTGTCCCATAGTAGGATGAAGTCTCTGATTTTGAACTCTCTCGCTTTTGCCTTCTTGTCAAAAAATTCTTTACTTTTAACTGCTGTTCTTTGATACGGTTGACCACTTGAAGTCGATTTTCTTCTAGCTTCTCATGGAAGAGGATCCTCTTGTCAATGGAATCCTTGTACTGACCATCTTCTATTCCCTATAGAAACTTGAGAGCTGGCATCTTGATTGTGAGTGGGATTTTTGCCTCGACTCCATACAACAGTTGGAATGGTGACATACCTATTGCCTTCTTGGGAGTGATCATGTCCGCCCACAACACATCATATAACCTTTTGTGCCAATTCCTTTGGTTCTCATCTACAAATTTACGGAAAATGGTCACAATGTTCTTATTGCTTGATTCAGCCTATCCATTCCCCTATGGATAGTAGTTTGATGAATGGGATAGAGAGATTCCATAGCCATAACAAAATTTGGTCAACTCCCTAAAAGAGAAATAGGTGGCATTGTCTGTTATGATCTTCTATGGTACTCCGAAACATACTATGATATTCTCCTTGATGAAGTTACACACTGTTGTGGTGTTGGATTACTTGGTGGGAATGGCTTCCAACCACTTGGTGAAGTAATCTGTCATCGTGAGCACGTAGGTGTACCCCACACTTGAGTGAGGATTCAAAACACTAATGAAGTCTAGCCCCCACTGTTGAAATGGTTATTTAATAACAACTGGCCTGAGTGGAAGTGCAGCAAGTTGTGGTCTCCCAATGAATGTTTGGCATGCTTCACATTTGGAAACCCAATCTTGAGTGTCTGCAAAGAGGGTGGGCCAATAATACCTTCCTCGAAGGATCTTATGTGCAGTGACCATCACTAAAAAATGCCCACCACATGCTTGGTCATGGTATGCTTTAAGTAATTTTTCTTGTTGTTCTTTATCCATGCACTTGAGGAAGCATCCATCTAGGCCTCTTTTGTAAAGCACGTGATTCTAGATTACAAACCTTGTTTCCTTCAACTTGAGTGTTCTCCTTTTCTTGTAATCAAGATGAGGAGGGCATTCTCCATAAGTTAGGTAATAGGTAATATCAGCATACCACTCATCAGTAGTGGATACAAAAAGAACCTATGGGTTGTTTTCAAAACAAGTTAGGAAAGCACAATTCTCTTCACTATGTTGAGATTTGAGTGTTTCATCCTCAGCAATTAACCTACACAAACCATTTCCCCTTACTAGATTGGAGGGTTGGATCTCTAAGTCATACTCTTGAGTCCTTGTAATCCAATTTCCTCTTTTTGCTCCAGGATCCTATTGTGTTAAGATGGACTTGATTACACTGTCAGGGATCATAACCACTGTATGAGAGTTGAGGATGTAGAACCTGAAGTTTTTTACAACTTTACCACTACGTAAGCATGTTTCTCCAGCTGGCTGTAATTTAGTTCATGCTTTTTCAATGGAAAACTCATGAAAGTGATGGGTGCTTTCACACCTTCATCATTTTTCTAAACAAGAACAGCAGAGAGGGTATGTTCTGATGCATAACAATACATGATGAAATATTTGTTAAAATCTGGAGACATAAGAGTTAGAGATTTAGAAATGAAATTTTTTATCTGTTAAAATAATGCCTTCCCCTCATTGTACCATTTGAATTTTACCTGTGGTTTCATCATGGTGGTGATGTGCTTTGTTAGTTCAGCAAACTTAGGAATAAAGTGATGAAGAAAATTCACCTTTCCGAAGAATGAATGAACTCCTTTCTTGCTTGTGGGTAGAAATAATGCTTGTATGGCTCGTACTCTCTTAGGATCAATATGTGCTCCGTGTTTTTTCACAATGTGCCCCAGCAATTTTCCTTCCGTAACTCCGAAAATGCACTTTTTGGGATTTAGTGATATGCCATGCTTTCTACACCTTGCAAATACTTGTTCTAAGTGATGGATATGGTCTCCCTTCTTCTTTGAAAATATTGTGAGGTCATCAAGATATATGATAATGCAATTTTTTAGATCTATGAAGGCCAAGTCCATCACCCTTTGAAATGTGGCTCCTGCATTGATTAGGCCGAAAAGAATTTTACTATAGGCAAAAGTGCCCCAGGGTGTCATGAAGGCTTTCTTGGCGTGATCCTCCTCTGCTACTTTAATTTGATTATACCCGAGAATCCATCAAGTAATGAAAGCATCTAAGATCTAGTGACTCCTTACAAAATGTGATCCATGATAGGGAGAGTATAATTGTCTTATAGTGATGCCTGATCTAGATTGTGGAAATCTACACATATTATTATTTCACCATTATTCTTCCGCACCGGCACAATGTTGGCCACCCATGTTGAATGGTGGATGGGAATGATGATTCTTACATTGAGCATCTTCATTACAACCTCCTTGATGGTATCAGCATTCTTGGGATTATATGGCCTTTTCTTATGCCTGAATGACATAGCATCCTGCTTCAAAGGAATTAAGTGATGCATCTCCTTCAATTGGAAGGATTTGCATTCATCATAAGAGTAGGCCAAAACATCTTAACATTTCTTGAGCAATGTGACAAACCTTCTCTTCTCCTCAGGTGAGCAACATTTTCCAATATTGACCATCCTTGGCTCTTCTGGGATGCTAATGTTTTCCTTATCAAAATCAGCTGGGCACCGAGAAGATTTTTTTTCTTTCTCTTGAATGAATCTGTCACGATTGTCAAAGAGGTCTTCCAAAGAAACTAGGCCTTTAGGAATCTTGTTCCCTTTCAATTTGATCACTCCTTTATCATCAATACCCTCAATTCCTTCTTTCTATCCTTTAGCTATTGCTTTACGATGTGGATTATCGCTTCCTTTAAAGAAGAGGTTATTGAAATTATCTCTTTGTTCCAACAATGATAGAATTTGGTTGTCATTGTTAAATAATTGCCAATGATTTGCATTATCTGGTACACTAGGTCTGTACACCATTTCTATGGTCACCTTATCTTTACCAAAAGAAGGATGAGGTGTCACTAGGGAAGCTGATACTGCAAGATAATCAGCCTTTTTGTTCTTTTCTCTTGGGATAGATTCAATGGAAAATGCATCAAAAGATTCAATGCAGTCCCATACTCTATTTCTATAATATCGAAGTCTTGGGTTTTCACTTGATATTGTTGTTGGACTTACTTTACTATCACTTCCGCATCTCCTCAGCATCTCAGCTTCTTTATTCCCATGTCTTTAGCCACACCCATGCCTAAAATGATAGATTCATATTCCACTGTATTATTTATATTATCAAATTACAACTTATAGGAAAACGAGTAAAATTTGCCAGAGGGAGAATACAACACTACACCTACTCCTGAACCTGCACTGGAATGACTACCATCAAATTCCATTGTCCAAACTTGTTCTTCTTCCTCTTCCATAAGGAGTGACACATTCTCTTATTTTTCTGATGTGAGGAAGTAGTTACCTAGCCCACCATCTTGAAAAAGAATGTTTGCCTTTGGATCATCAGGCTTCAGCACTGTGAACTTCATCTTTCTTACCGGTAACAATTTCTTCATCTCACCTTTTATTGGAATAATTACAGATGACCAGTCCATTTTTATTTCTCCACCCAAGTCTCTGCAGAAGATTCGGCTCAATAGCATGCCAAAGGATGTTGGGATGTCTGTTACCAGGATGGTTAGGAGCACCTTCTTGTTTGGAAAATCAGCCAATGCTACTTGAGCATCTTTGATCCTTCCTACTAATGGGACTTGTTTGGATTCCATTGAATAACAGGTTCCATTTTCTTGGGTCAAGGTGAGGCCAAGAGCATTTGTAACCTTGATGGGCATCACATTATCTGAGGCTCCAGAATCTATGATACAATTATTTAGCTCGAAGAATTTTATGAGAAGTGATAGGTAGAAAGGTTCAACCCTGTTGATTTTGGAGGCACTGAGGGCTAGCATGTTTTGAGAAGGTGGTATGGATGGTGTGGGGAGTAAGCCTTTGGAATTTTGACCCAAGGTTATGGGATTACCCCCACGAAATACATCAATGAACCTATAGAATTGGGTAGGATGAGTTTGTAGGTATTCTATTTTTGAGTGTTGGACTTTAGTTTTGCTTACGTGTTCCATGAAGTCAAATGAGGTTATGGTGGGAAAGGAAGAGGTTCTAGGAATAATGGAAGCTTTACTTGGAAAGGGTTTTGTTGTTTTATGTGTTGAAATTTCTTTCAAGGGTGCAGTAACTGGCTTAGAAGGAGATGGGGATGCAGGTTTTGATGACACCTTAGATGCTTTTATAGGAACAACATTTGAAGAATAATTATTCTTAGTAACCTTTGAGCTAGGGAGGGGATTAGATTACTTACTCGGTATGGCAGCATGATCCTTACTAGCCAGTGGGTTTTATTTCTCTTTAGCCAACTCCATCAAAGGTGGTAGTGGTGATCCTCTACTGATGATTTTATTTTGTGGGGCCTCTGGGGAAGTACCTTCTTTCTTCTTCTTTTCCTTTACCACAGCATTTGAGGATGAAGCACCTTTCTTAGACTATGCGCGAGTGAAAATTGCACATGAGAAACCTAGATCTTTATCATCATCCTCATCTTCATCATCAATGTACTCAATTAGGCCATTGTGCATATCACCATCAACTTCCTCAACCTCAAGATAGCTTTCATACTCCACTTTTTCTTCTTCAACTTCTTCAATTTCTGCTTCCTCCTCTAGTTCTTCGGTGTCACAGGCAGCATTCACTAGTGGTGCTTCAAGATTAAGCCGGCAAGGAGGTGGAGCAATCCTTGGGCTATTTGGAGAGTTGGGTTTCCTTGGAGCGTTCCACATTGTGATCTGGGATAGTTGTTTCTTCAAGGAAACCAAGTCGTTTGCCATTTTTTGGAACCTTGGATCCATGGTGACTGAGTTTGAATTCTGACCCTTTTGTTTCCCATTTGGGCCTTTCAGTTTAGTAGACAAAATTAGATCATCATCAGTTTCTATTTCATGGTCTTGAGATTCTCTCAATGTTCTTGGTTGGGTTCTTATAAAGAAGAAACCTACTTCTGATGGCAAGGCACTGATGAAGAATCTCTTCAAATTATTTTCAGGAGGCACCACATCTTCAAGGATTCTTCTTATCACTCGATTATATCATACTATGAAGTCTCTCATTGACTCAGAGGGCTTCTTTTTTCATTTGTACTAATTGGACCAAGAGATCCTGACAATCTTTTGTGGTCTTAAACCTATGTTTTAATGCACTTCTTATATCTTCCCAACAGGTTAGAGACCTCAGGGGTAGCATGTAGAACCATTTGGCAGCCTTCTCTTAAAGTAACTCCACAAAGAGTTGGACTAACACATCTTCATCCTCAACACCCAACATATCGCAAGCAGTGATAAATGTTGCTACATGTTCTTCGGGGAGCTGAGAACCATCCCCTCTGAACTTCGGGAAGTTTTTTCTTGAGCCCCTCAGTAGCTCATGGAGTGGTTGAGTAAGAGCAAGTGGACATGTGTTTCCTCCCCATGGTGCATTAGGCCTATGAGCCTCATGATCACAATCATGACTCATGATCCCCCATTCTATTTCTGTTTCTAGCTTCCCACCTTGCTAAAGTTGCGGCTTTTGTTTTTTATCTCTCGTCTGTCTCGGATTGAAGTATTTCGATTTCATCAAGTTGAGCCCTTATTTCCTCTTCCACTCTTACTTCTCTTTCTCTAAATTCTTCTTTGTTTTCTACGTCAGTGAAATCTTCAAGGTTCTCATTGATGTATGGAAATTTACCATCCAAAGGATTAGCAACAGTTAGGTTCTCAACATGACCAGTTTCTTAACAAAGGGGAGGCCTCTGAATTTCGAGTAGCTCTTGTTTTCTTTGAAGTTCTTAAAAAATGGGGTCGTTTTGTCCTCCTTGACTCTATTTTTAGGTGTATCTTTTATCCACCAGCTTGGAAATCTATGCTTTTCCTTGTGGTGCGGGGATTTGCATTTTCCTCTCCAAATCAGCAGCATGTTCTTCTTCAAGGTCAAGGATTCTTGTGGCAATGAAGTAGTGGTCGACACTTTGTCTATTATGCCAAATAGCTTCTGTCAAATATGAAGCGATATCTTCTTGGATGTGGAAGAGAAATTCAGGTCTTTCAACATGAGTATTTCCCAGAATATCCATGGTTTTTAGACATGTGGCTCATATAGCTATTCAAATTCTAGAAATTTTCTCTTTTGAATTTTGAATTTTCTGAATTTGTTTTTTGTACTTTTCAGACCATCTAGTCATATTTAGGTGGAGATGCTACTAAATCTGCCCCATGGCGGGTGCCAAAAATAGTTGGCGAGAAAATTTTTCAGGGAAAAATTAGCAGTTATCTTGCCAATGCTCTAGGAGTCTAAGTCCCTCTACTTAACCGGTGCAGCTGCCATATGTGCATGCACAAGTGAAATGTGAGTTCTATATTGGTAGCCATTTGGCCAAGGATCCAACAGGGGGTGCTCCAATGACCCTGCGGTAATTGCTTGCATATACCTGCAAGAGATAACTTTGCTAGGAAGGCGGGAAAGGGAATGAGAAAATTAGAAAAGAGAAAAACTAATGCTGTAAGTAGAAAATCAGAGACTTGCATACACTAGCCAAAAGTTTCATTACATGCACTTGAATATAGAAGAAAAAAATTTGCGTAATAGCCACAAGACCAAATGAAGCTTAATGGGCACAAAGTACCAACAAACTCCTGAATCAAAGAGACTAAAATTCCTTCTTCCTTTATTTAAGCTCAAGCAGAATTTATACATAGTGTGAGAAGTAGAAGACATTTTTTAATAGGAGAAATGGAAGAAAATTGTTATCTCTTGATCTCTTCACAAGGATAACTCTCTCATGAATTCACAAAAAACAGCTCCAACATCTAAGAAACAAAATTTAGAAGACTTTTTAGAAGACCTCAAATGATGAACTTGTTACAATTTATAGAAGAGGAGGAAAATTTTCATCTTCCCAGTGACTTTTTGAATACCTTAATGTGACTTAAGACTGTTCATATTCCACTTTAAATATTTAAGTCCTGTTTATAATACCAAGGTGACTTAAATTTACATTATATTTCTAAAGTCACTTAAGTCATATCAAAAAGTGCAACTCTCAATGTAAAAATATAACATTTAGGAGAGAGGGTATTGTATGAGAAGAGAAAAGAGAGAGAAAGAAGAGGAAGAAGAAGAAGAAGAAGAATTATGCTGAAGGATGGACCGCTGTGGTGGAAATAGCTCCATTCTCTGACTTCTGTCCACTTTGTGATCTTGAGAAGGCTTCTATCTTTCGAAGCTCCTGGTTGAAATGAGCCACTACTGGTTCTATTTTTTCAGCATGAGGGATATGAATTAAGCTCAAGGTTTTAGTCCATCCATCATTCACACTGTTGATGTCCTTACACTTCCTAAACCATGATGAATTATTTTTTGTGATAAGTGCAATGGAGGCTTAGATTTATAAGAAGAAGTTGAGAGTATCCTTAGTGAAGTACAATGGGTTTCCCACCCCTTTCTTGATGTATTCTTCAAAAGGGCCAATCAACTCATCAGCAGTTGAGTGGTTTCTCATTACGGGTACTCCAAGTTTATGGACTTTCCGATTTATGTTATCCTACACCTTGTATGTTTGTTCTTCTTTCTCCTCTAACTGTGTGAAGGCCCGAGTGATTGCTTCAAATCTAATTGCCAGGGCCCTCACCCATACATGTGTCAGGTCTTCTGCAGGAGTTCCAAAAACCTTCTTATCAATCAATTCCTGATGATGGGTGTTGCTCATCTCACTCACTACTAGTCCTAGAGGTTCCCAGTAATCTCTTTCTTTCCCCACATCTTTATTGAGTGCTCACATTCTATTTGTGGTTACACACATGTATGCAAAGAAATTGACTACCTCTTGAAGTTATGATTTCCCTTTTTTGGAGATTGAATAGATCCATTCATTATTTTCTCGCCCTTGCATCATGAGCTCATGCATTCTTCTGATGGATTCCAAATCAATGCTACTGATGGATACCATTTCTCAATAGGAAGTGTTATAATGCTTGGTTCCACCAGGTATTACACATAAGATGAAAGAGTGTGTACTTGTTCCTCTAGTTCCTCAATCTTCTCTTTATATTCTTTATTCTTGGCCACCATGCAAGAAAAATATTGTTCGAATAGGTGCAAATCTCCTTCGTGAGTAGCTGGTCCCAATTGGATCGTACTCATCTCATAGTCGGTTGGTGTCATCTCATCTACTGGCTTGATTACTTTGGGATAAGCTACTTCAATGTACTGATTACCTGTCTCCCCACTGTAGAATCGTGATCTTTCTTGATCTTTTTTTCTTTAGCCAATGTGATAAGTACTGATATATCGGGAGCTATTACTTGTTGCACCATGCGAGTGTCGAGGATGATCATTTCCTGCATTCATGGAGACATCTCATTGGATTCAGGTTTAATGACTTGCACCTCAACCATTCTTTGTTCTGATGGGGGAGGTATTTCCTGAATGAGCATAGCATTGGAATCAACAACATGGAAGACCTCTTGTAGTGGCTCAGATACAGGATCATGAGTCATATACTCCTTGTTCACGTGAGCATTTGCTGTTGGATTTTTTGTCTACATTAATCACATCACATCTTCCTCTTACGTTGATGCAAATGAATCTTTTTCTTCCCTAAATTTCTTGGATGTCTTCTCATGGGGAGAAGTTTTCAATTCCGTGGCCATCCTATTTGAAATCGCTCTAGAGTATTTAGAGCTAGAAGTTACCTCCACCACTTTTGAAGATGAATGATGTGAAGCAATCTTAAGGCTTGGAGAAATTCCTCGTGACCGAATGATCATAGTCCTCTTCTTTTAAAACCAGTTCCTCATTCTCCTCACTGCCTTTTCATTCTGCTCCAGCATATCTTCTGATTCCTGAATGTGCCAGTTGATTTGGGGCATTGGGGACGTCTTGACTACTATGTACTCAGGATCATACATCTTTATCCCGTCATCATGTAAGATCTCTTCATACCAAGAGAACTTGAAGTTCTTCATCTCACTAGTTTTCATACTCCATTATCAATTGTGGAAGTTTCTCGAATTTAGGTACCTTGGTAGCAATGTTCTACGTGAGATCCAATCCCTTGAATGATTGCGAGCTTGCGGGGAGATAAACTAGATAAGAAATCATGTGGAACTTCTTTGTCACAGGTACTTAGAGTAGTTGTAGATGGATATTATCACTAATGATCTGCCCCCAGTCAATTCTCTTCTTCCCTTCTATCAATGTCAAGATGAAAAGGCCCATACAGTCCTAGAACTCTCTCGTGCTACTTTTCCCATTACTCTACTGAGGAGAATGATGACATTAGAATACCCTTCTCAAAACTCACACCTTGGTAGATTCTTGGGAATCTTGGAAGGATTTCTTCTGGTTTTTAGCCATGAGTCGAGTGCTACCCCTTGGACATATGAATCCATTGTTTCCCAATCATGCATGGTCCTTTCCTTAGAAATGATGACCATGTTGGGGGATGTCAGTATTTGGAAATAGATTGAAATAGTCCTAGGGTTAATGACCACCAATGTTGCACTTTTTTCAGCTTAGATGGTTCGCATCTTAGGCTCGTAGTGGATAGAGCAGGCTAGGACTAGCTCGAGATTTTTCACAGACACTAGGTGTCCGGGAGTGGTGAATAAGCCACTTGTGAATATCTGGTCTTCAATCCTCTTTCGGTCCTTGGAGGTCATGCAAGTCTTGAGGTAGTTAAGATCCATGTACAAGACATCACTGTCTTCCACATCACACTCGCAGGCAAAGGGTTGTGTCAGTTTCTGACCTGTCCATTTTGTCTTCATATCTCCCTTCGAAAAAACAACTTACTATTTTTAGTAAGTATGAAAAAGCAAGTCCCCAATCTTCAACTAGAAGTTGCGGCTTAGTCTTCCTCTTTCTCCCTATGTTCCTCATTCCCTCTGGATCAACTTTCTATTTTTAGCAGGTGCTCAAGGGCTCACTTACTATTTTTATTAAGTGCCAAAAATGTCCATTCTGGTGGATTCTCAGTTGTAGTGCACCTCCAATGTCTTTGTCTCCTTCGCAGGTTTTTCTATTGCTGACTTTCCCAAATAGTAGTTCCTATGTAATAGGCTTGCTATTTTTACAAAGTTGGCCTCTGGGAGTTAGATTGACATGGAAAAAAAAATTGATATGGTTTTTTTCCCAATATCCTCCATCTAAAATTTCAGACCTGCCTGCTTAATAGTCCAGGAGATTTTAAAGTTTTAATTTTCAGGCCTGACAGTGCTTCTAGGTATGACAGCCATTAATGGACCTTGACATTGTAGGTCTAGTTTTCTCCTCCATTTGTAAAGAAATTTATATTTTTTATGTGTTTTTTTTCTTCTTATGCTTCACGTCTGATCTTAATTCAATCCGACAATTGGTTTGACGGGAAATCCCACTTCTTTCTTCGTTGTGGCTGCTCTTTCACATGAGGGGGGATTTTGAAGGTGTCTTTCTGATATTCTTGGATATAGGAATGAATAGTATAAAATGGTTTATTTTTTCATGCACTGTCTTGCAATATTTCTTCAGATTTTCATTTTTAGGCTATGGAGATTTTCACTGTTTTCTTCTTCTTGCTCTTCGTTTCTCGTTCTTGTTTTGATGAAAGATCCTTCTGAGACCTAAAAATAACTGTGAGGATCTTGTTTCAGTGTTTGGGTCAATATTCTCTGAGCATTTACAATAGTGGGTTGATGGTAGAATGTTGTAGAGGAAGAATGGAGGAATGGAGTGCAGAAAAACTATTAGAAGTTAGAAGTGAAAAAGGCGGCACTTGGAATTTAAAAAAAAAAGATATTCACAATTAGGGTTAGGGAAAAATTTTCCATGCTTTATGTCCCTGACCTCAAGGATGTTAGGGACATAAAATTCCACGGTGGTCAAGAGAATGACACATGGTGTTTGATCCAACGGTAGGGAATGGAGAGGGAGAAAGTTACATTGAAGCATTGGGAGTTGAAAGGAGGTCACATGGGTGTCCAGAAGACTCCCTATGGGGGATGGGAAAATTTTCCAAGGTTTTATGTCCCCCAGCTTAGTTTCATAAGGGAAATCAAATTCCACGATGGTCAAGAGCATGATACGTGGCACCTGATCCAATGACAGGGAAGGCATGCTCCAAATAAGCACCTGAGGGCTGATCTGTCAAGTCTGGAGGTCATATGAGGGCCCCAGAGGTCACACAATGGTTGGGTGAATTTTCCAAGGTCTGATGTACCTGACATTAGGGACTTTGGGGACATGAAATGCCGCCAAGATCCTGGTCATGACATGTGTCCTCTCGAAAAAATTACTAAGTCCTGAACTGCGTTTAAGAGGGTAACTTAGAACGAAGATAACTTGAGCTCCCGGTGTAATTTATTGGTGTAATTTTATATGATCCTAACTGGAAATGGAATTTTAAATCTAATTATGGGTGTTTCATGTCTTTACTATTCCATATTATCCCTAAAAAATAGGATTTTTGATCTGGTGCTCCACTTGTGCCTGAGAAAAACTACCTGTCAATCATATGCGCCAAGGTGTTGTGAAAAATATTATTTTACCATCATGTAGGTATTAGAATCATCTTTCCAATGATGTTTTTTTTACTTCTAAATCCATCTAAAGCTCCCAAAATATTCTTTTGAAGTTCAGCAGTTGTTTTAGGCCTGTGTACCGCTTAGGCTTGTGAACCATGTTTTTTAATCAGACTGCTCCAAGTGTTGCAAGACTTCCCCAGACCTTCCAAAATCATTTCCATGATGTTCCAAGGTATTTCATTTGCCTCCATGTTGATTTTTCACTTCCATTCCACTCCAGGGGGTGATCTGATCTTGGGAAGGCCAGCGATAGGCCTTCCCATGACTGCCCAAGATTTGCATTTTCAATGAACTCCTAAAATCACCTAGGGGGAATGAATGGAATTTCCTAAATCACCCAGGGGGATGTTATAATTTTTTTTTGGGAGGTCATTCGGACTAAGTGAATAGAGATGGGGTTGCCTAGGAATGATAGAACATGAAAAAGTTGGCATAGGGGTATAGTTGTCGTGCTTGGATACTTCCAATTTAGTATTTGCACATTTACACGACAACAAAAAAATAATGAAAAGAAACCATTATTTTTATTTCAATAGTTTTCAATCATGCAATTTTCTTCATCCTCTTAGTGTATAACATTATTTCAAACCTGTTGTAACTCATCTGGAAGAGATAACCTATCCCATGGTGATTCACAACCCTCCTTGCACTGTTTTCTTAGTTCACAACACTATCCCTGAGTTGCACATAACTAAATCATTATTTCTCGAGAATTATTTCTTGTTTTGTGGGGATTTTATTCCCTCCATGGGATCTTCTTTTTTCTAAATTGTTCTTGGGTGACACATGAAAACATCCACACTCTTCTGCCTTCTTTGACTTTTTGGCTTATTGGGATTGCACTGCTAGGTGTAAGCCACGTGGTGAATGCTAGAAACTTGGTGGGACTAACTTGTTACTTTTTAAAGGGTGCATCGAAGAGACACATGGACACCCTTCCTCTCTTCTACAGGGATTTTCCTCTTGGTGGTTTCTGAATTTTGTCTTTGACCATCCACCAAATTTATGGAATTTTTATACAACATGTACTTCATACTTGGGACAAATGAGGTAACATTTGAAAAGGAAAAGTGTTAGAGGGATTTTCCAATGATGGCATACATTTATGATCCTTAACCATAAAAGGGGATTTTCTCAAAAAATAGACTAGGTTACACATGATCGGAGTCATGAATTTTCCCCTCAACTTATACACCTTTTAAAATAGATCAACCGGACAAGAGGACTTCAAAGGAAAAACTCAAAGAAAAAGGGGTGAGATTATTTGATCTCTAACACTGGGTCCAAATGAGGGATGGGTACCCTTTGCAGGTGCCGTAAGAACTATTCAATGCAAACCAAGTGCTAAAAATCCATTGGGATATGGACTCAAATATCATACATAATAAATCAAGTGATAACAACCCATCGTCCAAAAAACACATCGACAAACCAAGGAAATTTGTTATAGAAGACTAGGGAGATAAAAGGGAAACAAAAAAACACACAAAAATGCAAAAACATAGTAGGAAAACTATACACTCTACATTGGTTCATACCTTTCCTCGAAAGTTAATCAATAAAATGCTTTAGATGCGTACCATTGACAAGCAACTCAAGCAACTCTCCATCGAGGTATTTCAAGAAGAAATTATGTTCACCAATCTCGATATCAATGGAATAAGGGCCCATCCGTAATGCATCTAACTTTCCATGTTTTCACTTATCCTATGTCTACTATCCCATAAATATACAATATCTCCAATGTTGAAGATTCTGGGAGTCACCTTTTTGTTAATCAATTTTTTGAGATTTTCCCTAAACTTCAAATGCCTTTAGTGGGATTCTCATCTTTCATCATCCAAATTAATGATTTGGTTTATTCTCACATTATAAGGGATAACTTCTTCATCTTCAAGTTTTTAGATGAACTGATAAGAAGACAATTGTAGGTGTAAAGGAAGGAGAGCTTGAACTCCATAAACTAGCTTGAATGGACTTTTCCTAGTGGCTCTCTTAGTAGTTATTCTATTTTCCAAAATAAAAAACTTCCACTTCTCCCCCCACTTTATTTTTTTGATTGCTAATGTCCTTCTAATTATCTTCATTAATTTTTTTTCCTTGATTCAACATTTCCATTGCCTTGCAGGTTTTAATTAGATGCATATGTTAAGTTTACACCATATTCTTTACACATGAGAACTAATGGTTTTACTTGGAAACTCATGGTGTTGTCAGCAACTATATTTCTGGGTACACCAAACCTACAAATTATATGATTCAAGATGAAATCAACAACAACCTGATGAGTCTCCTTCTTGGTGGGGATAACTTCAACCCATTTGGTGAAATTATCAGTGGCCACCAATATCCATTTGTGGCCTATACTGTAAGGTAATGACAGTTCCCCTACAAATTGCATGCCCCACTACTTGAAAGGAGCCTCAATTAATAATGGTTACAGAGAGAGAGAGCACCATAAGCCTTAATTTTCCTTGATAATCTCTGACAACTTTCATAGTTTTTACCAACAAGGTCGTATCCTTGAAAAGTTTGGGCCACCAATAGCCTTCCCTCAGTATCTTATGGTCAATCACTCTTCCAAAAAAATATCCCCCACACACTCTCCCATGAAAGTTTGAAGTTAACCTAGTGGCCTCATCCTCCATTACACACCTTAGAAGAACCCCTTCAAGATTTTTCTATGCCAGCCCATAATCAATAATGATATATTTTTGGGAGGATAACTTGAGTGTCCTTATTTGATTTTTATCTAGATGCTCTAGACATTCTAAGTTTATTAGGTAGAATATGATGTCTTTGTACCTTATAGAATCGATCAATTTCTTATGTATCTCTACCTCTCCTTCTTCTACCTCATTTACTTCCATCACTTGTAAGTTGCTTTCAACCATTAGCTTTTCCAAGCCTAGACCTATAATCAATTTATTATTCTTAATATCTATGTCATACTCTTGCAATTTTTTCATCCACTAACATCTCTTACAAGGAACCTCCGTCTCTGATAAACTATCTTTGACCATTGTATGAGGAACATAAGATATGATCTTTGAGCTTAGAATATATGGCCTGAAAGATTTTCTTGCTTTAACCAAGGCAAAAGCCTTTTTTTCTATAATGGTGTACTTCAACTCAGTTCCCTGCAATGCTTTACTGAAAAAAGTAATTGGCTTTTCATTCCCCTCCTCATTCTTTTGCAATAACACAGATGTGATGGTATTTTCAATGCAAAAGAGAAAATTTGAAAAATCTTCTTATAATTAGGGGCCACTAAAATAGGGGCATTTTTTTAATGCAAATTTGATCCCGATGAAAGCTTGGATAGACTCATCCTTCCATTTAATAATTTGATCCTTTCTCAACATCTTTGTGATAGGGATAGTCATTTCCACAAAATTGGAAATGAATCTTGTTATGAAATTTATTTGGCTGAAAAAATACTAAATACCCTTCTTGTTCTTAGGGATATGAACTTTCCCAATAGCTTCCACTCTCTCAGGGTAAATCATGACCCCTTCCTATGATATGATATGCCCCAACAACTTGGCTTTCTGAACCCAAAAATGACATTTCTTAGTATTCAAGGAGATTATTTACTCCCTACACCTCTGTAACATCTTTTCCAAATGTTGCAAATGATCATCCATTTTTCTTGAAAATACTGTCACATCATCCTAGTATACAACTATAAAATCACTTATATATCCGATGAATGCCACATCCATAGCTCTTTAAAAGGTGGCACCAAAATTCATCAAACCAAATGTCATTCTTACATACACATAATTACCCTAAGGAGTGGTGAAATTTACGAAGGAGTGAAGGGTCTCTGAGCATTATGTTTGTCTTTTATGCCTTTATTTTCAATTATGTAAATAGACCCTTTTACCATGGGTTGGGCGCCCTATACAATCCCCATTTTGAATTATATATCAGAATTCTTTCAAATGATGTCACATCTAAATTTTCACCTTTTGACATGTAATTATTTTTTATTCCTGCATTACGGACTCTTTAGCTTAACACTAGCACCTATAATGAAAATAAACCATTATCACATTCTCAATGGTTTGCAATCAGGCACTTTACATCATCCTACTAGTGTATCACATTATTTAAAACATTTTGCAACTCATCCAGAAGAAATAACCTATCCCATTAAGATTCAAAACCCTCATCGCATTGTCTTCTTAGTTTGGAACACTATCCCTGAGTTGTGTGGATCTGAATCATCACTTCTTAGGTATTCTTTCTCATTTTGTGGGGATTTCTTTCCTTCTCCGGGCCCTTCCATTTTCTAAATTGTGCCTAGGCGACACATGGAAACATCCACACTCTTCCGCCTTCTTTAACTTTTCATATTATTGGGACTTCCTTGCTACGTATAAGCCACGTGGTGAATGAACGTAACTTGGGGGGGGGGGGGGTTTGAATTGTTGCTTTTTTAAAGGTGTGTTAGGGAGACATGTGGACACCCTTCCTTTATTCCATGGGGACTATCCTCTTAGCAGTTTTCAAATTTTTTCTTTGACCATGTAATTCATACTTAGGACAAATGAGGTAACATTTGAAAAGTAAAAGTGTTACATGTATTTTTCCAATGATGATAATACCTTTACGACCCTCAACCATAATTTTCACAAAATAGAGATTGAGCTAGACATGATCCGAGTCATGAATTTCCCCTTGACATCTACACCTTTTAAAACAGATCAATTGGACACAAGGACATTGAAGGAAAAACTCAAAGAAAAAGGGGTGATATTATTCGAGCTCCAACACATGAATGGGGAAGTTCAAATGACCTGTAATGGAACAGTAACACCTATAGGATGTGGAGGAATTACATTTAAAATATGTGAATGTAAGGAGACATGAGTGATCCTATAATCACGTTCCAGTCTGTGTGTCATGCATCCAACTTAGTATACCAATTGAATACATGTGTGAAAATAAATGAATAATGATATCTATCAAACAAAAGCAATAAATAACATGTGTGATGTAAAGTTCAAACAACTCAAGTAAAAAGCATAGTTCCTAATTTTATATTTTTAATAAATATTTGCATATTTTTTATTATCACAATGCATATATATGTACAAGATGTGAAGGGAAATGAAGGCTTGGGCCTCTATTGTGCCAAATATGTGACCCAAGAGCACATTTTATAAAAATCCTAGGAGAATAGCAAGGTGGACTAGATCCACAAGAATGCATATGTCACTTAGATGATTAGTGAATAGGAGTTTCAGTGGAACCCCTATAGAGATATAAGGATTAAATATATGTGAATTAACCATTAATCTATTAAAAAGAGGAATGTGAGGATATAAAAAATACACAAGAGAATCAATGTGATAAGGAAAATCTATATCAACCTCATAAAGAGGGAGAGACACATGTCCAACAACAAGTATAAGAGGTGATAAAGAAGCATTATGACCAGTAAAAACATACCATGGTGTGCATAAAGTGGCATATCTAATCTTATCATGAGTTACACCATCCATAAAAGTTAGGGCCAACATCAAATAGATAAGTTCATCAAATAGAGTAGAAGTAAGATTATAGGAGATAATTGAATCCTTTTGTATAATAGTGAACATAATATTCAATAATCTTGTGATTTTAGTCATAAAATATCTGCACAATATCTCATTGGCATGTGGCACCTACATTATGTAAGGAAAAACACATAATGGTGTAATAGAAGGTACCCCAGGGGATAGTAAAATAATTCTTTTATTAATCCTCAGCATTTATTTCTATTTGATTATACCCCACAAAATCATCCATGAATGAAATCATATCATATCATGTAGTAGAGTTAACTATCAATTCAATGTGTGGAAGGGGAAAACTATTTTTTTAGAAATACTTATTAAAGTACTTAAAATCAATGCAATAATGGATTTCTCTATTGTGTTTAGCCACAAGAACGATTTTGGACACCCACTCTAGATAATCCATAGCATGAATAAATCTAACATCAATAAGCCAATGAATTTCCTTCTTTACCAAAAGTTTCACACAAATATTTTTGAATCTTTTTTTGGATAGGTTCAGCATGAGCGCACAGCAAAATATTATGCATAACAACAAATATGTCAATCCCGTGCACATCACTATAACTCCAAGAAAAAAATTCAAGGAAATCATGAAGGACTTTTTCGTATTGCAATCTATTATGTATTGCTAAAGGCAGAAGAGAGAAGCAAAAAACAAAGGTCACCACTAGTACTAATGTTGAAAAGATGTAGTTTCCTCATTAATTAGAGTTAATCAATCTTCAATATAATGTTTTATTGGGATAGTGTCAAGATAATTTAAATAAATTTGTTCATTGAAATACGAATAAAGTTGTAATGTATGAGGGAACCTATTCTTATGAAAGAAGGGAGGGAGATCCTCATATGTGCCCAGGTACTTAAGAAGGGATTCCTCATTAGATAAATAATCTAATAAAGGGATATGCAAGGATATACTATCATTGATAAAAAATTTCCAAACTAATTGTAAAGTAGACATAGAATGTGTAGAAAGTACCTCATGTGAATGATTTTGTGATGCAAGAAGATATATTAGTGCCATATGAGGTTTGCACCAGGGATGTAAAGAGTATTCAAGGCATTTTTTAGTTTTTTGTGACTTAAAAATAATAGGTTGGGGAATACCTTTTCCATAACGTCCCATCCCACGTCAAATATTATACCATATTCCATAATCTTTGTAAGAAGATTATCAAGGGTGTACACAAGGAAATGTGGCCTCTTCAAGAGTTACATTAGCACAATATTTATAAGGAGTCAAATCATCTTTAATTGTGTATGTGGTTCCTTGATGAGAATATTTGAGACACCCATGAAAAGTATAGGGTACTACATGTATGGCATGAATCCATGGGCATCCTAGTAACAAATTATAACTAAGATTGTTAGGCATGACATGGAAATCTGTAGGAAGAGTGTGTGATCCCAATGTGATATTTAACATGATTTTACCTATTGATTGATGAGGTATGTTATCAATGCCAGCAATATAAATATTATAGGTAGAAAAATCTTAAGTATGAATTCCTAAGAGATGCAAGAAAGAAATATCATAAATACTAAGTCCTAAACCATTATCAATGAGAACCCACTTAACTAGTGTCTTATTTATGTGTAATTAAATGTAAAAATGGAATACATTATCAATGAAATCTTGAGATGTTTAGTATTTAGAATCATAAGAAATATCATCTTCTTGAAAGTTGAGATATGTTAGAACATGTAAGAGTACGTGCAAGAAATATCCATTTTATAGTTTATCATAATATGTTGGAGAACCTTGTCAAATGATTATCAACGTGTAGGATCATGGTTAAGTTAATTAGAAAGGGGAATAGGGGAATCCATGATAGTCCTATCAATCAAGTATGAGAAATCAAAAAGTTAAACCCCAAGGAAACTAAGGTTAGGGATAAAATGTTCAATTGAATAGGGTTTGGTTCACTAAATGATTTCACCTTTTAGAGTGACTATTTCACTCATTTTTAGTTATAAGAATTTTTCTTTATGTAACATACATAAAAATGATGAATATTTGTTATAGGTGGATATATTATTTAATTAACTTCCAACATTAATTGAAAAATTTATAATAAAATTTTGTAAAGTGATGATTGATCTAGTAACTATCAAAATAAAATAAAAAGAGTGCACTTAGCTAATCATGTGCAGATATTGAAGATTATGTAGTTTGAGTGCAAGAATATGTGGTTCTGGAAATGAAAATTATTTTTTATTGAAAGTGTAACCTTGTTGGTTTGAAAATCTGTCGCTTGGGTAGATCTATGGATAGACGAGCCAACAGTGTGCAGGGCATAGCCCCTCTTTGAGTCAGCAAAGCAAAACTGGTTTATTGATATTCTACCAGCAGGAATCTTGTGCAAGTCTCACAATATTCTACCTTCAGGGGTTGGGATCTCATCCCAGTAGAGGTGTTTCGACGTAGAGATCCATAGGGGCCGGAGATAGAAAAGGGAGCAGCTGCAGTAGTAGAAGGAAAATGCGTGGAGACACTTGGAGGTGGCATCGAGAGGCAGGCCAAGGAAGTGCTTACGAGGGAAAGAGATACTACAGGGGAGGTAAACATGGGAATGGAAGGGAGCTGAGAGATGAGGGAAGAAATGGTGGGGTAAAGCTCTACAAGAGAAGAGAAGATAGACGATGAGGAAGGGGGAACAACAGAAGATAGGGGAGAGGATACGACCAAAGGAATGGTCGCTTGGGTCACTCGAGGGGGGAAGGAGGAGAGGGAGAAGAGATAGAAGGGACCTCAATCGTTGCAGTAGTGGCAACATCCTGGGTGGATGTTCCCATCAGGTCATCCTCTACTGCTTCTTTTTCCAGGCTTTTCGGGATTACAATCTATTCTTGTGAAGTAGAAGGAGGAATTTCAGGAGCTTCCTCTTGGGTGGAGCTTGACTCAGCCTCCTTGTCTTTCCCTTTTCTCTTCGGCAGATGTTTTGGCCTGGAAGGTGTGTTGCCTAATGGATATGTTGTGAAATCAACTCCGAGGTAGATGAGGCCATTCATTCTACACCAGTGCTCTGTGCTCCACAGAGTTTCTTTGACCCTTTCTTCTATTATCTGAGGAGCTTTGGTTCTGTAAATTACAGTGAAAGGCCAGTCGGCCCCACCCGTGTCAAGATACACCTGATCAACCTCTTGATCAGTAGTTTGATAACCTTTTGGGATGATGGCTACGCCGTACTGGATGATTTAAGCCAAGGCCAAGCAGGAATGGTCTTTCCTTCTGAGCTCGACCTCATGATACAGGTCGATATAAATATCCACGATCTATGGAATGTGGATTGGATCAAGTTTGACCCTAGGAAGGAAATTGCTTGGGTCAAAAGTGGGCCTTGCCAGGAATTTGTGCTTTAGATTGAGTAGCTCCAGCTCAGCAAACATCTCCCTGGCTTTGTGGTGAGAAAGACAAGTGTACCTGCCCACTGTGAGGGGGAAAGGAGTTCCACCCTTCTTTCTCTTTAAGCACTTCTCGTTGTAGGTTACGAGCTGTCTTGATAGCTCCAACAGGATTAGCTTGGGGCCGCCGTATCTTGGTAATTTGGTTGGTTCTCCCAAGAAGTTGGCTGCCCTTAGATAGGTGAAGGTGGGGAATTGTGTGAACAAGGCCCCCCACTTCTCTGTTTCAGAAATAATGCTCTTGGTCATATGACCATGAGTCATGTTTGGCCTCAAAAGGAAGACGATGTCGTAGAAGAAGGCATCATTAATCTTTGTAAACTGGGGGATACTATTTTCCAACTTTAGTTCTAGATAGTATTCATATATTTTGACTTGGGGCCAAACCCTGCACCGCATCAACACTGGGTAATCTCTCTCCGAGGCTACAGCGTAAACTACGTAGGAGTTCATGTAGAACCTCCCCATTGTGGTAAGTTGTTGGAGCTGCTCAGATATATTGCTGCTTATGATCTCCACCAACTTGAAGCGTTGATCTGGCACATTCTTTTTCATTGTCTCCGAGTATCTTAGCATCCATTTATGAAAGTAGTGGGTGTCAGGAAGCCCAAATACTTTTCCTAGGAACGTGATTGTATCACTTAGTTCCTCTGAGAAATCACTGCGATGAATGACTTGTGGCCATCTGGTCACCACCTTCTTATTTTTCAGGTATACCTCATTCATTAATTACATACACTAGTCTTCATTATCATCCCAAGCCTTGGTGCAATCTTCCTGGCTTACGGCCACAAAGTGCTGGTGGTGAGGAATGCAGAGCATTATTTCAAAGTGCCGGGCAGTGAGGTTGATCATGACCTCTCCTTTCTCATTCTGGACATACCTTGTGTCTTTGTTGTAGCAACAGGCTACTACCATCATGAACTCGTTATTCACAGCACTGACTGGGATCCCCCCAGCAAAATGTAGTCCACTACCTACAAGTTTTTCCATCCAGGGACTTCCTGTGACCCTCCAAGTTTTGGCCCAGAAATCCTCCATATCAATGTGACCAAGTTCTGAGTCTCTTATATCCAGGTCACACTCTGCCTGGGATTCAGGCATCCTAACCCTCTGATATTTGTACTTCATTTCTTCCTATGTGAGCTTGGATTTTCCCTTAGAATTGGTTGGTCTCTTACTTGATGTTGACATATGTAGTTTTGAACTCAGTTGCTGATCTGTAAGAAGAAGAAGTGAAACCCAACGCATGATAGTCATATTAGTTGTTTGATCTTCCATTAAAGCGTTGACAGAAGGAAGAGTTAGCAATTTTAAGGCCTTAGGGCGCAGGGCGCATGAACACTACAGGTTGCAGGGTTAAGGGGTGTTACAAGGGACAAATCAGTGCCAAAGGGCTCAGGGCGCATGGACACTGCAGATGACATTTTTTGTTGTTGTAAGCAGAAGTGCGCCAGCGCCATATATATGCATTTTATAACGGGTGCTGATATTTTTCATGCTACACGGGTACAGGATGTGCCAAAGGGTGCACATTTAATGCGTGTAACATCATTTTTTCATGCGCCATAGGAGAAATTAGCGCGGTGCATGGAAGGTCTACATGACATGATGTTGCTATAATAAGGGATGCACCTGCGCCGTTAGTAGTTTTGTACTTGGCGCAAGTAAGGTTGGTGTTGCATGGATGCAAGGTGCGCCAATGGCGCAAGTTTTTGTAATGTTACACATGAGTTTGGTGCACCAAGAGGTTGTAGGTTTAGTGGGTGTTGCAAGTAAGGAAAGTGCGCTTTGAGGGCGCAACTATTTTTTATGTGGCAAGCATGGTGGATGCGCCATTAGCGCGACTGTACTTCATGTTGCAAGGGTGGCGACTACGCCAAAGAGGACAAAAACTGTCTAAAAATTTTTAAGTCTTTGTTCTTCCTCTGGAGGGGTTACATGTGTTTAAGCCTCTTCTGCAGGGTTCCTTGGATGATGAACAGGCTAAAATAAAGAGATCCTAGCGATGTTTTCAGAGGCAGAGTCCTCTTTACCAGCAAATCTAGAAAGAGGGAGAAGTGCATGGGGGAGGACAGCAAAAATAGCAAAGGGAGGTTTCATGGTTTCACAAATCATTCTATCCAACCCCACAAACAAATAGCCAATAACCAAATCATAAAACATGAGAGCAATAAGAACCACTTACCAGGAATATATATAATGTGAGAGGTGAAACTGGGTCCACGACACGATACGAGAACAACAGGCGTGCTGACAGGTGTAGAGGAAAAAGAACAATCACTTGTTTTCTGACTGGTGAAAGTGACAGGGCGGATGCACCTATATATAGGCAAAGTTGTAATAAATGCGCCAACCACTTTTTGAAGTGGCGCATCAAAACACCTGTCGACACTGGAAAGCTTACGCCCTTCGGCGCATCAAAACACATGTTAACACGAAGTTATATGCACCCTTGGTGCACCAAAATTGCTTTCAACATGGAAATACGTGCACCCTTTGGCACACCAAAACATGGCACAACAAAAATATTGTTGACACAAAGGCGTATGCGCCTTGGCACATGCAAGAAAGGCATAACATGGTGAGGCGCACCAAAATGTGTGTCGACACTTCAAACCGTGTGCCAAAGGAATTAAAGGGGGTGCATGCTTACCCTGTGTTGCATAGACATTAGGTGCGCCTGACCAAAAAAGACCAAAAATGGCTAAGTTCGGAAAACTAGATTTCCTAGGAAAGGGTTTAGCAACGTTCCAAACACAGAGGGGTCCCTGACGAGGGACCAAAACAAAATTTTGGTAGGGTTATCTATAAAATTGCCCTTGTGAATTTTACGGGATAACAGCTGGTTCTTTTTGGGGACTATCTCCGAACAAAAATCAGGGGTAGAGAATCCCAGATCCACATGTGCCTATCCATTGGGTAACAGAGTCAAAAACAAGGGTGACCGAAAAGGGAAACACACAACCAACAAAAGAAAACACACGACAAAAACAAACACACAACTGAAGTAAACTGTACAAAGAAGAGAGCAAGCTCTACTTCCTAAAGATTTTCAGATGCTACCCTCTATAGGGAAGTGGGAGTCTAGTTCCATCCGAATACGAGAGATAGAAAGTATTCTCTCCATTGAGCTGTTTGATCTTGAAAGGTCCCTCTCCATAGGGAATCAAATTTTCCGTGCATGCCCTTTGGCTCTCTTCGTTTGTCCCACAAAAGGATGAGGTCTCTCACCTGGTACTCTCTTTGCTTAGCTTTTTTATCGAATAATATCTTGACCTGATTCTGATGTTCGGTGATCCTGTTGACCACTCTTACTCTCTTTTCTTCGAGCTCTACTAGATACATGATCCTCTTTTCAAGGGAATTTTGGAAAGTCTCATTTTTGATTGCTTGTGCCAAGCGTAGAGCAGGGAGTTCCAGCAAAAATTGGAAGCTCGGCATTGGTGGCATATAACACTTGAAATGCGACATGTCGAGAGACCTCTTGGGAGTGATGCAGTCTGCCCACAAAGCATCGTATAATGAATTGTGCCACATTCATTGATTCTCATCCACTAGCTTTCGTATGATGGTTACTAAGTTTTTATTACTGGATTCTTCCTGACCATTTCCCTGAGGGTAATAATCTGAGGCGTGAGCCAGAGTTATTCCGTATTTATAGCCAAAAGCCAACAACTTCTCGTGAAGAGAAGTTGGAAGAATTATTAGCAAAAATCTTGTTCGGAATGCCAAACTTGACAATGATATTTTCTTTGATGAAACTACAAACAACTTCAGAAGTGGCATGTTTGATAGGTATGGCTTCTACCCATTTTGTGAAATAATCTATTGCTGTCAGGACATAACTATGTCCGGCACTCGATTGGGGATTGAGTGCATCGATAAAATCAATTCCCCACTACTTGAATGGTTTGTCGAAAATGACCAGCCTGAGGGGAAAAGCAGCCAACTTGGGCTTGCCGACAAACTACTGGCAAGGCTCACACTTTGCTACCCAGGTGGCTGTGTCTTGGAAAAGCGTCGGCCAATAGTACCTGGCCCGGATGATCTTGTGTGCTGTCACGGAAGAGGAGAAATGGCCCCCACAGGTTGAATTATGAAAACTCTCAAGTAACTTCACTTGTTATGGCTTGTCAACACATCGCAAGAAGATACCATCTATTCCGCGTTTGTATAAACTGTCATCCCAGATGATATATCTGGCTGCTCTAAGATTTATAGCACGCTTCTCCTTTGTAGTTCAGATGAGTTGGGCATTCACCATAGGTGAGAAAGAAAGCAATATCAGAATACCACTCGTCGCTGGTTGCGACAAATAGGACCATAGGCAGTGAATCAGGTTTCTCCAGCTGGCTTTGTGCTCCATGGGTGCAATCATCTTTTCTTCCGGAAACTCCTGAATCTTGGTTTTCAGCCATAAGTTGACATAGGCCTTTGCCTCTTACTAACTTGGTTGGTTTTATATCCAGATCGTACTCCTGGAATTTTGCAATCCAATTCCCTCGTAAGCTTCTGAAGTCCTGTTGAGTTAAAATTGACTTGACTGCCGTGTCAGGGACCAGCACTACTGTATGAGAGTTTAGAATGTAATACCTGAAGTTCTTGACTGCTTTGACCATGGCAAAGGCATGTTTTTCTAACTGAGACATATTTAATTCATGAGGCTTGAGAGGAGAGCTCATAAACGCAATGGGGGATTCAACATTTTGAGAATTCTTTTGCATTAGGATGGCTGACATAGTGTGCTCGGATGCATAGCTATACATAATAAAATATTTGGAGAAATTGGGACATACCAGGACTAGCGCGTGAGTGACGGAAGCTTTTATCTCCTCAAACGACTTCTTTCCTTCTTCGCTCCATCGAAAAGTTGGTGACCCTTTCATCATGTCTAGTATATGACGAGTCTTTTCAGCAAAGTCGGGAACAAAGTGCCTGAGAAAATTCACTTTTCCGAAGAAAGAGTGAACGCCGGTCTTGCTTGTAGGTAAAGTAAGGCTCTGAATAGCCTTAACTCTTTCAGTATCTATCTTTGTCCCTTCTTTGCTAACAACATGTCCCAGAAATTTTCCTTCTGTGACTCCGAAAACAGACTTTTTCGGATTCAGGGAGATCCCGTGCTCTCGGCACCCTAATCAGTACTTTCTCCAAATGATCACAATGATCATTTTGCTATTTTGAGAACACAGTTAAGTCATCTAAGTAGACTACAATGACCTTCCCCATCATACCTTTGAACGCAAAGTCCATTGCTCACTGGAAAGTGGCACCAGCATTGGTCAGGCCAAAAGGCATCCTGCTGTAAGCAAACGTACCCCAAGGAGTAGTGAATGCTGTTTTAAATTGGTCTTCAGGTGAGACTTCAATCTGATTGTAGCCTGAAAAACCATCAAGCATGGACAACATTTCTGATCCAGTTACCACCTGCAGAACCTGATCCATTATGGGAAGCGGGTAGTTGTCCTTCAGGGACGCCTGATTCAGGTTGTGAAAATCTACACATATGTGTATCTCGCCATTCTTCTTGCACACTGGCACAATGTTTGCCACCCAAGTACTATGATGGATAGGAAAAATGATCCGTGCGTCCAGCATTTTCTGAATTTTAGCCTGGATAGTACCTGAGATCTTAGGGTTATAGTGCCTCTGCTTCTGGCGAAAAGGTTTGACATCTTCTTTCAACGAGATATCATGCCAGACATTCTTTAGCTTAAAAGACTTTAGATCGGCGTAGGACCATGCCAATACATCCATGTATTTCTTCAACAGTTTGACAAACTTCCGCTTTTCTTTAGGTGTGTAACATTTTCCAATGCTCACGAACTGCGGATGCTCTACCGAACCTAAATTGACCGGTTCAGTTTCTGGAGAGGAGTGAGGATCATCTCGCCTTTTCTTTTTAACAAAGCGATCATGCCTATCAAACAACCACTCTAGGGAGACCAGGCCTTTTGGGATTTTATTTCCTTTGAGCTGGCATATGTCGTCGCTTCCTTTTGATTCCTCATTTTGATCGGTAACTGATTCGCGGCATGTAGAAGTGGATCCTTCAAAATGAAGTTCACTAAAATTTTCCCTTTTCTAGAAAGGAAATGAGTTGATTGTCATTGTTGAATACTTGCCAATGCTGGGAATTGTCCAGCACGCTTGGGTGGAAAACCACCTCAATGGTATATTTGTCTATTTTCAAACCTGGGTGAGGGAGCATGAGGGATGCTGAAACGGCCAATGAATCGGCCATGTCATTCTGAGCTCTTGGGATGGCTTTTATTGAAAAAGCATCAAACTCCTCGATGTTGTACCACACCACCTTGCAATAATGTCTGAGTCTTTCATTCTTCACTTGGTATATCCTATTAACTTGATTTACGACCATCTCTGCATCACCTTGTACCTTAAAATTCTTGATCCCTCTTTCCTTCACGGATTGCATGCTAAGTAGCAGGGATTCATACTCAGCAGTATTATTTGTGTTGAAAAAATGTAACTTGAAAGAGAGAGGAATAATCTCTTCTTCGGGAGATATAAGCACGACACCAGCGCCACACCCACTAGTCACGTAACTGCCATCAAACTGCAAAGTCCAGATCTTGTTAAGATCCCCTTCTTGGATGAGGACATCCATTTTTTCAGACTCGGTAGACAAGAAATAGTTTCCCATCCCTGATGATTCGAAGAGAATTTGGGCTTTAGGGTCATTGGAGTTAGTAACCAGGTACTTCTTTTGCGATTCAGGCTCCAAAGTTTGCATTACACCTTTGACAGGGATCCTAGCCTTAGACCAGTCCATATGAATCTCCCCACCAACTTCACTGCAAAAACTCCTTCCCAGCAGAATTCCATAGGCTACTAGAATATCGGCAACAAGGAAGGTCATTTTTACCCTTTTCTCCGGGAATGCTGCAAACGCAAATTGTGCGTCTTTGATTTGACCGATCAGCGGAACTTGCTTGGTTTCCAAGGAATAACATCTTCCAAAAGGCTTGGTAAGGGTGAGGCCCAAAGCATGGGTGACTTTTTGCCAGCATGACATTGTCGGAAGCTCTAGAATCAATGATACAGTTGCTTAGCTTGTGGCCATTGATTAGGAGGGAGAGGTAGAAAGGTTCTATCTTGCCTGATGTGGAAGTCGAGGCAACATTTATGTAGGATGAAGGAGGAGTGGAAAGGATTCCTTTTGGGGAAACCTGATTAGTTATGACAGCCAAACTTTGGATGTATTCAGTCAACCTTACAAGCTGTTCGGGGTTTGACTGAAGGTACTCAGCTTTAGACATTTGGATCTTAGTCTTTTTAGCGTGGTCAATTATGTCAAACGTGGCCAAGGGTTGCATTGATGGAGGAATGAGTCCTTCATTTCGCGATGGTAGGGTAAAGTTACTGGTCTTCATGGGAATAGAAGAAGGCTGATTTGGAGGAGAGATGGGAGGAAAAGATTTCTTTGTAAAATAATTAACAGGGGGTTGAGAAGGAAGAGGATTACCTCTTTTAGCAATAGTTGGGGGCATGGATGATGCATCCTTCTCTTTCTGCACATTGGTAGCAACCTCTGCTTCTTTTCCTTGCGAGCGGGTAAAAACAACATATGATTGTCCGCTTGCATATCCTTGGGTACCCTCTTCTTCGTTAGATTCTTCCTCATCAAATTCCATATACCCGATAGTAGAGTCGCCAGTCGGTTCACCGACATCTTGATCATCTCGCCTTGAGATGAAGGTTCTTCGTAATTTTTCTCTTCTTGTTCGATCTCAGCTAAAGCGTTGACTAGAGGAGCCTCAAGCACCAACCACGGAGCAGTTGCAGGCAAACGCAGCCTAGGCGGGACGCTGTTGGGAGTGAAAGTTCTTCGTGGAATATCCCGGTACGAGGAACTGGGGGAAGCTTGGGCCAACTGCTTCTTTAATGCGAGCAAGTCATTTGCCATCTTTTGAAATGTCGGATCAGACGAAGTAGTGGGAGAAGGGCTCGAAGCTCTAAGCTTGGACGATTCCCTTTTTAATTCGCCAGATATTAGCAAGTTATCTTCGATTCGGATGGCATCAGCCTGGGTGAGAATCAAGGTAGCTACTTGTTCTTGCAGGAGTAAGAAACTTACTTTCGAGCTCATAGCGTTTACGAAGAAACACTTCTGATTCTCCGGTGTTGGAAGCATGGTAGGCAGAACACAGTTGATTAATGCATTGAACCTGGTGATAAAATCACGCATGGTCTCATTGGCCTCCTTCTTCAGGTGAGTGATTTGTGATAACAATGAAAATGCATCTTCCGAAGGCTTGTATCTTTCTTTGAATGCAGTTCGCAAGGTGGCCCAACTGGTAATAGATCCAGCCGGAAAATGCTGAAACCATTCTACTGCGGGTCCTTGCAAGGTCTCTAAAAAGAGGAAAACTGACACATCTAGGATACTACATGACATGATGAATGTAGATATATGTGAATCCATGCTTTGGTTTCCGCTTCCATAAAATTTGGGAAAATTCTTTCAGTTTCCATGTGGAAGCGCGTGAACTGGATGTGGCAAAGCCAGGGGGGCCATAGCATTTCCCCATGGTACTACCATTTGGACGGCTAGAAAAAGAACACAGGCTAGAAGCATAGTTCCGCTGAGTAGCAAGGCACTACAAAGTGATGCAGACATTCCTGATGAGAGATGCTTCCTTCGTGGAGGTGAGACACTCCTGGATGAACGGTTAGCTGAACTCAGTGAGGAGAAGTGAGCTGGTGTTATACTGAAGTTGTGCCTTTGAAGCAGGTCTAAGGTAAGATCGACTTCTCCATGAGCTCTCCTGCTACGAGTAAATGGTTCACCTGCCAGTGTACCTTCCAGATCTACAATTTTTGGAACGGATTTAAGAACTCTTTTTGGCTGTACCTGTTGATTTTCTTATTATTCTGACAAAAATCAGTAGCATGTACTTTTCTGAATATTTAAATTTTATCCTCCTCTTAAAAACCGATTGCGGTTTATTTATTTGATTAACAAGGATAAAATGATGGTAAAACTTAGTAAGCTGATTCTTCAGATCTAGAGTTGACTTTCAAAGAGTTTGAAAATTTTGGTAAACTGTCAGAAACTCAGATATATGGAAAAATATGGATTTTTGTAAAAACTCAGTGAACTAAAGATCTCTATCTAGCCCAGATCTATGGATCACTGAAGAAAATTTTCAGTTTGGGTCACTTTTGCAAAAATTTTGGGTTTTAAGCAAAAGTTCAGATTTGCAAACAGGTAATGGTTTTTCTAATTTTCACTGATTTTTTAAACACACCACCATCATAGATCTGATAGATCTGTCTGATCCCCAACGGAGTCGCCAAAAACTGTTGGTTTGAAAATCTGTCGCTTGGGCAGATCTATGGATAGACGAGCCAACAGTGTGCAGGGCATAGCCCCTCTTTGAGTCAGCAAAGCGAAACTGGTTTATTGCTATTCTACCAGCAGGAATCTTGTGCAAGTATCACAATATTCTACCTTCAGGGGTTGGGATCTCATCCCAGTAGAGGTGTTTTGATGAAGAACAGAAAGGAATGAAGGAAGGAAAGGAAGGAAGACGGATCTGAAGGAAGAAAAGAAATGAATTCCAAAGTAGAAAGGTCAGAGGGTCTATGTTTTGGGGTGGTAGTAAACAGAGCCGAACCTACTCGCATAGACGAACAAAGCAATACTGATGAATAAATGACAATAAAGCAGAGGTAGATTCAACAGAACAAACATACAGATCTAACATAAGAAAGGTCTAATGTAAAACACATGTATTCAGCACAAAGTCTAAATATTGTATTAATGTTTGTTTCTGTTACAAAAAGCTCAAAGTCTTTTCTTCTTACTTCTATTTCTCATCTGAAAAGTATCCACCCTTGAATACAACAAGTATTCAAGTATTTATAGAAGAAGAGAAGAAGAGAAGGAAAAAATGAACCAACCACTTAATTACAAAAATATCTTACAAAATATCTCAAAGTCATTTGTTGACTTTTGACAACTTTGTGGATGACATCATCCCATGGTGCAACATGGATGATGTCATCATTTGTGTCAAAACACTTTAGATAATTACAAGGAGAAATTTGGGAAGAAGGAAACTATTCATCATCATCCTACGGCTGAAAGGGGGTATCCCGCTTTTATTGTTGCTCAGGCGACGAGATGTGGAACTGGGCACGGTATTCCATGAACTTGCTGATCATGGGTTGAAGTTGATCCTGGGAAGGATCCTTGTGTCGATCACTGATAGCCTCGCAAGTCTCCCACTCATCTGTGAGCTTTTCGGGGAGTTTGGAATAATCATTTTCTACCTCTATCAGGTACCCAATGAAGTCACGACAGGCCAGCAAGTTGTTGATGGATTCGGCGTCGAAAGTGACCTCTGGTCCCAGCCCCTACGAAACAATCTCCTTGAAGATTTGAATAGTTTCATCCACCTTTCTTAAGGTGAAAGAAGGAGTGAGAAAACCTGGAGACATTCTCAAGAAAATTTTCTCCATCTGATGCATTGCATCCAAGGCTTCCTCCTTGATTTTGTCAATCTTCTCCAGGACAAACTCCAGCTGATCAACCTGGTAATCCAGAGTAGAAAGGATTTTGTTGAGGGCTCTGGGATGTCCAAAGATGCCGAACTTGACCAGATCTTCGACTGAACAGTCGAGCATTTTCTGAAAGGTCTCATGCTGTATCCTGGCATGGTCTAGCTCTTCTGAGATGGGTCTTGCTATCACCTGGAGCTCTTTGTTCGTCTGATTGATATTCTGATATAATCCGGTGAACTTGGTGATCACTCCCTCACTTTCTTTGAGGATTTGGTTCCTCCAGGCAGAAACTGCCATACCCTGCTCGCCGATTTTGGCATATTCATTAATCTTGTCCTGGCTCAGAGGCTCAGGAGTTTCGGCAGCAGTTGTAGGAGGTGCACTACCCATCTTCTACAAGGCATGGAGGAGATGTTTATTTTTCTCCTTTAACAGCCTCTTTCTCTTCCTTTGCTTCCTGGAGCTTCTTGCAAAGGGCGTCAACTACAGATAGGGCCTCTCCTTGAAGGCTTTCTGAAGATGTCCCCATTGTGACTTGGGTCACTGTGTAATCTATCGAAGACAGATCCTTTTTATCCTTTAAAGGATTGGGGTATGTTATCTCCATTACTCTCTCTCCTGACGCACTCTGAGAGAAGCGGGTTATAGGCTTTTGCTTCTTGGTCCCCTTTGATGGGATAACGGAAAAGTCCATCGGTGCGATGGGAACTTTCCTCTTTTGTTGGCTCAGGTGCTGAGAGATCCATGCTGGACTTATGGGAGAGGGGCCGGAAATAGAAAAGGGAGCAGCTGCAGTAGTAGAAGGAAAATGCGTGGAGACACTTGGAGGCGGCATCAAGAGGGAGGCCAAGGAAGTGCTTACGAGGGGAAGAGATACTGCAAGGGAGGTAGACATGGGAATGGAAGGGAGCTGAGAGATGAGGGAAGAAATGGTGGGGGAAAGCTCCGTAAGAGAAGAGAAGATGGACGATGAGGAAGGGGGAACAACAGAAGACGGGGGAGAGGATACGACCAAAGGAATGGTCGCTTGGGTCACTCGAGGGGGGGAAGGAGGAGAGGGAGAAGAGATAGAAGGGACCTCAATAGTTGCAGTAGTGGCAACATCCTGGGTGGATGTGCCCATCGAAACATCCTCCACTGCTTCTTTTTCTAGGCTTTTCGGGATTACAACGCATTCTTGTGAAGCAGAAGGAGGACTTTCAGGAGCTTCCTCTTGGGTGGAGCTTGACTCACCCTCCTTGTCTTTCCCTTTGCTCTTCGGAAGATGTTTTGGCCTGGAAGGTGCATTTCCCAATGGAGATGTGGTTAAATCAACTTCGAGGTAGATGAGGCCATTCATTCTACACCAGTGCTCTGTTCTCCGTAGAGTTTCTTTGACCCTTTCTTCTATTGTCTGAGGTGCTTTGGTTTTGTCAATTACAACGAAAGGCTAGTCGTCCCCACCTGTGTCAAGATATACCTGATCAACCTCTTGATCAGTAGTTTGATAACCTTTTGGGATGATGGCTATGCCGTACTGGATGATTTCAGCCAAGGCCAAGCGGGAATGGTCTTTCCTTCTGAGCTCGACCTCATGATACAGGTCAATATAAATATCCTCGATCTGTGGAACGTGGATTGGATTGATTTTGGCTCTGGGCAGGCAATTCCTTGGGTC
Source organism: Taxus chinensis (assembly GCA_019776745.2). Lineage (NCBI taxonomy): Eukaryota > Viridiplantae > Streptophyta > Pinopsida > Cupressales > Taxaceae > Taxus > Taxus chinensis. Next base: position 175,901,319 of record CM034151.1, read on the forward strand.
GAAAGTGGACCTCGCTAGGATTTTGTGCTTTAGATTGAGTATCTCTAGCTCAACAAACATCTCCCGGGCTTTGTGGTGAGAAAGACAAGTGTACCTGCCCACTGTGAGGGGGAAAGGAGTTCCACCCTTCTTTCTCTTTAAGCACTTCTCGTGGTAGGTTACGAGCTGTCTTGATAGCTCCAACAGGATTAGGTTGGGGCCGGCCTATCTTGTCAATTTGGTTGGTTCTCCCAAGAAGTTTGCTTCCCTTAGATAGGTGAAGGTGGGGAATTTTGTGAACAAGGCCCCCCACTTCTCTGTTGCAGTAACAATTCTCTTGGTCGTATGACCGTGAGTCATGTTCGGCCTCAAAAGGAAAACAATGTTGTAGAAGAAGGCATCATTAATCTTTGTAAACTGGGGGATACTATTTTCCAGCTTCAGTTCTGGATAGTATTCATATATTTTTACTTGGGGCCAAACCCCGCACCGCATCAACGCTGGGTAATCTCTCTCCGAGGCTGTAGCGTAAACTACGTAGGAGTTCATGTAGAACCTCCCCATTGTGGTAAGTTGTTGGAGCTACTTGGATATAGTGCTGCTTATGATCTCCGCCAACTCGAAGCGTTCATCTGGCACATTCTTGTTCATTGTCTCCAAGTATCTCAGCATCCATTTATGAAAGTAGTGGGCATCAAGAAGCCCAAATAATCTGCCTAGGAATGTGATTGTATCACTTAGTTCCTCTGAGAAATCGCTGCGATGAATGACTTGTGGCCATCTGGTCACCACCTTCTTATTTTTCAGGTATACCTCATTCATTAATTGCATACACTAGTCTTCATTATCATCCCAAGCCTTGGTGCAATCTTCCTGGCTTACGGCCACAAAGTGCCGGTGGTGAGGAATGCCGAGCATTATTTCGAAGTGCCGGGCAGTGAGGTTGATCACGACCTCTCCTTTCTCATTCTGGACATACCTTGTGTCTTTGTTGTAGCAGCGGGCTACTACCATCATGAACTCGTTATTCACAGCACTGATTGGGATCCCCCCAGCAAAATGTAGTCCACTGCCTACCAGTTTGTCCATCCAGGGACTTCCTGTGACCCTCTGAGTTCTAGCCTAGAAATCCTCCATATCAATGTGACCAAGTTCTGAGTCTCTTATATCCAGGTCACACTCTGCCTGGAATTCGGGCATCCTGACCCTCTGATATTTGTACTTCATTTCTTCCTCTGTGAGCTTGGATTTTCCCTTAGACTTGGTTGGTCTCTTACTTGATGTTGACATATGTAGTTCTGAACTCAGTTGTTGATCTGTAAGAAGAAGAAGTGAAACCCAATGCAGGATAGTCATATTAGCTGTTTGATCTTCCGTTAAAGCGTTGATAGAAGGAAGAGTTAGCAATTTTAAGGCCTTAGGGCGCAGGGCGCATGAACACTGCAGGTTGCAGGGTTAAATAGTATGGTGCATAGAAAAGGGGTGCTGCAAGGGACAAATCAGCGCCAAAGGGCGCAGGGTGCATGGACACTGCAGATGACATTTTTTGTTGTTGCAAGCGGAAGTGCACCTACGCCATATATATGCATTTTATAACGGGCGCTGATATTTTTCATGTTACACGGGTATAGGATGCACCAAAGGGCGTAGGTTTAATGCATGTAACATCATTTTTTCATGCGCCATAGGGGAACTTAGGCACGATGCATGGAAGGTCTATATGACATGATGTTGCTGTAATAAGGGATGCACCTGCGCCGTTAGCAATTTTGTACTTAACGCAAGTAAGGTTGGTGTTGCATGGATGCAAGGTGCAACAATGGCCCAAGTTTTTGCAATGTTACACATGAGTTTGGTGCGCCAAGAGGGCGCAGGGTTAGTGGGTGTTGCAAGCAAGGAAAGTGCGCTTTGAGGGTACAACTGTTTTTTATGCAGCAGGCATGGTAGATACGCCATTGGCGTGACTGTAATTCATGTTGCAAGGGTGGCGATTGCGCCAAAGAGGGAAAAAATAGTCTATCAATTTTTATGTCTTTGTTCTTCCTCTGGAGGGGTTACATGTGTTTAAGCCTCTTCTGCAGGGTTTCTTGGATGATGAATAGGCTAAAACAAAGAGATCCTAGTGATTTTTTTAGAGGTAGAGTCCTCTTTACCAGCAGATCTAGAAAGAGGGAGAAGTGCATGGGGGAGGACAACAAAAAAAGCAAAGGGAGGTTTCATGGTTTCACAGATCATTCTATCCAACCCCACAAACAAACAACCAATAACCAAAACATAAAACATGAGAGCAATAAGGACCACTTACCAGGAATATATATAATGTGAGAGGTGAAACTGGGTCCATGACACGATACGAGAACAACAGGCATGCTGACAGGTGCAGAGGAAAAATAACAATCACGTGTCTTCTGACTAGTGAAAGTGACAGGGAAGATGCGCCTATATATAGCTAAAGTTGTAATAAATGTGCCAACCACTTTTTGGAGTGGCGCATCAAAACACCTGTCGACACTGGAAATCTTGCGCCCTTTGGTGCATCAAAACACATGTTAACATGAAGTTATGTGCACCCTTGGCACACCTAAAAGTGATGTCAACACACGTGTGCGCTACGTTGCGCTTTGGTGCACCCTTGGCACACCAAAAGTGATGTCAACACGGAAATACATGTGCCCCTTGGCGCACCAAAATGCGGCGCAACAAAAATATTGTTGACACAAAGGTGCATGCGCGTTGGCAAATGCAAGAAAGGCGCAACATGGTGAGGTGCACCAAAATGTGTGTAGACACTTCAAACCGTGTGCCAAAGGAATTAAAGGGGGCGCATGCTTACCCTATGTTGCATAGATATTAGGTGTGCCCGACCAAAAAAGACTAAAAATGGATAAGTTCGGAAAACTAGATTTCCCGGGAAAGGGTTTAGCAATGTTCTAAACACAGAGGGGTCCCTGACAAGGGACCAGAACAAAATTTTGTAGGGTTATCTTTAAAATTGCCCTTGCGAATTTTACGGGATAACAAACCTAAAACTGAGAAGTTAAAACCGTAAAACTCAGTCCTAAGCATTTGTATGATACTAAACCTTATGTAAGGTACTGGACTTGCCTGGAATTTGGGTCTATAATTTCTTGATTGTTTTACCTTCATGGAAATATATATCGTGTGTCATTCATCTTCTCTCATCTTCAGAATGACTTTGTAAACACATCTCAAAACTGTAAAACCATTATAGGACAAGAATGAATTCCTAAATAACAAATTTAGGTGGTTCATACCTACCCCTATACACCAATGACATTGCCACTGTTCCAAAGAGAGATCAAACCACACATCATTATCCTAGCATGTGATATATACTATTATGCAATTAGCGATGGCAATCCTGGTTTGACGATGTTTTACTTGAGTTTAACACTTACTTAAATACTTGGGAAGGGTCACTTTTCTCACTTGTAAGATGAAGATAGAGTCTCCTAAACCTATAAAGATACTTCAAACCAGTAGAGGATTCTTCTCTAATAGATTTTGATGAGTTATTTTGTAGTTTAGGGCCATTTTAGTACATTTTGTGCTTTCTTTTACGTGAGGAATTATTACAGTGTTATCTTACCAAATGAATTATAATATACTTTCTCATATATGCTTTTGAAGGTTGTTATTGTTGACCATTTTTTTATAATCATGAGTAACGGGTACAAAAAAATTCAAATTACTCATTTTTAGTGGATGATTAGGCAGGTACACATGCAACAAACAACTAGGAATGATATTCTAGGATGTTTATTCCTCACATAGGAGGCCTTTGTAGTTATTTTATTCGTCAAGATAATGCATTAGCCATGAGAGACTGATATAGGGTCTTGACAGAGATAGAAAAGGAATCATACATCAGAAATTACATGCTAGAACAACAAAGGTAAACTTGCAGATTTGAAATTATCAAGTACAAGGAAGTATTTTTAGTTACAAGAGAGGATAACTTATTCCTTCGTTAAGATTTAGTTTCAATTCAAAGGAAAAGGTACAAGAATTTTTTTGTTAATTCCTTATGATTAAATGCAGTTGTGTTAAGTATTAAGTTTTAGATGTTTATTTAAATCATGCAACTGAAAATAAATATAAATGAAGCACCATACAACTCATTTCACAAAAAAATTGTATATATCTATAAGAAAATTTTACAAGTTCCCCACACAAGTTGTGGGATATAGTTGAAAGAAAATAATGCAGATAAATGTTAAACTAAAAATTAAAATAAGAAAGGGGATTCATCAGCTCCTGGTAGACAAGAGCCCCTTCTTTACAAGCTACCACTCCAAGTTTGACCCAATTTCTGCTCCATATATCTGAAAGAAAAAAGATATTCTGATTAGAGCTCAGGGATTCCCAGAAAGTTTTTATATTTCTAGCTTCTAACTATACAATTTTCTAAAAATTGAACAAGTATTGTAGAAATGAAGGAGTTACCATAAACTACAAAATAGGATTATCTTGCATTGGGAAAAATATTACACATTTACAATGAGTCATCAATTTTTCAATCACTGGTGTATCATGTTCCTCATGAAATTGCAACAACAAAGAAAAATTTCTAGATCTAATAGTGGATTCTACAGAATTTTTAGAAAGATTAATCGCATGTTTTCATCATACTTTCAAGTACATATGTTAGAGATTTCCAAGGTAGTGTAATAGGTTTTCATCACTAGCCATACAACTTCCAAAATGTATAACATAAACAGAGAACATTATTTTCAGCAATGAAAAAATTTAGTTTTCAAAATGAATTTACATAGAATGTTTCAAAGCTACAACTAGGAAATATTTTCAATACATCAATCTATCGTACAAAAAAAATGCAAATCTACAAATCCCTAGAGAAGAAAAGTGTTCAAAACTGAAATTTTCAGATTTACAAATGATTTCTTGTGGTATAGAGTAATTATTAAGTAGCAGATATTCGTCAAACTACAAAGCAAGTTCTAATAACTTAAGTACTTCAAATTTCATAATGGAATCGCAAAGAATAAATAAGATAGTCAATTTCATGAGAAAATACAATATTTCATTATACCCAGATAGATTTGAGTTTATATTTAAAAAAATCCAACCCAGTGAGATCCCCTAATGTTAAAAACTTGGCGAGTTGAGTCAAAGAAATGACTACTAAGCTACATAAAAACTCAGAAAAAGTGATGTATGTTAGAAATTGTGTTTTAGTGTTTTCATTTATGTCAATTCCATTGATGGAAAATGGTGTCATGGTGTTTTGTGTATCTCCATGATGTGTTAGTTAAAGGTCAAACATGAAGGTAGATCTATAGCATCAGATTCTAGTGAGTTTTTATAGTGTTCTAAAGCATGGTCTAGTAGGCATGATCATAGTTTAAGTTGAGTAGAGGTTTTCATGAGGTCTATAATGGTTAGTAGGGTGTTTTAGAGGTGTACGAGTGTTTGCAAGGTGAAATACAGAATGATTTGGAGTATAAACTATTTTCTTTGGAGTCTGGAATGAATGTTTCAAAACTTGTTATAATGTTATTATGACATGTGGTCAAGGTCAAGCATATGCAAAGTGAAGTGGAGGAGTGATGTTATTGGTTTGAGCATGATTAATAGGTGATCATAGAGACCTAGTCTAGATGCTTGATGACCAAATGGTGCAGGAGAATGAGGTGTAGATGTATTTGAGCTCATGGAAGCATAGAAAAGTGGGAGACATGTTGTCTCATGTGTGTTAGGTCCATTTAGAGTTCTTGTAAGTAGAGTCATGCGGTTGGTCTACTTTTCCATGGTGAGAGCTAGGTCTAATCCTAGTGCTTAGAGGCCTAATTAGGCATGATATTCATGAGAAGGTATTTGTGATCTATTGAGATAACTCATGAAGGTATTTTATGTTGTTCTCATCATGTAGAGACATTTTTTAGAACTTTCATGCTTTGGTTCAATGTTAGTTAATTGTGTTATGGCCAAGAATATGTAAAAACCTAAGGCCTAGTCATGAAAATTAGATAGGATTTGAAGTTACAAATATATTTTGGATATGATGATGATTGCAGATGTTATTAGAGTTTATCAAGATGCTGCAAGAAAATTTTTCAGTTGTCATGTTGAGAAAATTGCATGATATGATGTTTTTGGTGAAACAGGGTGCTTGAGAGTGTTATTTCCAGCTCGAAGTGAGTGAAATTCTAATGATTGGCATGTGTATAATTTCCATGGGAATTTGAGCCTTTCATGAATTTTAGGTAATGGAGTTAAGAAGATCTCAAAGTTGGAATGACATCAAATGAGGTCTAAATTTTTATGAGTGAATATTAAGAAGGTAAACTTCTTGTTATGGATTTGAAACCTTAGGTCAAAAGCGATGGAGAATAAATTCATGTTCGGTTCCCAAAAGTGATTGGTTATGTTATTATTATTATTGGAGGTTTTAGAATACTTCTATATATTTCCACAAAATTAAGTTGGAGTATGTGGTGATGAGTGGACCCCACATGAAAATGCTACTTTACGAAGAAGTCATGTTTGAGCCAAGGTTGTCTAAAGGAGTTGCAAAATAAATTGACATTTTTTTTAGAATGACACTTGTAACTTATTCCCATGATTTTTTTAGATCATGGTTTAAATTCTAGAAGGAAAATTTTGTGCTATCTATGAAGACTGGTCCTAAGGCAATTTTGAGAGAGTTATGGAGAAGTTTCACAGATGGACTTGGTTTGATGCCTTTCACTTGGAGTTGGGATGAAATTTAAGATGTTATGGAAATTATATTTAAATTGATTACTAATGGTATAAATTTTTTGTCTTGAAGACGAGTTTTGATAGGTCATTGACCTCAGTTTGTGAAGAAGAAGGCTACTTGTGTTTCAGGACATGATTTTTGTGGCTGGAAGATTAAGAAAGAAGAGGCATGACATGAATTAGTTGATGATTTCTATCAGATAGAGAGTGAATAGGGATGCATTTGTTTCCTATTAAATGCATTTTAATTTCTTGAAATTTTCATCAAGGATGCAAACGAGTTGAGTTCCTAAAAATGCTTTCTTGACAGTTTAGTTTAGTGAAGAGGAAAGTTGGTGTGATTTGTACATGTGGATATTTCATGAGCTCTAACATGTATGGATGTGATCTATAGGTCAAGGTATTTCTAATTAGTGGTTAGATGACATAGTTTAGGTGATATTATGTGATCTAGAGGATGAAAGGTGAAGACTAGTTCATGGAAATAATAGTTTTAAGAAGGATATGATCTTTCTTGAGTAAGTTATTAAGAATTTTATTGGTGTAAACTAACTAATGACCATGGATTATGTTTTTATGTAATATTTGACATGTTTTCATGTATGTGAATCATTTAAAGACTACAAAATTAAAAATTTCCTTTATTATGAGGTCAAATTGGATGAGTTAGGAGGTTTAGTGTGAGTCTCCAAGTTTGAAAGTTAAAATTAATGTCTTTCCCTCCATTTTTGTATTCATATCCTCTAAAGGTGTAACCACAAAAATACTCCTTGTAGTGCGTATGAAAGGATGTTTTAAGGGTTTAAAGAGTGTGTGTGAGGTGTCTATAAGTGAGTAATGAGTCTTGAGGGGTGTATAAACTAATGAAGTGATAACGCTTATTCCACAAAATTGGGACTTATTCCAATCCAAACAATTAAAAAATATAGCTAATATTGGAATCCAATATTACTATTTTTGGATTCCAAAATGTTAAATGTTGGAATTATCTACACTCCAAAATCACACATATTGGATTCCAATACCGCATATATTGGAATCTAGAATCACATATATTGGAATCCAAAATCACATAACCTGGAATTATATGTACTCCAAAGTCCCATATGTTGGAATCCAAAAAATCAAATATTGGAATCCATTATATAGGCTAGCATCCACTAGGCATTATATATGATTTGTTATGTATAGAACATGTTTCTATTTTATAAGGTATAACGACTACCGACAATTATTTATGCTATATTATAAGGGCTAGCTACTGCCAGGCATTATTTATTCTATGTTATAAGGGCTAGCGGCCACAAACCACTATTTAGGTTATGTTATTCATGTTATGCTATATGATCTAACTAATGCTAGACATTATTTATGACATGTTATGTACATAACATGTTTCTAATTTATACGGGATAACAAACTATTTATCTTTTCCTTCAATGGATGCAACAAAGGCCAAAACATGGTGTTAAATTTTACGCCCATTTCAAAATATTTTATCATTTTTATATAGGCTAGTGGCCATTAGGCTAATGAATTTCAAGAGATGTGAGACACTTCCAGGTTCATTTACTATGATGTGATTGAACCTCATTGTAACTAGAGAATGACTAAAGATATTCTAAAGAAAATAGCATAAGGCGTCAATCTAGACTATGAGAATATAATTAAATGTAACTTGTATTTTGATGTGCATGGTAGTGGTGTGAACTACCATCTTCTTCCTCTAACCCGATGATATTTGGTGGTGATAGGAAAAATTCCAGATCTTCATTATCCTCCTATTCAAACTCCCTGCATCTCACTTTATCAGACGCCATCACTACTGCCCCTAACTCAAGAAACAAGCAAAGTTAGGAAATCCTCACGCATATGGGGTGAATCTTGAGGGTTTATAGATACTCAAATTTCCCTATAAATTAAAATAAACAAACTTCACCATGAGAAAAAATGGTAAAAATGAATTTAAAAACTCAAGATTTGATAGCTTTGTTGTAGTGAAATCAAATAAATCATTATATTAAATTAGGCAAGTCAAAAGAAAAGTATAATTGTTGAATTCAAGAGAAACTCAACTTATCCTATCAACACTAAAAACCCTACAAAACCTTAACTGGAAATAAGTAAAAGAATCCATACAAAGATCTTCGATGATCTTCTTTTTCTAACCTGATGATATTCGGTGGTGGGAAAATAAATTTTAGATCTTCATTACCCTCCTATTAAAGATCCACACATATCACTTTGTCTAATGCCAACATTATTGTCCTTGGTACAAGAAAAGGGAAAAGAAGTGAAATCCTCACACATCTAGAGACAATTTTATCTCTTGTTTGTAGACACTCAAATTATTGTTTATCGCAATCAAACCCTTCAAATAAAAATAAGAATACTTATGCTCATGTAAAATTATTGTTAAGGTTTTCCTGAGTTAATATTTTTTTAGGGTTTGAGGGGTATTATGGATATTTATTCTCTTTCTGACCAAAATTCTTAAGAAATTTATGGTTACGGTCTCGTTGACTCTTCATATTTTATTTATATTTAAGTGAATTTAAATAGTAAAGTACTATTACAAATAAAATCAAACAAATGTGTTCATTAAAGCAAATACCCGTTGAACGTAATCAACAACATGGATAATCTTATTTAAGAGTGAATATGTATGAAATTTTAGGGGCATTTTTTCTCTACGTGCATGTTCAGCAAGGAACTATTATGAGAACATATTTCTTAGAAACAAGAACGATACCAACACAAGTCCTTTATAGTGCATCTATGTATGCTGCTGCATATTTCAGTACAACTTAACTTTAAAATCTAGTTATTTTATTATGGCATCATTATTGTTGGGGGAACCATATTATAACTCATATAATAGGTAAATATCCTTCCACGTCACAGTAACTTCAAGAATCATATATCTAAAAGTCACACTGCTCACCATAGAGAGAAAATTCAAATAATAATTGACTTTATAGTACTTGCTTGCTTTCACATTATTTGATGATAAGCATGTTAGAGAGAAAGCATAGTTTTGTCTACATTAAATAAATATTGAACTATAATCTGAGACAAAATCTTTATGTCAAGCAGAAATAAGTAAAAGACTCCATAGAAAGACGGATAAGATGCTTGTTTTTAAGTTTTTCTTGATTCAATTTAAAAAAATAAAAAGTTTTCCTTTGAGTGGACCATTCCACTCAGAGAGTAAGATTATTTATTTTTGAAATTAGGTAAAAGAGGGTTGCAGGGACCCTACCCTATACATAATGAAGCTCCCGAATAGAGCATATATTTAATACCAAACCATACAAAAAATAGTCTAACAAACAAAAATTCAAAACTAACTACCAGTATAGTAAAATAACAACAATAAAAACACATAGATGTAACAACAATAAACAACAACCTAACAACAACCTCTAACTTTTCATTTTCTCCAAAGTTGGATAACAGATTGGTCCAATACTTAGCACATGATTAAATGTTAGTTCCCAAAGTGGTTACATCAACTTCAGATAGTTCCATTTTCATCTTCTTCGATGTCCCCTGCTCTTCACATTTTCTATAGGCATTAGCCAGTTGTCAAATATTTTGAAGGTACTGTAAAGTGCACTTGATAGTGAGAATACTCCACTTAGTGAACTTATGAAGCATATCCTTAAGTTGATCCACATAACTTTTTACATTCTTATATTTTTCTTGTAGAGCCTCCATACTGTCACCCTTTATGACTAGAGCCACATCCTCAAATCTCATCTTCATTACATGTCAGTCATTGAGGGTAAACTAGATAGTGATATTAGTAATTCGAGTGTCACATTTTACATTTTCAAGGTTTGGAACCAATTTGACAAGATCAACTCCCTATTTCACAAAAACTTTTACAAGAACTTTCATTTGGTTTCTTTTCCTCGGTGTCAACTAAAACCTACCCTCCTCTATTGACTCGGTTCCCCTTTTTCAGCCTTCTTAATAGCCACAACCTTCAAGTTGTCTTGTTTTAGGTCTTAGAGACCCTGTACTACTTTAAATTCAACCACATTTTTATCATCCCCTTCACTCGACTCAAGGGATTCGATAGACTCCTCATTCTTAGAATTAGTTTCATCTTCCATAGCATAATCTTCAAGGTATTTTTAAAGGACACTATCCCCATTAACCATTTTATCCATATGCAAGATTTATCTCTTCACAATGGCCATAATAAAACCCTAATGTAGGGGAATACTAATTTTTCCTTTTTTGAAGTGATCCAGGGTAGCACATAAAGAACGAAGTATATAGTATGGAAAAATAAAACTATGGCCATGTTTGATGAAATTGAGCATGGGAAGATGGTAAGCATAGATAAATTTGTGGCATCCCTCAAGAGTGAAAAACTAGATTAGGTTAAGGGCCACTTTGTTGAATGAGGGAGGTAAGGAATTCCTAAGAAATCCTATAAAATGAGGGGTGGTTTTTTCCTTACCTTTCAGAAATAGCTTCATTTCATCCGCTGAATCCTTTTTGGGTTTGTATACTTCATGTCCTTCTTTTGGTCATACCCATAACATAAGCCACCATTGTTAATTGATAATTCAATCTTTAATCCCCACAGCACCGCATTACCCCCCATGCCCATTTCTTGGTCGGCTACCATGCCGAAATCTGAAATCCTTACTGAGTTTCTCATTGTACCCCTCAAAAATATTTAAGAAAGGGGACAATCCCATTTAGTCATATTGAACACCTCCATAGCCTCATATTTAACATCATTGAGATCGCAAGGCTTAGTGCAAACCAAATATTCCCCTATATTCCTATAAACAAACATTTAGGCTATCATGAAGAAAAACTCTCTATTCAATGTCTACTCAGACCTGACCACATAAATGCAAATACCAATCCACCAAGTAGCAACATAAATCCTAGATTCCTCATAGATGCATTAAATGTGACATTAACATCCCATTAATAGTTATAAACCCAAATTCCAAGAGAGTGAATAAACTCATATTATAAGAACATTAACATCCCCTTAATAAACTATGCATGCACCGCAGTGCACCTGTAAAGAATTACAAGAGAGGAATATACCCCAACGATGCTTGCATTACAAGAACATTAACATCCCCTTAATAGTTATAAACCCTAGCGACACTCGCATTACAATAACATTAATATCCCCTTAATAGTTATAAACCCTATTTTGGTGTTCACATCACAATAACATTAATATCCCCTTAATAGCTATAAACTTGGATTACAATAGAGGAATAAACATTGGATTACAAGAACATTAACATCCCCTTAATAGCTATAAATGTGAGACAACATTCATTATCTAACCCCCTGCACGTCACCTTTCTGTCATCCTTGCATGTACCTCGAAAGAAGGGACATGAAATCACTGCAGGAATTTTCCTCCCACACTTGACAGTTTATATGACAATTAAAATTCTCCTACTCCCCTTGTTAGTGCGGATATATTTTCATAATTAAATATAGTTATGAAATAAATTAAAAATCCCTTTCTAAAGGTAGAATTATGGTAAATAATTTTAAGAAGTATTTGAATTTCATTGTAATACTATTCATCACTGCTGGAATCCTAAATTCACATAATAATTCAGTGCAAATTAAAATATTTTTCACGATATCTATGAACACACTCGATTATTAAAGTGCCAAAAAAAATTTCAAGTTCTTTATATACCTTAAACCGATGTGAATTTTTTTTGTAGTCGGACAATTTAAAGTTGAGAGGATAATATGACCATAAAAAATAAAATTAAGTGAGTTAATACTTAACGTTTGCTAGGTAATGCCAGTGTAGCTTATCGAGGTAAATTAACATTAATCAAATAAGAATTCACCTGAAATAAAAATGTAATTGTATAGTTTTTTATATAGTAAGATATCTATTATCATTTAAATCCTTTACTATATTATAAATTTCCAAAATACAATCACACATATTATACATATAAACAGTATTAACATAGTCAGGAACGTTATACAAAAACTTTTTGTCAAATAAATTTAAGGACAACTTCCATAATTTTATTTTTTAGATAGTTAAAACACTTTTTATAGGAGCTATGAACCGAAGGGTTGATGGGTCCCCACCCCACAAGTATTGCACATTTTGATCGATGAAAGGATACATAAAAAACTAAAAACAAGTACGAAATATAACGAGGCCAATATGTAACATGAATAACCAGGCCTATAAAAAACATTCAGCCGTGAATACAAAAAAAACAACAAGAATGAAAGAGAAACCTTAGGGTTTTACCCATTCAAGCATTGCAATAATCTTAAGAAATAAAAAGGTTGTGCCAACAACACACTTCAAGTACGCCATACAATTAGGAAGGGGCATGGTAGGTTTTTCAAGTGTGACTAGGTCTAGGGATGACACGTTGGAGAAAGATGCCCCATTAGACTGACAAATGCTTTGAACAAAGTGGAAAAATTGAATTAGGACCAAAATTCTCAATTCCAGTGCATCAAAAATCTTGTTGTCAACCCAAAAAGGTGATGGACAAGGATACAACTTTGTAAAGAGACAAGGAAGGAATACTTCTACCAGAGCTTCGACCAAATGCACATGATATTCTGGGTAAATTAAATGGGACACAACCACCATGACCACTGTTTTATCTACAAACGACACCAGGTAATTGAACATGAGGATGCCTGCAATCTTAGAGTTTACATGAGGTCTCTTAGTGATCTGGAGATAATCCACACCCAATACATTCATAATCGTAGTCATAACATCTATGGAGTCTATGTAGAAGACATTACAAAGATGATTGTAAGACACAATAGAGAGGAAAACCATTTCCCACTTCTTTCTATGTAAGAGGATGAAAGGAACAAGGAACATAGGTAGATTCAATGAGAGGGAAGGGGAAAACAACATACATAAATAAGAGAAAATGAATGAGGATAGGAAAAAACAAAACTGAAATAAATAGTCCCTCGAATCGTGTAAGGAAGGTTGACGCAATAAAAATGGATGGCGTCATCAACATTTTCCGATGCATTGGCTAGATTATTTGATAAAAATGATTTTATATTATATTAAATACAACATGATACAAGATTATTTCAACAAAATAAGTGGGAGGTATGAGAACAAGTCCCAAATCCACAAGCACATTAGGCCAATCCTAGAAAAACAAAAAAGCAACAACTATAAGAGAGTTTGAGGAACACCAAAAATAAAGGCTAGATTATGAATAGTGGTTACCCGTGATTTATAAACACACATTATACAAAATCGCATTACTAGAGATAGTCACACACATTATACAGAAAAGTGTTATCAATTAAATCTATGGAAAAATTACATAATTGTAATTGGGTTATTTATTTAATGACATCACTTATGTCTCCACATCCTTTAATAGTTGCATTATAGGAAACAATTCATCTATCAAGTACAATTGTAATATACATTATAGGCCACAATTCTTCCTTCAATAGGTGTATTTTTATAATTGTAATATGCATTACACTTGATGTAAATAGTGCTAAGTTTTTTGAGAAATATGTTCTGATTCATGGATACTTCATAAATGGAAATTTTGATCATGATTCAATCTTCCACACAACAATAAACAAAAAATATTTAAAATAGTGATCTGCAAAACATTAAACAATTTTTTTTTCTGTTTTATACGTGCTAGTGGCTATCAAACTTTATTTTTTCATTGGAACAAGGTTTTATCATTTTGAAAATGTCAATAAGATTAACATGTGAAGATTTGGTAAAAACTCATTTTATGATTTGAGGGAAGCCAACATGGATATGCAAATCAATACACAACATGTTTCTATTTTATACGTTCTAGCAGCCGCTAGGCTTAATTTTAGATTGGGAATAAGGATCATCTCTGTTATAAAATTTTCTTAAGTTTAAACTATGTAGATCTAGAAAAAATTGTTATTTTATTGGTCCATGGTCCATTGTACATGATAAAAAAAAATCATTGCGCACTGTGAATTTTTAAGAACCTTAAGGTAGTTATTTTATTCAATAAAAATACACAATACATTGTTGGTTTTTTACGCAAAGTATACAATTAAAAATCCAATGGTGCATTTAAAATTTTTCAATGATCTACACATGTTCTTGTGTTCTCCTACAAGTTTCAACCATGTACATAATTCGATGTAAATTTTGAATTAATCTTATAGTTTCCATCAAATCTCCACTATGTTTGGGTTTTGAGAGTAATTTCTTCTTTGACTTCATGTAACAAGAATCTCGCATCATCAATAAAAAGTTTATTATTTTCACCATATACATTTCCATATGTCTAATATCTTCTAACTAGTATTTGTTTTGAACTTACATTGGGGACATCCCCAAATGAACCTTAAGTGGGTATCTCCTAGCCAACTAATTTTTTTGATGAACATGTACTTCACAATTCTTGAATCCATAAATGAAGACCATAACGTAGTGTCAAAATATTTTGATACATTACTTATTAAGTCAACACTAAAGTCTCATTCAAAGTATTTAGTATTCCTGGATCTAAAAATTGGAACCATATTATGAGGTATTTTGTCACCACTACCAAAAATTTGAAACTACAAACCTTCAACTCCCAAAACTAGTAATTCCCAAGGCTTCATAATAGGAAATATAAAAATAACTTAGAATTAATGTAAGCTTCCAAAATTGATTAAAAACAAGGCAACATAGTACTATGATAATATTTTATTTGGGTAATTCATAAAAACAACTTATACAGCTATAATATCAATTCATTCACAGTGAAGATATAAATACTACCAAATTTTAAATTTGTAATCTCAAAATATAAAATAAAGAGAGAAAATGATTGTCTGAATGAAATCATTGTAAAAAACATTTTAAAATAATTAATAGTTATATATTTTATGTTTGCTGCAATTTTTGGATGCCCTCTGTAACACTCAAACCCTGACACAGTATTTGTGATATGTTTTTGTACAAAGTTTTCATCAACCACTTATCTTTGATATAAGTTTCTTCATTGGATTTCCTCCCCACCATAAAAAAATTCAGAGGGTTTCCATTTGGTCTCATCATAATACAAAATGTGTCTTTAAGGCTGAAAACAATACCCTCTCTACTCCAAATCTTTGGGAGATCTTTTACTGCAACTTCGTCTTCTACACAAAAAATGTTCTTTACCCAAAAAAACTAGTTTGAATTTAAATGTTATTTTTTAAAACATCCTTAATCATCTTTTCAACTTCGGTGTAAGAGAGATAGCTAGACCAAAATTCCACTTCACATTTTACTACTAGTGTCTTTAAAAATTCCTTGAGCCCACCTCGCAAGTTGAGAGTCTCCTTACCGAACTTGATTCCCAACTCCTTATGGGATTGGTTTTTCTCATAGAGAAAACCCTCCAAATCTAAAATTATTAAATAATCCTCTTGGCCAGCTGCACAGAAGTAATTTTTTCTCAATTGTCCACAATTTGATATTAACCACTTCAAATAATAAAAATTTTAGTATGTTAACACATAATGATTGAGACTCCATCTTGGATTCCCTCGCACTCCCCCTCTGTAGGTTCTTGTGATGCTCATTCTATTTAAAAAAATAGTAATCAATTCAAAATTAATTTTAAGTCGATGTCAAAAAAATACTCGATACAACTTGCTTTTATACAATATTGCATAGATGTTTGTTAATGACCACTATGGTAATACCTATAACAAATAAAATAATTTGCTATAAATTCCTAAAATTATGAGGGGCTTATAAATGGTGTTATTTATAATTGTATATGAGTATCATACCATTTTCCATCAACAAGTTTGTGCGTGACATGCCAACAACCTCCCCATTTCGCATCAAATTTGAAAGAATTTGAAATTTTATTAAAAATATGTAATCAATGACAATCGAAAACTTCATTTAGTGATAAATTTATAAAATGAGTATTTCTTACTCACCTTTTATAGATTCACTAGATAGATGGTTTGCAATATCTGGGTCAACAAGTTTAACTGGTTGCGACATAATAAGAATGAAATAATTTTCTTTGTTTGTATGTGGAGAGGAAGAGATGGTTTCTTCCTCTATTGTTTGGTTTTCTACATAAATATTATATGTATCAGTTGAAATGCATTAAAATAATAAAACTGTTTAAAGTGATCTTAATCAACGTACCTTTTTTCAAATGAGAATAGTAATGTTGTAAAAACATATCTTGATCATACGATTCAACAATAAAAACTACAGATAGACCTAACTCAACCAAAGCATGCACTGCAACACTACTTCCATACAACACTATAACCGGAGAATTATCATAAATGAGTCGAGTGAACATATGAGACCAAAACCCATAAGATCTCTTGTAAAGAAAAGGATGTGTCTTTCCTTGTAGGAAATTTTTTCTTGTAGTCACAATTCACTATGGAGGTTGATCCATAAAATCCAATTTGATTTCTACTATATTCCCATCGTCAACATCACAATTGTGCACATCAGTTGTTGTGTACATAAGACACAAGCTCTTAAATTTTCCACTGCTGTCATAAAATCTGCAACAACCTTCCACAACTGATTCCCCCTTGTATTTAACTTTATGCATGTATTTTTTTATTGTATATATAAAAAAATTTTAAGAAGAAAAATTTAAGAGCACACTAATTACACAATTTAGTATACTATATCCAACAACTATAAATAGGTCCATTATTGCATCAAAAGTGAGTATACAAGACAAATTGAAGAAATTTACGATCACAAAATCTGCATTGAATGGATTAGTTGACAAAATAGAATATATTTTTGAGTGGATCTAGAAGGGATATGCACATTGATAGGTAAAGTCTTCGGTGACTTCCATCCTTGCTAGAATATTTTCTTCAATTCAAATCACATAATTGTCTATAATTGTTTGAGTTGTCGTTGGGAGAACCTTTGTCACTTCAACATCAATTTTTATTTTTTCCATTTTTTCGCTTCCTCCATAATCAACCTTTCTTTTTCCTTTCTTCTCTTCTCCCAAGAGTACACACAACTGGTAGTAATGAGAATCATGTAGACCAAATTTTTCAACAATATTTTTTCAGTGCATTTTTCTAATATAATATTACCTGGATAATTACTTTTCATATATTTAAGAAAATTTTCTCTAATTATTTTATCATATTTTACTCTTTGGCAATAAAAATGAAATTCTCCGTTATGACGCCTGCTTGAATAGAGTTATTTAACCATACTTTCCCTGATTGTATATTATCTAGTAGAGCTGATATCTCCTCATTGGCAATTCCTCTTGTAGGCCTTAAGGAATTCACCTTGAACCTTGTCAGTGAATTTACTTGAAAATTAGGTTAGTTACCCTTAAAAGGAGAACAAGAAAGCCCACCTGATTTAAATAACGCAAACGTCGTTACACGGGGGGTTCACTTAGTAAAAGTATGGTATAGCACATGCGTTCGAAGGGTATTAAATAATACCCTTAATTCTAGTCTCTACCTCTAATTATTCAATTGATAATACCCCCTCCTGTTATATTATTAGAATGAAAATACCCCTCATTTTTCCTTGTACCTTACTTACCCATTTTTCAATTACAATTTTATCTACTCCTATTTATTTCTACCCTAATATATTAGAAAAATATATATATTATATTTCTCACTCAATTTTTTTAATATGCATTTCCTCTCGAAAGATAGTTGTAAGCCATTGAATACCTATTACAAATCACTTTATATATGTTAAGTTTTAATCATTTATCAATAATTCTTCAAATAATTAAGATGGTGAAATAATATCACTTGTGTTGAAAAGCATACACAATCCTAATTTTCTACCATCTTATTATTTCTTAGTTAAGAATCTCTTAATTGAGATTTGTTTGATAAAAAAGAGATTATAATTTAATTTAAAACCACACTCCTTTTGTAATTTTAAGGTATTTACTTTTAAAAACTAGGGTTCAATAGTTTTAATTTTATATTAAAATTAAACCTCCCTTTCCTTTGGCCCACCTCTCTAATCTACCCCTAATACTTGATTCAAAACATTAATAAATTAAACCCTTTCACCCCCTCATGTCTACCGGTATATTGAATTTAATTTTATTAATTTTAATTACCTCAATATGAACCCACATGCTAGGATATTGCTTTGCTAATCAACCCCCCATGCGTCGTTATCACTTTTTTTCATATGTCCTAAGGTAAAAATAGAAATGTTATTTTTTCAGAAAGGATATCTTTCTTAGCCACTTTGAAAATAGCAAGTCATTACTTCGCCAAACACTGCATTGAAAGAGGAAATATTATATTTAATTTTTTCATATTACATAATTAAATTTTAGGAAAAAATGCATTAAAATTAAATTTTGTTACCTTCAAATTGTTTGAATTTGTGTTTCCTGCTCCGGGCCTTCGAGGATTTCCTAGAGATATCCAAATCACTTGAGCCTTATAGAGTACATCAATAAAATTTGTATCAATCCAATTTTTATTTACCTCATTTTTCTTGTTACAAATATTAACAATGACTTCGCCAGGTGTGTTTGAAGACAAAATGCAATCCTTTCTAAACTGTATCTTAGTATGCAATGACTTGTATTTTCTTTCAGCCAATTTTTTTTTTCAGGTACAAATGATATGTTGGCCATCAAGAATGTAGAACTACACTTCATCCCTTTTTAGGTTATTTTGATCCTTGAGTTGCAAAAGTTCCTTTGTAGAAGGTAAACAAGGAAGAAGAATTACATCCCTTAGTGTAGGAATAACATTAATAATCATTGAATGGACAAGAAGTTCAACATTCTCATCATACGCATAACATAATTGTAAATTTGGAGGTGTTGATTGGAACCTAGAAACTTCAACTAGAAAAGTATCACCATTGAACAAAAAAATTTAATTGTTCAATGATTGCAGATTCTGTTTGCTCAAATATACTGGTCACTTTCTTCAACAACACATCCAATTTTTTATTCTTTTTAAGCCCTTTCATATTTGACTTAGATGGATCCATCTCTAATTTAGAAAAATAATATCACCTCAACATTGTAAACAGCTTTGCATGTTTCAGTGGAGAAAGTAATTTTTTTTATATAAATATAATGAAAAATAAAATAGGTATCCTCGCTTCTATAAAACAATTTGAATACCAAATTCATGTTATTCTACAATTGAAGGCCATTTTCACAACCTATTTTATCTAACTGTATGAACTTCCTCAAAGTCCAACCATATTTAAAACAAGAACATAGATTGTTTTCTCTAGAAGTCTCCATTTCCAGATTCTTGAACAATGAAACTTCTAACTCCATGTCAAGAATAAGGCACTTATGCATTACAATGTCAATGTGTTCAACCTGCATGCACAATTGTTGCACATCAATAAATTTTGAACTTAGTACTATAACGACTTCATTGAAAAATTCCTTATTAATAAAAAATAACCACAAACCATTATATGATTCAATGTCCATGGAATGTAATTCTACAAACCATTCATCACCTCTGTTTTTCATATCCTATGCTCCTTTAATGAAGGGAATTTTCATGAATGAAGAGCAAAGAATGGAAGACATATTACCTGAAAAAAAGAATTAAACAAATTAATATGTCGTAACTAATTGGAAAGGACAAATATTGTTTCTCAATAGTGAAATAGAAACAATATGTTGTATCTTGATGTCACTATGTTCATAGATTAAATGTCAATACAAATAAATATTTATAGGATAACAGTCGACTGACATACTTCAACCTTCCTTTAGTTATAAAAAACAAGAAAACATTAATAAAATTTTTGTTATGTGTTACACTAATTAATTTAATCAATTAATCACTATTAAATTTGGTTTGTTTAAATTAGTGAATATTTTTCTAGAATTGAAGACTAGCGGCCACTAGCATATAAATATTCCCATCACTGTAAAAAATATATTTGAGTTATACTACTTCAATGTAGAAACCTAGAATCCTACATGGGTGGTAATGATTGAGAATTGAATATTTAATAATAACAAATCTTACATGTCTTGATGTGATTGGGTGTTGTAATTCAGAGCCTTTTATATTTCTCATAAGATATATCATGTATATCACATAATTGAAATCAGATAGTATAAAGGAAAATGCCTAGCATCCAATAGGTTCAATTAGTAATTGAAAGTAATGGTTTCCTGGTATCAAACCTTAATTGTTTCTTATTTTAAAATTAGTGATAGAATAAAAAAAATGATGGAAAACCCAAGCGTCTGCTAGGATCCTATCAGTGGGTAATCTACCTAGCAGGTGCTAGAATTAGGATTACGTCTTTGACTACATGTATTGTATTCTCTTGATATTATATTTTGAATTACATATATTCAGAAAAATTCCTAAATATTCTTCTTGTCTTATATTATTTGTTGTCTTTTCTTGTCTTAGAACATCAAATAAATGTAGTAAGAACCCCCCTGGTGGTCACTAGTCTTTTAAAATTTAAATACAATAATGGAGAATAGTTAGTTTCCATTGGATTTGTAACTACTTGTCCCGTATAAAAGACAACAAATATCCTAGTGGCCACAAACATCAAGATATTATGTTAGAATAGGAATAATATGTAATAGACTTAGAATTACATATTAAACTTAGTGACTGATAGGCTTAAAGTAAAAATTGATTACATGTTTTCAGGAAAGTGGTAAATATATTTATTTTCTTGGAATATTTGTTGTCTTCTCTTGTCTTGGAATATCAAAGAAAGGAAAATGCTTAAAAACCGCTAAGTTACTTGACTTCCCTTAGGTACTTTCCTCTAAATTTTTTGGAATCCATTTTAACATCGAGGATAACAATCAAAATTATAAAGAATTATGTATTACTAGATGGATATATTTGTCATATCACGTAATTCATATCAGTTTGTATCAAGGAAAAATTTTAGCGACCGCTAAGCTACATTACGTATTGAAATGATTTGATTGGTGCTCAGGCTCTATTGTTTTTTTAAAATATCAGTTTAAATAACTTCACTATCTACATTATAAAAAAATACAAGAGTTAGAGCATTATATAGAAGTACATATTTTAAACCCGAAGACATATCCTGATCATCTTGGCCCTATATATTTTTAGAAATTACCCGTTAAACAAAATAGTCTGAAACAATTTCTAAACATCAAGGGTGAAGATGAACATGATCCTTGCTCAAGAATAAAGTATCAGAGGCCATGAAGGCTAGCGGTCTCTAGCCTCTATAATGTTGAGGAATCCATTTTAACGATGTAAACAACATTCTTAACAACA
This sequence comes from Taxus chinensis, assembly GCA_019776745.2. Classification (NCBI taxonomy): domain Eukaryota; kingdom Viridiplantae; phylum Streptophyta; class Pinopsida; order Cupressales; family Taxaceae; genus Taxus; species Taxus chinensis. The sequence continues at coordinate 175,923,327 of CM034151.1, forward strand.
ATTGTTTTCATTTTTTGTAATTATTTTATATTCATTGGACTATCCCTTGTCAGAGCCCAATCCTTGAATGCATACCTTCGAAGAAGGATGATGCACTTTATGTAGTTCTCATTTGATATTTTGTGCATAAAACATAATCCATATAGTTCCATATATACAAAAATGTTTTGTAACTGGTAAGCATCGTTAGTTAATGAAACAGAAGGATTTGATATTAGGATCAGAGGCTGTAAAGGCCAAAATTCCTTATTAATAAAAAAATAACCACAAACCATTATATGATTCAAGTCATGGAATGTAAATTCTACAAAATCATCACCCTGTTTTTCATATCCTAGCTCCTTTAATGAAGGGAATTTTCTGAATGAAGAGCAAAGAATGGAGACATATTACCTGGAAACAAAGAATAATTAAACAAATAATGTCGTAAACTAATTGGAAAGGACAAAATTGTTTCTAAATAGTGAAATAGAAACACTATTGGTGTATCTTGATTCTCACTATGTTCATAGATTAAATGTCAAACAAATAAATATTTATAGGATAACAGGCGATGACATACTTCAACCTTCCTTTATTATAAAAAACAAGAAAGAAAACATTAATAAAATTTTTTTAGTGTTTACACTAATTAATTTAATCAATTAATCACTATTAAATTTGGTTGTTTAAATTAGTGACTATTTTCTAGAATTGAAGACTAGCGGCCACTAGCATCATAAAATATTCCCCATCACTGTAAAACATATATTGTGCGTTATACTACTTCAATGTAGAAACTAGAATCCTACATGGGTGGTAAGATTGAAATTGAATCATTTAATAATAACAAATCTAATGTCTGATGTGATTGGGTTGTGTCATTCAGAGCCCTTTTATATTTCTCATAAGATATATTCTGTATAATCACATAATTGAATCAGATAGTATTAAAGGAAAATGCCTAGCATCCAATGGTTCAATTAGTATAATTGAAAAGTAATGTTTTTCCGGTTATCAAACCTTAATTGTTTCTTATTTTAAAATTAGTTGATAGAATAAAAAAAATGATGGAAAACCCAAGCGTTGAGGATCCTATAGTGGGTAATCTACCTAGCAGGTGCTAGAATTTAGGATTACGTCTTTGACTAAATGTATTGTAGTCTCTGATATTATATTTTGAATTACATATATTCAGAAAAAAATTCCTAAATATCTTCTTGTCTTATATTATTTGTTGTCTTTTGTGTCTTAGAACATCAAATAAATTTAGTAAGAACCCCCCTGGTGGTCACTAAGTCTTTTAAAATTAATACAATAATGGAGAATAGTTAGTTTCCATTGGATTTAACTAATGGTCCCGTATAAAAAGACAACACAAATATCCTAGTGGCCACAAAACATCAAGATATTATGTTAGTAGAATGGAATAATAGTAATAGACTTAGAATTACATATTAAACTTAGGGACTGATAGGCTTAAAGTAAAAATGATTACATTTTTCAGGAAAGTGGTAAATATATGTATTCTTGGAATATTTGTGTCTTCTCTTGTCTTGGCATATCAAAGAAAGGAAAATTTGCTTAAAACCGCTAAGTTACTTGACTTACCTTAGGTACTCATCTAAATTTTGTGGAATCATTTTTATAACATCGAGGATAACAATCCCCCCCCCACATAATAAAGGAAGTTATGTATACGTAGATGGATATAGTTGTCATATAACGTAAGTCATATCAGTTGTATCAAGGAAAAATTTTAGACGACCGCTAAGCCGAATTACGTATTGAAATGATTTGATTGGTGCTCAGGCTCTATTGTTTTTAAAATACGTTTAAATAACTTCACTTATCTACATTATAAAAAAGAAAGAGAGAGCAGTGATAAGATAGTACATATTTTAAACCCGAAGACATATCCTGAATCATTTGGCCTATTATTTTTAGAAATTACCCGTTAAACAAAATAGTCTGAAACAATTTCTAAACATCAAGGGTGAAGATGAACATGATCCTTGCTCAAGAATAAAGTATCAGAGGCCATGAAGGCCAACGGTCTCTAGCCTCTATAATGTCGAGGAATCCATTTTAACGATGGAAAAAACAATATCAATAGCAATTTTGTCATTTTTTGTACTTAGTTTATATTCGTTAGACAATCCCTTGTAGAGCCCAGTCCTTGAATGCATAACTTCAAGAAGGATGACACTTTATGTAGTTCTCATTTGATATTTTGTGCATAAAACGTAGTCCATATAGTTTCATATAAACAAAAATGCTTTACAACTGGTAAGCGCCATTAATTAATGAAAGGGAAGGTTTAGTTATTGCTAAGATAAATAGTTTCTGGTAGTAAACATAGCTGTAAAAAAATAATGAGTGAATAATGACTAGAAAGTTCGTAAAGTATTAAATGTATAAATTAGTAAGTTTAAGCGTTGGAACATTATTTTTCCCTAGCTGATGAATCAAATAGTAATGAATTAATTATAGGAGGCGATTCCCATATTATTGCTAACTCCATCATTAAAAATCCCACCTTGCCAGGGAAAATCAATCTAGTGTGATTAAAATTGCCTTTGTATGCTCTCATTAACACCAGTTTGGACCATAAATATTATCTATTAAGATAGATACTAAATAAGAAGATTTTGTAAAAAATTGAGGGACTCACCAAATGTTTCGAGATAAGATTTGCAATAAATATGTTGATTGGCTAGACTCGTCACCCTTTCCAATAAATGTGTATATTAAATCCGCTGGACAACTTGTATTAATTACAAACATGCGATGGGATATTCACTCCATCTATTTATCTACTCGTTCCCCCTTTTTCACACATTTTGGGTTTCTTTCACGAGATTTCATTTATTCTATCATGGTCAGACCAGTGTTTCCTTTCATGATTTTTTTTGCGGTGGTGCATGAAATAGGATTTTATATAGAAAATATCCTAGCAAACGCTAACCTTAAGATAGTCTTGTAATATATATATATATATATATATATAGCATCATTAGTTTTTCATTTCATTCATTACTACATGTACTATATCTAAGACAAAGAATATCCTAGCCTATGTTAATCTCAAGTCTTTGTGAATTTCCACTAGCACCATAAAATTATATTCAAGCTTAGTAGCAACTAGAAATATCATGTAATAAAATTTGAATAACATGTTGTACTAAAAGGCCAGTAGGCTAAAAAAATTTGTGTTGGAGCTTAAGTCAGTTTTTATTCAAGTCGTTAATCAATATCTTAAATGCAAGAAAAGAATTATCCTGACAACTATTAATCTCAATTCTTTGTTATGTTGCACCAATGGAATATAATAATCTTCCATCTTAGGGACTACGTGTACTCTTGAAAATTGTTAATTTATGTCTTTTCTTTGAATGTTTATCATCTTTTCATGTATTAGAATATCCAAGAAATAATGTAAACATCCACCCTAGAGGTCACTAGTCTTGTAACATCATATTCTAAAATATAAAGGTAATAAAGGAGATAATTAATAATTTTCTACTTTAATGGACAATAGGTTTTTAATCTCATGTGATAGCCATCGAATATTATACTGAATCGCTACGCTTAAAATTTCTTTTGTAATTACAAGTATTCACGAAAGTCGTAAATATTTGTCTTCTCTTGGTCTGGGAAATCAAAGAAATGTAGTAAGTATCCACCCTAGCGGTTTCCATGCTTTTAAGATACTCTTCTAAAATATATATATAGCAATGGAGCATAGTTAATTTTTTATTCTATTCATTCCTACTTATCATGTATGCAAGAGAGCAAATATCCTGGCGGTCACTAACCTCAAGTCTTTGTGAATTTCCTCTAGTGCTATGTAATTATCTTTGACCCTAGTGAATATTAGTAATATCATGCAATAAACTTCAAATAACATGTTGTACTCATAGGTGGTTAGGCTAAAAAATTGGTGTTGGATCTTAGTTTAGTTTTTCAATCAAGTTGTTAATCAATATATTGAAATGTAACACAATAATTATCCTAACAACCACTAATATCAAGTCTTTTTTATGTTACACTAATTCATGAATAATCGATGACCTTAGCCTCCACTAGGTTTCGAATATCATGTGATAGATTTTAAATAACGTATTAAAATCAGTGGTCGCTAATCTCAATTCTTTGTTATGTTACACCAACGCGTGAATAATCAACAACCTTAGTGGCCACTAGGTTTCAAATATCAGATGATAGAGTTTTAATAATGTATTGAACTCATCGGCTGCTAGTCTTATAATTTATTATTGTAATATCCACCATGTTAGTCATTAGTTTTAGAAGGTAGTATTGTAATATTCAAATATAATCAAGGAGCTTAGTTAGTTTTTTATTCAGGTCATTACATATTGTCCTGTATGGAAGATATTAAATATCCTAGTGGTCACTAATCTCAATTATTTGTTATGTTTCACCAATGCTATTTAATAATCTTCCTTATCATAATACAAAAATATAAATATAATAATGGTACTTAGCTTGGTTTTCAGGAGAGACGTCACTATTTGTATCGTATACGAGTCAACCATAATCTTAGCGGCCGCTAGTCTCCATTATTGTTAGAAAAAATGTATTCACAAAAATTTAAAATATTTTTCTTTTCTTGGAATATTTGCTACCTTGTGTTGTCATGTAATATTTTAGCAATGTCATAAACATCCAGCTTAGTAGTTGTTAGTCTTGGAATATTTTATTTAAGAATATATATATATATATATATATATATATATATATATATATATATATATATATATATATATATATATATATATATATATATATCAGCGTGAAAATTATTTCTTTAAATTGGCTCATTTATAAATTAATTCGTTAGTAATTATTTTCTACACGAATTTTTTGGACAAAGAAGAATTATACCTCTGTGGCAGCTAGGATAAACAACACTTTTTTTGTTTGACTTTGGAAAAAGGTAAATAAATATACGAGTACATATAATGTTCTTACCTTTTACTAAACATTTTTTTTTGTAAAGACATTACATTTAACTATTCCTATATGGGAAAAAAAATATAAATAACTATATAAATATCAACATGGAAATCATGTAGGCATTGAATATTGAAATAATTACTCACATCTATTGATTTCATATTAAAAAAATCATTAAAGGAGGTCAAAATGATTACCTAAACTATACAAAATAAAACAATTACGATTTTAAAAAAATTAAATATGTGACTCATGTTTTACAACTAGGGATAGATATCATTCGTTACACGAAAGAATAAATGTAGGAAGAAGAACAAAAAATCCACAAAAAATTAACTAGAGAGGGATAAAAGGGTTGAAATAGGAACCCATTTAATAGACACGGATACTTGAGCTATGACTGAATATAAAAAATTGGTTTTTGGAAAGAATAAATATTTTAAAAGGGATTACCATTTTTTTGGTCATGGCTGGCTAAAAACGAGATTTTAGAAATAGCAATGCGTATTGAAAAGATAAAACGGAACTGCAAAGGCACAAAGGGAAAGACATGGAAGGATTAAGGTGCACAACACCTAAATTAGGAAAATATATATCGGATGAAAGCACCCGCCATCTATTGTAGTACACATACAATAACATAGATGATTTTGATAAATACATGTTTTAGTTGTATCTGAAATATTTAAGTGCTTGATAATTTTTGTTAAAGCTCTGTAATCTCTTTTAAATAAAGTATCTGCAAGATTCTATCTGCAACCTATTTTTCTTGTCTCTTTTGATTTTTTCCTTTTTGGGCCTACTAGTCTACACTCATATCCATGATCTATACACAATAATAGATTTTTGTCTTGTTTGTGTGTCCCCAAATGAGATTATAATAACTGTCTCATCTTTCCATTCAAAAACATGGCCAGAAATCGAGCACTCAGACTACTAAATTCATGCATGTGCATGTAATATTCTACTTTCAAGAGATGCTTTTCTGCGATTTCAAATTTAAAAAATAAACCCTAATATATATTTATCTTGTGTATTTAGTTTTTTCCCAATATATTTAACGAAAGAAATGCTGAAAATTTGAAAATGGGGGGAATACAAAAATTTCAGAATTTGAATTTCCCCTTCTTAAAGCGAAAGTGCGGGATTTTGATATTTCAAATATTTACATTTAATGTTGGGGATTCCGTATATCAAACATTGAATTCATTCGTTATTAATATTTTCATTTAATTCAGTAGATATAATGTGATAGGGGGGACATCTTATTTAGGGATACAACCTACTTTAGATACTAGTGGGCCAATGACAAATGTTTCTTTGTGAAATCACAGGAAAACGAAAACTATTAATTTGAGAATATTAGAAAACCATTTAGAAAATATAAGTACCCATTTGAAAACAAAACTTTAAAATTTTAAGATAGCGTTATATGCACATTTATTATTAATTTTAATCAAAATTCAATTCGTTGTTTTTAAAATATAATGATACTTAATTAGGGGGATATCGTGGGATATGGGGAAATCAGATTTATTAATTTCACTTTAGAAACAAGAGGGAAAATGACAAGTTTTTATTTATAAACCTAGGGGGAAATGTCAAATATTAATTTAAGCATAATAAAAAATGATTCAGAGAATAGAAGTGAACATTTGTAACAAAAAAATTACATTTTAAGAGAGTGGTATATGCCTTGTTTATTATTAATTGTTATTGAATGTGAATTCATTATTGTTAAATATCATACGTGTTAATCTAAAAAAATTTGAATTAAATGTCACATGTTGCAAGTTTGAACTAGTTAATTACACAATTATAGAATTGTCAAATCTATTAAGAAAATTTTTAACTACCGATAGAATTAACAAATAATTTTTACCTATAAAAATCTGCATTATTAAGTTGTAACTATGATCCATTAAAATGTTGACATGTGGCATGAAATTTTTAATATGTCTTGTGATCGACAATATTTTTGAGTTATTTACGCGTTAATGTATAAAAACTAAAACATAATTTTATGCTTCACCAACATTTGAGAGTACCTTATGGATACGACAGAAAATAGCGACCGCAAAGCTCTATTATAATGATATTTTTGTAACATTGAATTCAAAATAATAAATAATTAGATTTTACAGGTAACCAAGCAATTATTTTAAGTACATGTTAATGAAAAACTTTCCATGTCATATGTTTTCCATCTATTTGTTGAGAAAAAGGCTAGCAGTCACTAGCCTCTACAACTCCTATGTTTCCTTTGCAACAATGTAAATAGATATCTCTACAATTTTGGATCACTAGTATTTTTCATTTACTATAATAATACCTTATTGGCTATACAAACATTTCTCAACCAAGTGTGACACTACATACCCTTGAAAGATATCACAACTTCTATATTACTCATTACATTTTTGTGTGTCTAACACATAATTTGTATTGATTTGTATTAAGTAAAATACTTAGCGACCACTAAGCTCCATTACTTGGACAAAATCAATCAAACAGTTCATATGAAATAAAATGCTTAGTGATTTCTAAGCTCGAATACGTATAGAAAAGAATGATTGTGTGGAAAATAGGCTAAACAATTTCTTAAGTTGAACATAGCACTAGAATAACAAATCATAGTAATAGTTATTAGCAATCACTAAGCATTTTCCATCATATATTTTGATAAAATATTTGTGAGATATGGACAATTTGTAATGTCGAAAGCTATGGAGGTCTTTGCATAGTCGGGAAGAAATATGGTTATTAAAAATGTTTTCAGGGTGCTCATATAACATCGTAGGGACTGCCAGGCACATACCTTTGCATATTTTCTATTTTTACACATTGGTGGGCATAAATGATGGAGGTTAGCGACCACTAAGCTCTGCCACTTATTAGAAGGAGTAGATTATCATACGCTAGTCTTGACTGATTTTTAATTTTGAATATAGAGATCAAACAACAGTTCAAATAAAATAAAATGCTTAGCAACCGCTAAGCTCAAATACGTTCATAAAGGAATGATTTGGAGGCAACTAGGGTAAACAATATCTTATTTTGAACATAAATCTCTAATAACATATCATAGTAATAGATATTATTGGTCGCTAGGAATTTTTCATAAAATATTTAGATAATAAATATGTGAGATATGAAAATTGTTTACTATCTAAAGGTATGGAGGTCTTTGAGACAGTAATAGATTAACATCCTCAGGGTTAAATTGTTTATTAATTTCAAAAATAGAGAACAAAAAGTAGTTCGTATTAACGAAAATGCATATCAACCACTAAGCTTGAATACATACAAAACATAGCTCGCTACGTTTATTGTTTATTGTTTATTGAGAAAGGAATAGATTTGCAGGATCTAGTCTGAAATGGTTTTTTAATATAAAAAATAGAGGTAAAAAAAAGTTCATATTACAGAAAATGCTTAACAGTCGCTAAGCTTGATTACTTACTGAACATAGCACTTGGAAAACAGATCATATGACTTGATAAAATGTGGTCGTAAGGTGTTTTTCATGTCGTTCTCATCAAAGAAATTGCATAGAGACTATTAAGCTACATTACTTATTGAAAGGAGTGGTTTAGCCCTCACTATTCTCTAGTGTTTTTGTTTCTTAAAAATATCGACTTAATAAAAATCACTCTCTACCTTAGCAACAAAGATAAGATTCAGAGCATAATAATAAAAGTACATATTTAAAACCTAAAGACATATCCTAATCATCTTATCCATAGATATTTCTAGAAATAACCCATTAAACAAAATAGTCCTAAAATATTTACTAAAAATTGGTGGCAAAGATGAACACACGTATTTCTTAGGAATGAATGATCCAAGTTCCTGAAGACTAATGCATATTTTATGTTTATAAATTATTCAATGATGAGAAGGCTATCGACCATTAGCCTCTATGTTGTCGACAAATCCATTTTTACAATGTAAAAAGTAATCTCAACAAGTTTGTGGACATTATTTCTAATTATATTATATTCGATGGATTATCCTGGGCAGAGCCAAGTCCTTGAATACATACCTTAGAGAAGGGTGATGTGTTATGTAGTTCTCATTCGATATATTGTGCATAAAATGTAATTCATATCTTTTGATATAAATAATAATGCTTTGCAACTGATAAGTGCCATTTGTTAATGAAAGGGAAAGCTTTGCTATTTCTACGACTAACATTTTTTTGTAATAAACAAAGCCACATAGTATGGCAAGGTTATATCATCAAAACATATGTACACCTTTTAAACTTGAATAAGTGTCATGTATGTCTTTGGAAAATAGACCTAAATAATCTACCACATATGTAGGAAGAAGGTTAACATGATTCACACATAGTATTAAATGATGGACTTCTTTTGTATTGATCTAATCTTTTTGGTATACTGTTTTTTATTTCCATTTATATGGTTTATATTATGAAGATCTAGAACTGTGTGTTTGATAAAATCAATAGACTTTTTTTGGCCTAGGAAAAACAAAAATATTGTTGGAGTAGGTATTTACCTTAGCTCATGTTCACCTAGGTACTTTATTTACCTTTATTGTATTTATCCTCACCCACTTATTTGTGTGGATATTTATTTTATCTTATTTAGATATTATGAGATATTATCTATTTGTTAGGTATAGTTCTTTCCTTGATCTATGGTATTGACTAGATCTTTTATGTCTAGTTCTCTGCTAAATCTATGGTCTTGACTAGTTCTTTGATGACTAGTTGTTTCCTTGATTTATGGCTTGATCTATGACCTTGCCTGATTCTTAGATTATTATTCCTTACCTATTTAAGCAAGGCCCATTCTCAATGTATTGCATTAAGTTCCATAATAATAGATGATATTGTTTCTCATTGATCGCAATGTTTGATCAGCATCCGACCCATTAAAATCCTTAGCCCTTGGTCATATGGTATGGTCATATGAGGGCTTAAAGCTTGTGATTCCTACTAGTAGGTGCTTAACTTCAGCCCCCTTTAATTTTGTTTGGGTGGTGAAGGCAACAGCATTTTATTTTGTTTTAGTGGCACCTAAAATAAATAACAGAGAAAAATATTAAAAAGCTTGTAACTTTTGATCGGTAACTTGGTTTTGAATGCCATTTTTTTCAAAAGTGCTTGTTTTTTCGTGCTCTTTCCATTAGAAATATTTATTTTGAGACTTGAAATATAATTATAAAGTGTCAAATATGGAGGAGTGTTGTAATCAATTGCGGACGAAATTTCGGCTGAGCCCGACGTCCTAAACTTTTGGAAGTTGTAGTTTTCAATCACTCATTCACAATAAGGATAAAATAATACAATCCCTGCAAAACAAACTTGCTAGCCTATAGCATTACCATCATATTGTGGACAACCACAACCATGCTCTTATTCCACTTATAGCTATTGCTCCTGAACCCATTGACATTGATCTATCAGTCTTTGAGTTTGTTCCTACACTTGATGCTCATACACCTATGAAGCTTGTTACTACATGCTCTTCCACATATGTGTCTATTACAAAACCACATGTTGTGTATCCTATTTCTGCTCAACTGCATGGCTTTTTTGAGAAGCATACTACTCCATTCAGTTCTCGCATGCTCTGTTCTATGGATCTCACTAGCGGAGTCATTACCAGACATTCATAGGGTATTGTTTCCTTTATTCCAAATGTTAAGTGGAATTCTCGTCATGACATTATTTTTCAACTAGATACTTCATTGGGATCACACATTGACAGAGCTCATTTTTTGTTCGCTCGACTCTTTCTAAGGATCATGAGAAACACATGAGTTATGCACCTTCACTCAGGCTTGAGAAACTTGATATTTTAGCTGTCAGACATGATCAACCTGACACACATTCTGATGTTCTTTTGGATGCACCCATTGTGCAATTTACACCAAGTCATATGAAGGCATCTTCTTCATCCATCTGTGTTGATTTGGGGTGGATATCTGATCACTCGTGGCAGTGACATAGAAATTTGTTGATAGGACTCTACAGGCATGGCTCCTCCACCATTCGGCCTCTTGATCCACTTTCTATACTTTCTACATTGTGATGCTTCTTGTTTTGAGCATTTTTCTGTAGTAGGTGTAGTGTATCTCTCTTGTTTGTTGAGAGATTTTGTATCTGTATTTTTGACACTTTTGGCATGCTGATAGTATCTCTTATGGTGGATCTATTCTGGTGCATTCCAGTGTTAGTTTGTCAGTGTTCAAGTAGTTGTTTTGAAAAATCATACAGATTTGTAGCATCACTCCACCCATTCAGCAGTATGGGAGGGTGTGGTGCTGATCCTGCTTCTTCGGGTTTCGTGTCCTTGCCTTGTTACCTTGGCTTTTCTTGGATCGTGACACTCTGGAGTTTGTGTCCTTTCCTTGTTGCTTTGGTTATGGTTCTTGGATCATGGCACACCTATTTTAAGTAGTTGATCAATTATGTTTGGTGTTTTTTTACACTTTCAACATCACTATGTTGACAGTCTCCTTGTATGGAGCTATTTTGTGGAGCCCAGTGTTAGTCGTTTTTGAGTTTTGTGATCGAGTAGTGGATTTAGACCATAGTGCACACCAAAATTCTTCAACATTGTACGATTTTTTAAAGCTGAGCTTCTTGGGATGCCTTGGAGTGGATCTTTACTATCTTTACTTTGTTGTTACTAGTTTTGGCTACCTTGTAGTGTCCCTTTTTTCCCAGTTATTGTACATGAATACCTCATGAGGCCTAGTTTCTGGGACTCATACTGTGGACATGCCACTTCTATTTTGGCCCCTAGCTTCACTTGAGGGGGGATGTTACAGTAGGTATTTACCTTAGCTCATGTTCACCTAGGTACTTTATTTACCTTTATTGTATTTATCCTCACCCACCTATTTGTGTGGATATTTCTTTTATCTTATTTAGATATTAGGAGATATTAACTAGTTGTTAGGTATAGTTATTTCCTTGATCTATGGTATTAACTAGATCCTTGATGTCTAGTTCTCTCCTAAATCTATGGTCTTAACTAGTTCTTTGATGACTAGTTATTTCCTTGATTTATGGCTTGATCTGCGACCTTGACTGGTTCTTAGATTGTTATTCCTTGCCTATTTAAGCAAGGCCCATTCTCAATGTATTGCATTGAGTTCCATAATAATATATGATATTGTTTCTCGTTTGTTTTCAAAGGTTTTATGTAAAGTTATTCTGGTGAATTACTTTCATCTTATTGATCATGGTGTTTGACTAGCATCTTTGTTCTTGGCTTGGTACGATCTAGTTATCATTCCTTTCAAATATGGGTCTAAGTACTAAATGTGTGAGTTAGCCTCTCTCCAATTCTCGAAGTGAGTTTGGAAACATAGTCACGAAAAAAAGGGTGAGCTTCTTCCAGATGCTAATTACATAATTAACAACATCACTAATGACTAAATTTTTTGTAAAATAATAAATGTATAAATCAATAAATTAAAGTGTTGGAACATTTTTGGTCTATTGCTAATTACTTGAATAGTAACAATTTAATTATTGAAGGAAACTCTCATATTATTGCTAACGTCGGCATCAAACAAATTGTGTGAATAAAATTCCTTTTTTATGATTTCATTAATTACATATTAGACCTTAAATCTTATATATTTAGTTAGGCAAATTTTATAGAAAACTTAGGGACTCACGAAGAGTTTTGTGATAAGATTTGAAATAAATATGTTGATTTCCTGAAATCATCACCTTTTCCAATAAATGTTTATATTAAAGCCCCTAGAAAGCTTGTATTAATTACAAGCATATAATGGCATAGTCACTCCATAGATTTACAAAACCACTCTCCCTTATTTTCACACCTTTCGGTTTATTCACTAGCTTTCATTTCATCTTTCATGGCCTTTCAACCTTTCATGCAATTTTCCACATCAGTGCGTGAAATGGATTTTATACAAAAATTTTACGTCACCATTTGAAATACATTTTTGGATTAAATCAAAGAAATACTTGGTTGCAATTGAGGGAGTACTTGGAGATGATTATCTTTCTCTAGAGTGACATCTGAGGGTAAATGTTAAAGTGACTTTGAAACTCGTTTATCATCTTCTTCTCATACATCTGTCGTAGGATTCACCTTTGGAGATGGGTTGTCACTGGATCAAGCCAATGTATAGGGTTTGCATAGAAGCAGAAATGAACAAAACCTCAAGTGTGTTGTGGACCTTTATTTCTGATGCTTGTTATAAATAGAAAGTTTTGGTGGACGTTTCCATTTTTATAAATTTGTACAAATGGTTTAGCATCCTAATGTGTTTCATTTTTTTTGTTTCCAAATGGGGTGAGAGACCAAGGGCGGGACATAGTTCACACCAGTTTTCTTACCAGGATGATATTTTTTCTCCATATCAATAGTAACCGACATGTTGGGATCTTCTTTTTCGGAAAGGTCGTGAGACATACAATTGGTTAAAAATTTTGGCTCCAGATGGAAAAGAAAATTTATTTCCAGAACCTCCTACGGAAACTGTTTAAATCCACATTAAAGTTGAGGTAATTGAGGTCTCATCTGATTTAGTTAAATAATTGCTTCTAAAATATGTCATTTTGTATCTTAGTTTTTCTTGTTATATTGCGATGCTAGATCCATTGTTATCGAATCATCTAGTCTGTCTTGCTGGTCTAGCATTTTTTTGTATTTCCAACCACTTGAGTTTTTGGCATAGGACCTTATATTTTTTTAGCAAAGGTTTGTTTGATCGTTCATATTTTTAGATTGATCCTCTTGTTATATCTAAATTATAAAGCGAAAGGGACCTTTCTGCCCTCCTTTATTTAAAAAAACAAGAAATTATTAATAAAAAATTTTGTTATGCATTGCACTAAGCAATTTAAAATAATTAATCGCTATTAAATTTGGTTTGTTCAAATTTGTCAATTTGTGTCTAGAAGTGAAGACTAGTGGTGACTAACATCTATATATTACATGATATGTTTCCTTCAATGTAAAAAACAATCTATACAACTTTAGGATAGAGGAGCTAATAGTCGATTGATGGCTATCTTCCCATCACTATAAAAAAGTTTAAGTTACACTACATCATTGTGGAAACCTGGACATCTTCACTATCAAAATCTATGGAGGTCTATGAGAAAGGAATAAACTTAATTATTTGGCCCTAATAATAGAATATACTGTAAATGGCTCTATTTCTTTTACAGAAACCTCTCCTACAATGATTTGTCTTGAGAAATTCCTTTCATTAAAAACTTTTCATGTTTTCCTACATACAGGTGTCGATATAAACACAACTTTTCTCTTCTTACTAATTTAGTTTTGTTTCTTATGGTTTTTGTATATCATCAATTAATAGATGTAAGAAATAGTAGCTATATTTTAAATGGCTCGGGTTCCAGAGACATTCTTCTATTGTTATCAAAAATTTGGAAAACATGGACTATATGAAGTTGTCTAGAAAAATTGTGGCCCAATGCAATCAACAAAATCCATGTCAAAACCAATAATAGTTTTCATTTGTTAGGTTTTAGTACCGCTATTGTGCATAATTATAGCTCTATATCATTCAAATCATCTAAAGTTATTTACAAACGGATCTACAAACAACATGGAGCAAGGTGTTAAAACTAACATGGTTAGACATGATTTAATATTATATAGATTATCACACAGAAAATCAAAAAGCAATATCATATTAAAATTTCTTTATTGACACATCTATTTTTTGCATTTAGGTTCTCCAAGGTTGGTCATACTGCACATGAACATGACTCTTTACATGTACGACGACATAATTACAATCACAAAAAATATTAAAGAGAAATATGTAATTGGATATGGTGTTACAAACAATGTTTAAAAATGTGATCTAAATAATTCTAATTCAATTGATATAAAGAGAATGTACACTCGCTACCCACTAAGGTCTCTTGCATTTGAAACTGATGTGGAAATAGTTGGAAACATTGAGCATCAAAATATTGAAAGTCTACATGGATGTTCACTTTCTCCACTAGGAAACCTAATGTTTTATGATTACATGGTAAACAAAAGTCTATCGCACATCCTACATGGTGAGTAAAATGATTATGTTATGAAGAAAAATGGATCCATAAATTTTCGATTCATTTTTTTAAATAGATGTGTCAAATCAATCTCTAACCTTCATATTAAAATGGATTGCTAGAAAATATTACAAGTTTTGTAATAATTTTTATTTTCATATAGGATCATAAAATAAGATTAAGCTAGACTAGAAAATTGGCTAAAGATATCTCCTGGTGCTAAAGAAGGATATCCATATCTTCATTATGACTGTAAGCCACAAATTTTTTATAGGGATATGAAGACTTATAACATTCTTTTGGATTATAATTTTGACACAAATTCGTGAGACTTTAGCATTTCTAAATGCATTTCCTCATCCAAAAACCACACCTCTACCAATGTTATCAGTACCATTTGTTATATTGACCTATAATATGCAAGAACATCAAGGCTGAATAAGAAATCTGATGTATATAGATATGGGATTGCTCTTCTAGAGTTGCTAATGGGAAGGAAGTTTTGAAAAATAACTCAAATCTACCAAAGTTGGTAAGATTTTTGTTTGTTAATTTTTATTCGGAGCTTACAATGTACACTATTTAAGTATTTGTAAGGTTCGTTGTTTGGAGCAATCAAATGTGGATGAAATTTTCTTTCACATTGGGAAGTGAACCCAGATTCTATCAAAAGGAGATTACAACACACTCATCAAAACTGTTAATACAGAAGTTGAAGAAACCTAAGGGGATCTTGGGATTATATGAAAAAACTTCCATTTGGCCTTGCTTTACACCAAGAAATGGTCATCTTTTTGACCCGCCATGTATGAATTTTTCAAATTTCTAAATTTGATGATGTCAGTGCCTAATCCCTTGCAATTTCCTAGTATCCAAATGAACCAATTGACCCCTAGTACTAATTACAGGAGGGATTTTAATGGATACGTAGATGGTAAGCAAAAAGATGTTACAAGGTGTACAAGTTTCACTTATGAAATGCATTTTTTTGTGAGATTTAGTGAGGTGATTTCACAAAAAGAAAATTACTAGAATGAAACTTGGACGGTGTTGTGATGGGAAAAAAAAGAATCCCATAGATTCCTCTCTTTCCAGTGGTCTTCTTTTCTCAATGGCTGAGCTGATTTTGAAGAAAACTATGACCAATTTTACTTGTTACAGTCCAAATATTTTTCCATAATAATTCAAACCACTCCGAACTCTTAAAAAAATAAAAAAGTTCCCAAATTTCTTTTTGAAGCGGAAAAATTGGGTTTTGGGAAACATTTTCCTTTTCCACGTACTGAATAGGATTTTTTTCATCATAGCTAAATCAATCCACTTCTGAGACTAGTATTAGTACACTCTTTTGCTGCTACCTACTTGTAAATACTAGTCTCTATTTTGATAGCACCTCTAGTGCTACTTTGCTCAACATTACTTGTATCCAAACTGGTAGTCTCGTTATAGAGTTAGCAAATGTATTCATTTTTTGTGCAAATAAAATTTTCCATAAAATGCGAAGACTCCTCATACAAGATTTAGAAATGTCTATGTATGAATTTGTAACAAATTTGAAATGTGCAAATAGAACTGTTTAATGTAAAAATGATGACATATAAGTTGTGTTATTTCTTGACCCATAAAATATACAATTGTGGCACAATGAGTGTTTTGATTGATGTAAACTATAAAATTTTGGTTGAATGTATCTCCGAGGGCATAATACAAAATTTCTGACAAACATGTTTCTTACATTATGTCAAAGATTATTTCATTTTCTTACTCACGGAAGTGACTCATTGTTTATATGAAGAATGAAAGAATTTACAAGCATAAATTCTACTATCTTTCAGAGTAATAGAATTAATGATATAGATAAACTCCCTGTAGAAACTAAAATTAGGTCACACTCCCCTTTCGTACCTCGACTAATAAGCACCCTTTATTACATTTACCTAGCCATGACCCCCTTCACCCCACTAATATTAATTTAATTAATTTAACTAAATTAATGCATTACCCTCACTATATTTATTATTTAAATATATTATTTAAATAATATCCTCATATACAGTTCACTTAGACACCTCACCAAGCCAACTCAACCTAAGACCTATTCTTAGTAAGTTACCATAACTAACTAAGACTTACCCAAACCCTAAAAATCAATGCCTACATTCCCTCTAACCACATTCCCGCATGCTCACAAGAATCTCCCAGTCTAATCTACGGGATAATGACACGAGATCCAAGGAAATTAGGAGATCTCCCAAGTTTAGTAAAACTAGGATTGACCGATGTTGGTTACCCCTAACCATCGCCAGTTAAGCTAGAACCGCCGTCGGTTACCATTTTAACCCCAAAACAACCTTATTCTCAAGGTTGGAAGTTGGAAAACTTTGGGAGGAATTTGACGAGAAATAACACCTCTCAGAGAGATAACACATCTTTAGAGAGCCAATTCTAGTGAAAACTCACATCCAAGGAAGGAGATTGAGCATCTTCTCCTGCACAACCATCGCAACCATGATTTGATCTATCCAACCAAAGAGGAGTGCACATGTAACCCATGCAAAATATTTTCTTCAGTTGGTGACCACTTACAACCTTCAAACCCATCATTAACACCTCCATACCTCACACATAGGCCTTCAATAATGAAATCTAAGTAAGTACAACATCATACTTTCTTGGTTATTTCATTTCATCATCATTTTATCATCCATTGTTTATCTTGCTCCCTATTGACCTTCTCCACATTTTCCCCTCAATGTACCCATTAAAACCTCGGAAAAGCATACTTCAGTCACCCAATACCTCATCCCGACCAAAAAAATTCCTTTGTGTAATCACAAAGGAGACCCAAGCCTATTATGTGACATTTCCAAATATCATAGTAATCGGCACCGGTTATACCTAACTGTCGTTGATCACCCATGACTGACACCGGTCTTTGTGTTTGCCCACACATCCCTGAACAAAGACCTACCCACCTAATTTTATCTCACCCTCATTCACCTGTGATCTACCCAAGACCTTTATCAGACCTGCAGAGACCCATAACCAATCATTTGACCTTTGGATTCTATTCTAGCTTAGCCTATTAGATTGGATCTATTTCTTATTATATTTTTAAGTGAGATACCTAAATCATTTCAAAATAAAAATAGGATTTACTTTGTTTACAACACTAAATTGATTAAAATAGTGGACTGATAGCCATTTAGGAAGTATCATACTTCTCAGATCTAGCTCACGCTAGGTAGTTCACTTCCCATATTGTTTAATTTCTTCTGGTGGTCTTGTTTTCATTACAGGTAGTTCCTCCTAGCCAAAGGGAAGCTCTCATGATTAGTTGTGGATTTGGAATTCATATGCGTGTAATAACCCATCAACCGACATTTGAACAGGTATTCCTCCTACGCCCGTTACCCTATTTGTTTCATCAATGACTTCAAAGAAATTAATCTAAGAAAAAGATGAAACATTTTAGCACGCCCGGTTGGACCCATCCAGGGTTTCCTTACATTTCATTCATTCCTAGGAAAAAATTGTGTGTTTGTTTCCCTTCTGAAAAGTGTACACACTAATTTTATTCTTTGGTAATCCACATCTCCTTTCTATTTTTCTCTAAAGGAAACTTTTCTTTTGGTGTAATTAAAAGGAATCATTTCTTCATGTTTTCTACATTCTAGTGAAAGAGCATCCCTCTTCCTATTCATCTTATTGTGTCAACTAATTTCACATTTTTTATTTGGGTTTTAAAAAAATTTCATTTCATTCTGATTTATCTACATTAGCTCACATTAATTAAGGGCAACCTATACACTAGAAGTCATTACCAGCTGATGGTTGACGAACATGAATCAGTAGAAAAGCGCTTATATCCTTTTCTCTTTCTCTGAGTCTTACCAAATCACACAAAAATTCAAAATACATACATTCTTAAACAACATATATACCTGGAATAATGTTGTAGGTGATCACATGAACACAGCATAGTGGGCACCTAGCTCATTGCTTTGTCAAGTCATACTTTAGAGTGAAGCCCACCCCCACCATAACATATCTGAAACCTCACCCTTTAGATCTCCTTCTTTGTAGGAATCCATTCTCACCAAAAAACTCTATTTCACAATTCATGTGTCAATCCCTAAATAGCATAAGCCTAAACAAACATAATAGAAAGGGCACTCCTAGGATCACATTTTCTTCGTGTTTCTGCTTGGATTGTGTTTTGAGGTGAAATATCATGTTCATCACTTTTTTTGTTTATCCTTGCACACTCCTCATCATAGCTGGTGTATTCCAACTTCACCTAAGTGTGCCTAGGCCATATTATCATCATTTCCAAAATTCTAGGTCTGATTCTACATCAGATTTTAATTCACAGCCACTTTCTTTCATCATTGTTTCAATTTCACAATAACCGTCATCGGTTACCTCTGACCGCCATCAATTATACCCAACCGACATCGATTCCCGGTCCTTTTTCTAACCTACTCAAAAAGAAATTTTCACTTCACTTTCTTCCACTTTCCACAGTCTCTGTCATTGTCATTTTTTTCCCATTAACATTTTACACATCCCCATATCTGGCATTCTTATCAAATTTTACCTTCTGCCTTGATGTTTACTCACTGTCCATTTTCTACAGTGACCGGAAGTGGCTACCTCTAACCGATGTTGCTTTTTACTAACCGGCATCGGTTAAGCATGTTTCACATTATACCCATCATTCGTTACTTCATCCATTTTTTATCACCAGATTCACCTGTTCCTGATGTTCTCTGTATCATTTACAAAGAAGCAACCCTACCCGATCAATACTGGTTTACATGGTGCTGACCTGAAGACAAGAAAGTGCCCTTGTGTTCCATGCACTATTTGTCAACCACTCCCACCTATTCCCTCACCACCTTCTATTTTATCACCAGCCATGGATCCCATCCAACCTACCATTATCGCTACTGAGAGACGAGGAGTTTGTACAACTCCTTGACCAAAACCCTGTTGCCTTGCAGTTTTACCTCTCCCACTCATCCACTCGAGACACCTTAGGTCAGTTGATATATGGCATGCCTGTATCTATCCCCCTGACTCTCGCACCCACTTCCGCATCAGCCCCATCTGGCTCTGTGTTTCCTACATCCACTTTACACCCAAGTTGTTTCGTAGTTAGGTTCTATACCCGCCATGACTTCCACGTCTGTTACCTCTGTGGCACCCATTACATCCACCATGCCCTCGACGAATACCCCAAACAAAACCTCGTCTACCCCTAATGTCTCACACATACCTATAGCTACCTTCCCACCTCCAGTATCGGTAACTCCTACCCACATTTCAGAACGTTTTTCTTTCCATTCCACAATCATTAGACCCTATTGCCACTAGGGTTACCACGACCCTTCCACCCCCAAATACATACTACCAACAACCACCTGTTTCATCTATTATTCATTTCGGGTATGTACCCCCTATTTCATTGCCTTCTTCTTCACCACCTTACATGGCAGCCCCATACACTAGAATGCCACCCCCATCACATGCCCAAAACCAACCTCCTCATGCTATAGGAGGCATCTAATCATCACAACCCACCAATGACCTAATTAAATTGATGATGGATAAGATGCAAACATTGGAGGCATTGGTTTCCATGGCTCCCACAACACTCTCACCTATGATGATATTTGTAACAAGCCTATTGACCCATCCATTCCTATCCGTTCATACCCTGTGCATTGGGAAATGCCTAAATTCAACCGCTTCAATAGTAAGGAAGACCCACAACAACATTTGTGCAGTTGTTTAAACACGGGTGTTATCTGATTGCTCATGATGATGCCTTGCTTTTGAGAACCTTTCCCATGTCTCTCATTGGACCTGCATTAGACTGGTATAGTGGGTTAGCTAAACACTCTATATTCTTCATTCAACCAGGTAGCCCAAGATTTCTTGGATCATTTCTATATCAATATCACCAAGAAGGTTACCATGACCGATCTATATTCCACACATCAGTACGAGGACAAATCTATCATAGCTTTTTTCACTCGACTGGCGTAGCCTGATCAATCAACTTACCTTCCAACTGCCACAAAATGAACTCATCAAGCTCTTCACACGAGCTTTGTGCCAGACATATCTTCCTCAAACTTGCAAGTCCAAAATTTTCAAACATTCGATGAGGCATTCACTATGGCACAAAAGTTAGATATTTGGGCCATCGAAGAGAGGAAAATCCAATTACAAAATAAGAATTCAGCATTCAATTCGAATGAAACCTCTTCTTCTTCCAAACCACCAACAAATTATTCAAAGGCTAAGGGTACCGCTAACGCAGTGGTACTCAAGGCCGGCCCATCTCATCTATCCAATCAGGCTACACCCTCATCTAATCTATCACTTGTCCAGGACTTTTTGATTTAGGCAAGAGAAGTGAAAATATACCCCAATTAGGGAACCTTACTCTTATTTCTTAGAAAATATTATCAAAGCTGGAGCCATCACCCTTCCACCCATAAAACCACACATTGGTTTTGACCCTGCTCACCCCATGCCCGCATGGTATAAAGAGCATGATTTCTGTAACTATCACCGAGTAAAGGGTCATAGTGACAGTAACTGCATCACTTTCAAGAATATTTTCCAAGAAATGCTTGAGAAAGGTGAGTTAACTGTGGATAATCCCAACACGCCACCCCCAACCAAAATCTACAAATCTTTAAAAAACCATTTACCAATCATACCCCTTCATCCAATCAAACTGGTGAGACATCCACTCACGATACCCATACCCGTGAGGTTCATGCTATCTTTAACAAGGTACTTGTAGCCTCTCAATTACCTCACATCCCTTCCCATAGAGGAAATCCTAGCCTGAAATCCTCCTTCCACATTAGAACCAACCGTCCACTGTTCCTTCACCAATAGAAGAGCACCTTTCATCTCATTCATCACCAACAGAGGGGTTTTTCACTAACATTGAGACCATTTCACCCCTAGCTTCTCCATTTAGAGAACATTTACCTACCAGTACCTCCTCCACCCATAGAGGAGCACCCATTACCTCCTCCACCCATAGAGGAGCACCTACTACCTTCTCCACCCACAGAGAAGCACCCATTACCTCCTCCACCACAGAGGAGTACCTATCTGTTCCTCCACTTATAGAGGAACTCCCATCATCTCTTCCACCCATCATATACCCAATGGAGATACCTTTTCCTCTTGGCAAGCACTCTCCATCAGCTACCTAACATCCAATAGACCTACTTTCATCTCTCTTACCCACGGAAGCTGAAGCTGGCCAATTCCCCATCTCTAAGATGCATTTTACAAGAATTCCCATTAGGTCCTCACCAACTCCATGCACAGATGTGCCATTCTCATGTTTGGATGATAACTTAGATTATGTGGATAGGGATTTACTAATGGGGGTGCCTCTTACTCCGTGTCTCAACACAGATGCAGAGATCCCTCGATGACACCTCCACCATATACCCAAACACATTTCCACCCATCAAATCTAAAAACAACTACTATGTTGTCACAACCCCTTCCACAATACCCATTGAGCACTCACACCACATCCTTACCCATAACCCGACCTACACCTAAACTCACAACGCCACATCAGACCAACATTTTCCTCCACTAAACCTATTACCACTTTAGGGGTCAGCCATGACCACCAACCTTACTCATCCACCTATTAAACTAGATTTAGCTTCATCCTCCAGCATCAATACCACACCTACTCCGACACCCAAACCAAAAAAACAAACTCCTCGACCTCCATACCCTGACCACACCAATCACACCCCACACTTGTCCCATCTGCCTTAAGACCTCAGTTGCCCAACATGGTCAAGACACCCTTCACTCATCCATAAACCAATAACACAACAACCCATTCCTTCCTTATAATACCTCTAACCTACCCAAGCACACAACACGACTTTATACCTTCACCTGCAGTCTCTTTACCACCAATACCTCCAATACCTTCAATTATTGCTTCACTACCCACTACAATTCAATCTTTGTCCCTCACACCCCAAGTACGACCCACATCATCTACCTTCATAGCACCCCCGTTATCCCCATGGGTAACTCATCCTCTTCCTCCATATCTACTTTTCCTTCTAGACCTCGTACACCCACATCACCTTTACCCAAGAAGGTGCAACCCAAAAATAAAACCCCACTACCCCACAATAAGGTAGTCAAAACAACCCCACACCCTCCTACCCATCCATCTATTATACCCCTACCCAAACGAACCCGACCGATACCTCAAACCACACCAGCACCTAAACCCATAGCTTGACCCATTCCTACTCTTCCAAAAGTAGTTCCCCGAAAATCAACCACACCTACACCCAAACCCACATTCACTTCCCATTGTGATCCACTAGTAGGGTCCTATGCCAAAATTTTAACCAACCTCCTTGAGACTTCTGTTATCACATTACCGCCACTCTGACCTTATGACCCCCTCAAACCCAAGCCAAAATGGTTTGATGATACTAAAATTTATGCATACCATCGTGTGCCAGGGCATGATGTGGAGAGCTACAAGGCTTTGAAAACCATCCTTATCCAATTGTGTCCACCAGAAACCAAATTTGATGACGATGACCTTCTCGATGAGGATCCTGCTTCACCAACACCCATTCCCACACTGCCCACTCAACAACCACAACCTCTACCCTCACAGCTCCTAGAGCCACACACAAAATTTGAAATTAACATGGTTCACATCAGAGAACTTGCCATGCCACCACCCAAATGTCATTGCACCCAACTGAACCTCATAGGGATTTTCTCCTCCAGTAGGTTTTTACCCTTCATGTCATTATACCACTCACCCTACACCTTCTCCATTTACCAACTTCCCTCAAATCAACATGATACATGTCACTACACGTGCACAGAAGGGCAAAGAAAAGGCAGCTGACCCACCAACCAATCATATACCCAACATACCATCAGCACCCATACCTAAAATAACTATCCACGGTCCCGTATACCCATTTCTAATGGCATCACACATCACACCATGCTCAAACAACTACACCAATCTCCCCTCAAAATTTCCTTATACGACCTCATCCAAACCTCAGAATCCCATCATCAAGCCCTCATGGAGGTTCTTCAATCTATTGAGGTTTTACCCAATGACCCTACACCCGTAGCCTCCATTATCACACCCCATCATGTAGCCTCTCTCACCAAATTACCACCTTCATCCTCACCTCACCTTGTTCACCAGGTGGCCTCCCTTAGCTTCTCAGAGGAGGAGATCACGCCACACCAAAATGATGACCCAAACCCAACCCTCTTCATCTCTATCCACATTGATGACATACAGGTATGCCTTGTGATGATTGATGGAGGCACTAGCATTAACATCATTTCATCCCATGCATTTTCTCAAATGTGCATACCTAACAATTGCATGCATAAACATCCGGTCATGTTGCGTTCATTCAACGATGCTATCACCACCACACTAGGCACTGTCATCCTTCACATTTCATGTGGGCCCCTGCACTATTCCAGAATTGTTTTATGTTTTGGAGGGGGAATTCCAATATAACTTATTGCTTGGTAGACCTTGGATCTATGTCATGGGTTGCGTTCCTTCCACTTTACATCGTTGTGTAAAGTTTGAACATGAAGGACACACTTATACCATTCCAGCTGACCCATCACCTTTCAAAACATGCAACATGCTTTACCGACCCAATGATGTGCTCATACCTGTCAAGCCATCTACCTCTGCAACCACTACTGCTTCACCTACACCTCCACCTACCAGTACAGCTATTGCTTTTACCACACATACCTCCTCCATTCCTACTGCTGCTATAACCTCCATCGGCTGACCCATTAGCTGCCTAATCCATTAACTCCACCTCTACATCGACCTTTGACACATCATCCATACTAGCTACCTACATACCAACCACTGATCCCTTGGAAGGTGTTTTTCAATGCCTCACTATGGGAGAGTACCGCCTATATAGTGTCAACACATTCCTTACTCTGCATGAGTATGGAAGCCTTCACCAACACCCTCGCTATGATCACCATATAGGAGAATGCCTCCTTTATGGTCCTCCTCATCTTTGTACTAGTCTCACCTATGGGGGACTTGATACTACCACTTACACACCTGAACCACCATCACAATCCCACCCATTTTCCGTTGAATTCCAATCACTTACCAATCGCCATTTCACCCACACCTTCCTACACCGTTGTGCATGGAAGGTTTTTGGTTTTGTGCTTTTATGAGCAAGGCCGCCATACCTGTTATTCCATGTACCACCCACAAACATAATGACCATAGTGGTATCGGATTCCTCGAACCTCCTACCAAATAGGCCGCATTGAACTCATTGAAGACCCTAGCCCTCCTCCACCTTCATCTTCATCACTACCTTCACCCACTCCACCTTCATCACCACCCTCACCGACAGATTCAATGGATCCTGAATCTATCCCCCCAAACTTTTTTTCATAAACACCATTTCCTTGGGGCCTTTGACTTATCAACGCGAAGGCGAGGCCCCTTCCACTCTTCCATTCCTGTATCCTGAGATGATCGACGATGACACACCTACCATTAACGTCATTCAATGTCAGGATGATGAATCCATACTCACCTACCTTGGTACAGAAGACTCATATATTCATCAGTCGTTACCCTCTGAGACACAAACCATGTTGAATGAATCGACTATCGAGATCAACATTCATACTCAGGATGACCCGCACATCCTAAAGATCAGACAATCTTTAGATGTTGCTGAATAGGAAGCCATCACTTCTTTTCTCCAAGATCATAACCACACTTTCACTTGGTCTTACGCAGACATGCCCGGTATTGACCCCACCATAGTGGTCCACAATATTGTAACTGTTCCTGATGCCAAACCTATCAAACAAAAGCTGAGGAAAATGCACCCTCGCATTGCTCTTCTCATCAAAGAAGAACTTTAGCGCCTTCTTTCAGTTTCCTTCATCTTACCCATTGATTATCCTCGTTAGATTTCTAACATTGTCCCTGTTACTAAAGCAACAGGGGGACTCCGCATTTGCACGGACTTCCGTGACCTCAACCTCACCTTCCCAAAAGATGACTTTCCCTTGCCTGGTATTGATCAACTGGTTGACCTCACCGCTGGTCACGAGATGCTCTCACTCATGGATGGCTTCTTAGGTTATAACCAAATTTTTCTTGCCCCGAGAAGATCAGCACAAGACCGCATTCATTACCCCTTGGGGAACCTTTTGCTATTGAGTCATGCCTTTTGGCCTTAAAAATGCTGGTGCTACATATCAGTGTGTTATGACTTACATCTTCCATGATATCATGCATCGCATATTAGAAGATTACGTGGATGATCTCTTGGCCAAATCTAAACATCGTGCCAAGCACCTCACTATCCTCAAAACCATATTTGACTACCTCATTAAATATTACGTCCGCCTTCAGCCTAAAAGGTGCATCTTCATGGTTCTCTTAGGAAAGCTCCTTGGATTTATCGTTTCCCTCCATGTGGTATAGAAGTTGACCCTGCTAAAGTCAATGCCATTCTAGAAATGCCTCTGCCTACTAACCTTAAACAACTTCGTAGCCTGCAAGGTAAATTGCAGTCCATTCATCGTTTCATTTCACAATTATCTGATCGATGTCAACCATTTCATCATCTTCTTAGGAAGGATGTCTCCTTTAAATGGGATGATGACTGTCACAAAGATTTTGAGGCCCTAAAACAATACCTTCTCCAACCACCCATACTCATTCCACCTAAAGACAATCAACCTTTTTACCTATACATATCAGCTACTGATCATTCCTTGGAAGCCATGCTCGCTCATCGTGATGAACAACACAGGGAGCAAGTGGTTTATTACATAAGATGTACTCTTTTGGACTATGAAACCTGATACAACCATCCAAAAAATAATTTGCTTAGCCTTATTTTTCATTGCCACCAAACTTATGCCATTACCTACTTAACCACAAAACCTACAATCGTGACCAACACTGATCACTTTACACTTCATTTATGCCAAACCTCTATCAAATAATCAGTGTATTATGCGATGGCTTATGATTTTAGCTTATCTTGACATTTACTCCATTTTCATTCACCATTTAAATTCCATCAAGGGCTAATGACTAATTGCACCGACCATACTGGTTTGACACACCTATTTCTAGGGATCAAACCTCCACTAGTCATTTTGACTTTCCTAATGAGTCAATTGCTACATTTTTCCCTAGTGCGATGGGGAAAACCTAATGGAATTTACCAAATGACACTGTTCTTCTGACAGTTCCAAGTGTCAACGTGGGGGTGGGGCTGGTGTTGTTCCTCGTTCCTCTAGATGGAGAACCCATGCCTTTGTCTTTCAAACTAGACTTTGAATGCACCAACAATATTGCCGAGTACGAAGCGCTCATAGTAGGTCTCCAAGATGCATATGCCCTAGATGTCAAATCAATCCACATCTTTGGTGATTCACAATTGGTCATAAACCAAGTCAATGGTATGTACCAATGTCATAACGAGATACTTCTAAACTATAAATATCATGTAGACATACTTTTGAACATCTTTGATCATTACACCCTTCAAACCATCCCACGTTCAACCAACAAAAGCTGAGGAAAATGCACCCTCACATTGTTCTTCTTGTCAAAGAAGAACTTCAGTGCCTTCTTTCCATTTCCTTCATTTTACCCATTCATTATCCTTGTTGTATTCCTAACAATATCCCTATCACTAAAGCAACCGGGGGGACTCTGCATTTGCACGAGACTTCCCTGACTTCAACCTAGCATGCCCTCACAGATGACTTTCCCTTAGTATGGTAAATTGATCATAGTTTAGTTGACCTTACCACTTGTTCACGAGATAAAATCTCACTTTTGGATGGCTTCTCGGGGTATAACCAAATTTTTCTTCTCCATCTAAAAGATCAGCACAAGACCGCATTCATCACCCCTCGGGGAACCTTTTGCTATCGAGCCATGCCTTTTGGCCTTAAAAATCCTGGTGTTACATATAAGCATGCTATGACTTACATCTTCCATGATATTATGCATCGCATATTAGAAGATTACATGGATGATCTCTTGGCCAAATCTAAACATCACTCCAATCACCATGTTGTCCTCAAAACCATCTTTGACCGCCTCATTAAATATTACATCCACCTTGAAAATTAAAAATGCACCTAAGAACAGTTATCTCAGGAAATCTCCTAGGATTTATCATCTGGCCTCTGGTACCAAATGGTATAGTAAGTTGACCTTACTAAGGTCAAATTCTGGAAATGCCTCCATGGGACACTAAATTAAACAACTCTATAGCCATATTAGGTAAATTACAGTCATTCACCAATTTGCCCATTTCGCAATTTGATCAATCGGTGTGACAACCATTTCATCTTCTTCTTAGGACCAGGTAACAGGATGTCGACATTTTAAATTGGATGATGAATTCACAAATATTGTTTGAGGCCCTAAAACAAGGTGTTACCTTCTGTAACCACGTGCCATACTTATTCTTATTCTACAAGACGATGAACCTAATTTACCTATACATATCAGCTACGGATCATTCCTTGGGAGCCATGCTCACTCATCATGATGAACAACATAGGGAGAAGGTGGCTTATTACATAAGATGTAATCTTTTAGACTATGAAACCTGATATAACCATCGAAAAAAGCTTTTCTTAGCCTTAGTTTTTTTTACCACCAAACTCCACCATTACCTACTCAACCACAAAACCTATGTCGTGACCAACATCAATCCCTTACACTTCATGTACGCCAAACCTTATCAAAATTAGCGTGTCATGCGATGGCTTATTCTTTTAGCTGATCTTGACCTTGAATTCATTCACCAAAATTCCATCAAGGGCTAGGATATTGCTGACCAACTGGCTGACGCACCTATTTTCGGGGATCAAACCTCTAATTTTGACTTTCCCAATGAGTCAATTGCTAGTTTTTCCCTGGATGAACCCCCTTACCAAATGACACTGTTCTTTGAAGGTTCCCAGTGTTAACATGGGGGTGGGGCTGGTGTTATCCTCATTCCTCCAGATGGATAACCCATGCCTTTGTCTTACAAACTAAAATTTGAATGCACCAACAATATTGTTGAGTACGAAGCGCTTGTAGTAGGTCTCCAGGACGCATATGCCCTAGATGTCAAATCAATCCACATATTTGGTGATTCAAAATTGGTCATAAACCAATTCAATGGTATGTACCAATGTCATAATGAGATACTTCAAAAGTATAAATATCATGTAGACATACTTTTGAACACCTTTGATCGTTACACCCTTCAAACCATCTCACGTTCAACCAACAAATTTGTAGATACCATGGCCTACTTAGCTTCCCAAATACCTGCTTCCCCTACCGATTCCAAGATATTTGTCACCGTACAACACCTCCATTCACCTTCTTATTTACCTCACGATGTTTACTCAATTAGAAATGACACCCCTGACCCGAGTGACCTTTGGTATAAATAATACTCTGACTACCTTTCCCTCTCCATCTTACCTCCTGATCTCACCCGTAACAGACAACGTGCCTTCCTTAAAAAGGTCTCTCATTTAGTCATTCTAGGGGGACTCCTCTATAAGCGTGGCTTTGATGGTATTATCTTACGATGCCTCACAAGTTCTGAAATTCCTTATACCATTAAGGAGGTTCATGATGGCATATGTGGAGGTCACTTTAGTGGCCTTGCTGTTGCTAAGTGTATTCTTTTCCTAGGCTATTACTGGCTGACCCTTAACCATGATTGTTGCGACTATGTCAAACGTTGTGTGAAATGTCAACAACATTCCAACCTTCATCATACACCCAGTCATGCCTTACAGGTCACTCATGACCTTTGGCCCTTCTCTCAATGGGGTTTGGATCTTGTCAGAGAAATCAATCCTCATTCTTCCCAATGCCATCAATGGATCATAACTACTACCGAATACTACACAAAATGGGTGGAAGTCCATACCACTCATCTCCACGAAAGCCAACAAAATATGTGAGTTCATCAACCATCACATCATTTTTTGCTTTGGTGTTCATCATCGCCGCATCACTGACAATGGAAAATAATTCAAAAACAAAACATTACAAAAAATTTGTGATGCCTTCGGCATTCAACTTAGTTTCTCATCACCTTATTACCCACAAACCAACGGCCAAGCCGAAAATCCACTAACAAAACCCTAAAAAAAATTCTCATGAAAGTGGTTGACGATACTGGGAAGGATTGGCATACGCACATTCCTTTTTCCCTATGGGCATACCACACTAGTATTTGCACTTCCACTATGGCCACACCCTTTTCACTGGTCTATAGTATAGAGGTTGTTCTGCCTCTCGAAGTCCAGATCCCCTCACTCCACATTTCTCTCCATGACATGCTTACTGATGATGACTTTCATTAGGACTGCTTAGCACAACTAGAGTTATTAGACGAATGTCGTCTTAATGCTCTGGATCACCTTCAAGTTTACCAACAATGTATCAAACGTGCTTATGAAAAATGTGTTGATGAATGAACCTTCCAATTCGATGACCTTGTCTTGAAAGAAAATCAACATGTAACCAAAGCAGAAAAAAGTAAACGGGGAAAATTCACTCCTAATTGGCTTGGACCATACATCGTAACTCATACCTATGGATCAGGTGCCTATCGTTTATCCTCACTTGAGGGTAAACCTGAACCTGAGCCCCTTAATGCATTGTATCTTTGACCATTCTATTGTTGACTCATTTTCCTACCTCACCCTTTGTCTCTTTACAGGCTCGTCCCTTGAGTGCTATTCACTCCATACACCTCCCTAATGATTAAACAAGAATCATGTGAGTACCTGTCACTTGTTATCTTCTCTTGAATATGTGTACCACGGCACTGCACATAGCATGATTCTCATGGATACTTTTCATCTACCTTTAGATGAGATCCCATGGTCATTCCACCTTGTCTTTTGAACAAGAGTCTTATCCTTCACCTTGGTCTTGTCCATGATTTCAAAGACCTCCAATGGGACCAACCTCCTTGCGTCAAACTTGTAATATAAAGATGACTCCCTCAAAAGGACATCTTCCTCTCAACCAAATTGCTACTATAAATAGACTGCTCCCTCGAAGGACAGCTATGTGAATATTTCAAAAAAATAAATAAATGAGAAAAACCGAAGCTTCCCGCATCGATCAGCTTCACGAAGACCTCAAGGAGTACCATATTATTTATCCCATATAGACTTCCCACATTGATTAGTCTATCTCAACAAAAAATAATTTAGTCATGGACTTGCCCATTGTGACCTCCAAACTATTGCCCAAAAGACCTGTCACTCAAAACATATACAATTAACTACCTTTCACCCACCTTACCATTTTCACTCTCATTTCCTCAATTACCTCAAGGGACATCTTGGAATTTATACATTTGGTGATCTTGTGACTACCTTCATCGTAGAATAGTTAATCATGCAATGCCTTTTGGGTCTTGTGTTCATCACCCCTCCAAGGTATGATCTACTCGGTACAATCCTACCCAACTAGGTGGCTTTATTGCCCCCCTCTTATCTTTTAACCATCTTTGTTTATGTTTTGATTACCTTATATAGGACTTGGTCATCGATGCTTACCTTTGTGGTAGTCTTCCTCTTTCACCATAATCACCTTCCCCTACATCATTTTACCTATAATCTACCCACACCTATTAAACCTAAACCCACAACATGCCCACAAACCTACCAACTCATTTTTTATATTCTTCCCTAGCTCATGGGAGAACTACATCAGCGTAAGGTCCCTTTTCTTCAGGACTATGTAGTTAGCACTCCAAGGACATGGGACCCTTGGAAGTTAGCTCGGCCATTTCTCTACCCTAAAACAATTCATCAACCATGCCTAACTCACCACTTACATCACATTTCACTTAGCTCTCCTTTTCTAACTAAATTGAAATTTAAGCCACAAACATAACAAGTTGCTTACTACAACATACATTTATTACACCTATGATCTCTCTATCATCAATATGCATAGATTATACAACATTTCACACATGACCTATAATATCATTCATTGCAGACAATAATGAATCATAAACTAACCTAACTCAAAAATGCCTATAACCTAAATAAACCATGCCTAAACCAACCTGACTCATCCATGCCTATAACTTAACTCAACCATGCCTAAACCAACCTGACTCATTCATGCATAACCAAACATGACTCAACCATGCCTACTAAACTTGACTCAATCCATGCCTAAACCAACCTAACTCCATCATGCCTAACTCACCTAATTTCAAACCACATTAAAGTAACACATCCATATCTCATCTAACACAAGCCATACATCCAATATCTCATAAACATATTAACACATCACAAAATACCATGAATCTCATCATATAAATCAATAAATGTGTATCTCAAAATGCATTCCTATCTCATCATGGCCATCATCTCAAAAATGTCAGCACGCGGGCCAATATACAATACAAAATGCCATTGGCACGTAAGCCGGTCTCATATATACAAAAAGAATGAATGAATCAATACAAAATATCTTTGGCACACAAGCCAGTATATGCTCACAATATACAAAAATCACTTGTACATCCTCACTGTCTTCAGCATGTAGGCCAGTATGTGATCTAAAATATAACTATCTTTGGGACACAGGCCGGGATATATATCAAAAATAATCACTAGTATATAGCAACAATCGGGTGGCCACATATCAGACATCTAGCCAGATGTCCTCTATCTCCATGTCACCTGCACCCTCGACCTCATGTGTCCCGTTGGCACATCACCTCGCTTTGGTCGCCATGCACTAGTGGCCTCTCCCTGATTAGGCCTCAGAGCTCGCTGACCTCCTGTTCTCTCCACACTATGTGTACAGGATCTCATCCTCTCGCTAGACACCTGTTGTGCCCTGTACTCTCTGTAAGAGAGGAAATATACCTCGACTACCATGAGATATTCCAGATAATATCTCACCTCATCTATGGAATCTTGTAACCTAGATATAGGCATGGTCTGTGGTGGTCCCATAGGTCTCGACCCCTGTACCTACCTTGCGCCAGCCTGTGAACTGGGACTAGCTCCCTGCACCTATGCTGGTGCCCCCTACCCATGTGCCTATATCTAGCCCTGTAAGGCCCCAATCTATGTCTGGGATGTGGCCAACTGGCCCTATAAACTTGCCACCTAAGCCAATAAGGATGCCACCTGATCATCTTTGTCTTCATCTTCTCCACCCTCTCCCTCTACCATCTGGGCCTACAGACTGGC
Organism: Taxus chinensis; assembly: GCA_019776745.2. Lineage (NCBI taxonomy): Eukaryota > Viridiplantae > Streptophyta > Pinopsida > Cupressales > Taxaceae > Taxus > Taxus chinensis. Next base: position 175,956,706 of record CM034151.1, read on the forward strand.
CACCTTTACTCGTAGCTCTGCTACCTCTACCTCTGACCCCTCCAACTATGTCTTTAGTATACCTATTTGCATGATCAGTGTCACTACCTACCCTTGTAGGGTGTCTCTTTACACTATAATGGTAGTTAAGTTAGGCTACCCCGGTCTAGGTGGTATGGCTCATAACTGAGCCACCCACCACTGCTTATACCTATTTGTGCATCCAATGTCATCAATCTGTCAATCCATTGGCTATGCCTCCTCTCCTGTAGGCACTGTAGGTTGTGGTAGAGGTAGAGGCATCTCCATGTCATCTCTTCGATATTGTGGAAAGGATGGAGGAATATCCTGTACAAGCCCAAACTACAGTAAGACCCTATCTACCGGGATCATCTCATCCTCCCTGGCACGATGACCCTGTATCTACCTCTCTAGCTAGAGCTCAGGTAGCTCCTCATACATGTGCCTATATGAGGGGAATCCCACACATGGTCTCCAGATAATGTCCACTCTAGACAACCCCTCCAACAACTATCAAAAATGGGCCACATCATATGTCAACCTATCCGACCTCCTCTCTATTGCAACTGACACCCATCTCTTGTATCCCAACTACACATATCTCATGGGAAATGCATCTCCTCATAGCATCCCTATAATTCAAATATAGACTATGTGCTCGTAGGCCCAGTAGTGCAGTATGAATGTACAACACAGGCTTAACCTATGCATCTGCCCATACACCCACAACTCTTTGTATAACTACACCAAGAATTTTCGTGCCCAGGAAAATCATGTCTCATGCACCATCATATCATGGAGCAACCCCATCAATGATCAAGGAAAGTGTCCACCCTCTACATTTGGTAGTATGTAGCAGCACACTGCCTCCATCAGTAAAACAACTAGCTTCGTCTCATCCGGATGGGCTAGGTACATCTCACCATAGCTCAAACTGGCACTATAGAATCTCAACTCCATTGCCCGCTCACCAAAAACTATCTCGATCAGCTCCTCTAAGACCTTGGAGGTGATAGAGTACACCTGGGCCCCCAATATGGGTAACCACAAAATTTGGAACATGTCCTCTAGGGTGATAGTCATCTCACCCATCGGAAGGTTGGACGTGTTGGTCGTGGAGTCCCATCTATCAATGAGCGCAACCATCAAAATGGGCTACAAAATAACATGTCAGTAACATTGAATACTAGTCAATCCCACTACCTCCATGTGTTGCAGCTCCAATGGGGTCGCTAAGCCACACAATGTCACCAGTAGCGGCAGGACCCTATCCCGTATATGTAACTGCGATCTGCCCTGCATCCAATCTAAGCACAACATTAATCTACATTTACCATGACCATATTCACCAATTATCATTACCCACCACCATATTTTTACCCTATCAACCTCAACCACCTAAACTACATACCTCTTGGACCCTTATGCCTAAAATCCTGACTGGTTCCGGTTCATCCTAACCGACTCCGGTCACCCTTAAACCAACATCAGTCACCTGTTTGGTGACCAATAATGATTCCTCTTTACCGACTATGCTTACCACGTAACTGGAATCAGTCACTTGCTTAGTGACCGATCTCAGTTCTCCCCAACTGACACTGATCACTATCACGCAAAAATCCGCAACTTCCCAAACCCCTCCTTTTTAAAAACCCTCCCACCTATCCCTTTTACCCCACCTATAATGACCTAAACTACCCCTGGACCTTTACCCACCCCACCTATACACTTTAATACCCTCCCCCACCCTCTTTTTTTCCTGTTAATACCCCCATACCCACATTTAAATTTTTCCCATCCAAAAAATACAACAAACCCACAAAACCCTACAACTAATAATAACCACAACTTACTCTATCTAATTAACACTCTAAAGTTAGGCGCTTACCTCGTTGCATTGCCACTGTCTCAATGGCACGTCTGGCCATTGTGCCAATGGTCCACCCAATCCCTCTCGAACCTTTTCCATCACCAAGTATCTACCCACGCCCTCCGACCAATCAACTCTCTCACCCTGATCCCATGGACCCGCTACTCATCAACCCAACCCTCGTCAAATCAGACTGCCAGCTCACTGTCCCATTTCCTCTGGAAACTTTTCTCACTTTTTCTCTTTTTTTTTCATTTCTTCACTTTGCAAATAACAAATGAATAATAAAAAATGTTGATTTTTTATTTTAATACAAAACCCGACCTAACCAATGTCGGTTCCCCTAGACCGACATCGGTTGCGTGCCCTACCTAACCGTCACCAGTTTTCCCATACCAACATCAGTTATCCATGACCACCATCGGTCACCTTTACCTACACATTTCCCTTACTTTTCCATTTTACCCCACCCTATTCCTTGCTCCATTTCCCCATCCAACCTTTTATCCATCCCATTACCTTACATTTCCTGACCTTTCCATTTCCTACCTCCATTTTTCCTCCTTTGGGGACTTATTATTTTACCCCTACCTTGGCCTTACCCATGTCGCAACCTAAATATTTGGAACTAGACCATCATTATTGACCTTTAACCTCATGTGTTCACTATACCTTATGGAATTGTTACATGTGTTGATTGACCTAATGACCTTACCTAGCCTATTACCGTGACTGTTTATCCTGACCCTAACTTTGGTGTACTAGAACATACCTAAACGTTCCTGCACCTAGCCTACATTGTGTTTCCTGACCATATCATATACCTTGGATACCAGATTCACTTCAACCTCATTTGGATAAACCTATCGACCTTAGACGATTTAGAGTTTTCCTGCTCTTCAACCCAGTAGCGTGCTCTAGTTTATATGTGTGCATGCATTTGATTGTTGCTACCTATGACCCTAACCCAATACCTAGATTTCCCAAGTAGACCTTTCACCCTTTTTTCCCCATGCCCACCTGCCTTTTCCTCACATTTTCCTTTTATCAAACCACTCACTGCTTCAGCCTGTTGCCTTGTCAGTTCCTAGTTTGAGGGGGATAACCCTCAGCCACACATAGGGAAACCACATCTTATTTTTGTTAGCATTGCTTACCAATACAAGATACACAAAAAAAGGGGAAAAATTTAGAAACTATAATTAGGTCACACTCCCCTTTCGTACCTCGACCAATAAGCACCCTTTATTACATTTACCTAGCCATGACCCCCTTCACCCCACTAATATTAATTTAATTTAATTAATGCATTACCCTCACTATATTTATTATTTAAATAATATCATCACATACAGTTCACTTAGACACCTCACCAAGCCAACTCAACCTAAGACCTATTCTTAATAAGTTACCATAACTAACTAAGACTTACCCAAACCCTAAAAATCAATGCCTGCATTCCCTCTAACCACATTCCCGCATGCTCACAAGAACCTCCCAGTCTAATCCGTAGGATAATGACACAAGATCTAAGGAAATCATGAGGATCTCCCTAGTTTAGTAAACCTAGGATTGACTGATGTCGGTTACCCCTAACCATCACCGGTTAAGCCAAAACCACCGTCGGTTACCATTTTAACCCCAAAACAACCTTATTCTCAAGGTTGGAAGTTTGAAAACTTTTGGAGGAATTTGATGAGAAAGAACACATCTCAGAGATATAACACATCTTCAGAGAACCAATTCCAGTGAAAACTCATATCCAAGGAAAGAGATTGAGCATCTACTCCTGCACAACCATCCCAACCATGATCTGATCTATCCAAGCAAAGAGAAGTGCACATGTAACCCATGCAGAAGATTTTCTTCATTTGGTGACCACTTGCAACCTTTAAACCCATCATCAATACCTCCATACCTCACACACAGGCCTTTAAGAATGAAATCCAAGTAAATACAACATCATACTTTCCTGGTTATTTCATTTCATCATCATTTTATCATCCATTGTTTATCTTGCTTCCTATTGACCTTCTCCACATTTTCACCTCAATGTACCCATTAAACCTCAAAAAAGCATAATTCAGTCACCCAATACCTCATCCCGACCAACGAAAGTCTGTTTTGCAATCACAAAGGAGACCCAAGCCTATTCTGTGACATTTTCAGATCTCACAGTAATCGGCACCGATTATACCTAACCATTGTCAGTCACCCATGAATGACACCGGTCTTTGTGTTTGCCCACAAAGCCCTGAATAGAGACCTACCCACCTAATTTTATCTCACCCTCATTCACCTGTGATCTACCTGAGACCTTTATCAGACCTACAGAGACCCATAACCAATCATTTGACCTTTGGATTCTATTCTAGCTTAGCCTATTAGATTGGATCTATTTCTTATTATATTTTTAAGTGAGATACGTAAATCATTTCAAAATAACAATAGGATTTACTTTGTTTACAGCATTTAATTATTTAAAATAGTGGACTGACAGCCATCTAGGAAGTATCATACTACTCGGATCTAGCTCACACTAGGTAGTTCACTTCCCATATTGTTTAATTCCTTCTGGTGGTCTTGTTTTCATTACAAGTTATTCCTCCTAGCCAAAGGGAAGCTCTCATGATCAGCTGTGGATTCGGAATTCATATACGCGCAGTAACCCATCAACCAACATTTGAACATGTATTCCTCCTATGCCCATTACCCTATCTATTTCGTCAACACTTCAAAGAAATAATCTAAGAAAAAGGTGAAACATTTTGGGACGCCCGGTAGGACCCATTCGGGCTTCTTTGCATTTCATTCATTCCTAGAAAAAAATTGTGTGTTTGTTTCCCTTCTAAAAAGTGTACACACTAATTTTATTCCCTAGTAATCTACCTCTCCTTTCTATTTTCTCTAAAGCAAACTTTACTTTTGGTGTAATTAAAAGGAATCATTTCTTCATGTTTTCTGCATTATAGTGAAAGAGCATCCCTCTTCCTCTTCATCTTATTGTGTCATCCAATTTCACATTTTTTATTTGGGTTTAAAAACAAGTGCATTCCATTCTGATTTATTACATTAGCTCACATTAATTGAGGGCAACCTATATGCTGGAAGTCATGACCAACTAATGGTTGACAAATGAATAGTACAAAAGCACTTCTATCCTTTTCTCTTTCTTTGAGTCTTACCAAACCTCACAAAAATTCAAAATATGTACATTCTTATATAACATTCTCCCTGGAAGAAGTTATAGGTGATCACATGATCATAGCATAGTGGGCACCCAGCTCACTGCAAAATAAGTGGGGTATGAATTATGATGATTCAACAAGGGTCAAGTAGGGAAGTCGAAGAGTCATAAAAGGTCATTTAGGAGTTAAGGAGTAGGTGCATGCATGAAGGAGTTCAAATATAGGAGGAAGTAGGAGTGTGTTAGAGATGTTTCCTCGAGAAAAAGGAAGGTGGGAGGAGTATGCAACATGGAATTTTGTGCAATGTGAAAAACTTAATATGATAAATATTTTTTTGTTAATGTTAGAATATGCATAACTATAAATTATGTGTTTCCTTTGGAATTTTGAGTAGATCCATTGAGAATTTTATGATTAATATAAACATCACATTTTAGTGTGATTTTTGTGTCAATTTATTGTTGGGAACGAGTATTTGTATGTATTTCATTGTATGCTTGCTAAGGATTACATGAGATTGAAAAAATTGTTCATATGTATTTTTGGGAAGGGTTTCTTGATAAACTATGGATTGAATGAATTATTTTAATTATCAAGCATGTATTAAGGAGGGGAGAAGTATTGATGCATGATATATGACACTACTACATAGCTTATAGGTTTAAATCCTTCTAAATATTCTTACATGTTGAGTAATCATGGTAAAACAAGGACTGCGTCAGGGAAAATTTTAGTGGCGAGCATTCATTAATTCACAAATATTCTGGTTTTTGAAATTTGAAATTGAAAAATATTTTAGGTACAAGATAAGACCAGTTTTCCAAAAAAAATTGGGTACAAGTTAATTATAGGGGTCAATTCTACATTCCCATGAAATAGAAATTCACAAAATTCTCTTGAATATAGTAAGTCAGTAGAATATTTTTATGTTATCGGTCGATATGATATAGTATGTTGTTGGCCAGTATCATAAAAAATTCTAACGGCTGACAACATTTTTATGCTACCGACCAACAACGTATAGTTATGATGTCAGCCGGTAGCATAAAAATGTTTTTGACCGGTAGCATTTTTATTCTATCGGCCAACATCATACTATATGTTGTCATCTGGTAGCATACAAAAATGCTACCATCTAGTAGCATTTAACATTGATTTCTTGATGTCTTGAAATTCACCATTCATGCGAAAGCTAATTTTTCTAGATTCACCAAATATTTTATAAGGCTTTTTTTGAAGGGACTCTTAAAATTTTCCCTGGACTGTGTTTAACAAATTTGAGTAAATATTGATTGAATGAGAAAGGTGGTGGATGTACAAGGCTGTTGGAAGGGGATTTTAAGATTGTATTGGAAAATAGAAAGCTTTATTGATTAAAGGTTTAAGACTTAACAATTCTCTGGCCGAGGGTTTACAAGTACCCTGCATGTAGTAGGTTTTGATATTGAATTAATTAATTATTGCATGGTATTAATAATTAAGAGCCCAAGAATCATAAGAAGATCAAGATCAACTCAGGTAAGAGGTCTGATTCTTTGAAACTCACTACAAAGAAAGTTGTAAATCTTTGTAAGCTCTCAGGTTCATACAGTAATAACAATGAGAGTTTTGAATATATTCTTCTTGTTTGAATTTTAAGACTAAAACTACGAGCTTAATTTAGTAAGTTGTGATATGAGAAGTGTATGAACTTAACCTAATAATAAATTAACTCATGAACACCCACTATTTCTTGGGAAAACATGACAGTTAGTCAACCAAAGGAATGTGGGAGAGCATAATATTAGGGTTTGATCAAAAGTGGGAGTTAAAGCATTTATACTTCAAAAATTGATCTAAAACCTAGAATAATACATGATTATGAAGTGCATCAAAGGATTATGCAAGAATATTCAATAACCTAGGGTGGAATATTGAGATATTCATTCCAATCTCATAAGAGGTCAGTATACACAGTGGAAGGCTTAATTTGAGGAGAAATAACAAAGGAAGTAAGTTGTAGAGTTAGCAAACAACCTTTAAAATTACTACACAAATAGATAAGGAAAATGGGTATCCTTAAATCTAATTAGTTTCATCTAGATATCCCTAGATATAAATTTGGTCCTTGAAAATAGTGCCAAGGGACAACTAGGAAGCTAGTCAATAAGAAAAGGAGAAATAAGGATTGAAACAAGATGATGATAAGGAATCAGGTAGTGAAACTTGTGGAAATCATTATTGAGCCAAAAACGAGTTTGATTAAGTTTTAATTTTTTTTTGGGTATGTCTAGATATGTCTAGCCCTGAATGAACTAAGCCCTTTGTTCTCTAGAGCTCTTAAGGGCAGTTTTGGACCCTTTAAGGAGAATGAATAAAATTTTGGGATATAACCATTTATATATTTGAGATAACCTTACTTTGAGTGTGTGATACATTATACAAGGAATGAAATATATTATTTAAAGTTAAAAGATAAAAATTCACCTATTTGGGAACTAGTGCACCAAGAAACTAATGAAAGGTATATGAAGGAAAGATAGAGTAAATATATCTTTTCGAGGAATTTTTCTATTTTACCAAATAAATTGGTAGATAATAGACATGTGGGAACAAGGTATGGTGTAAAGAGACTATTTTGTGGCTTAAATCACCAAGATTTGACAAATTCATTTGTTCTAACTAGCTCAAGTAGACTACTAAAATAGGGTGCTATTGATAAAGGAAGAATTTGATTTTGTTTGAATGGATGAATGCATGTAAATGGGATGGAAGTTTGAATCATTTGGTATCAGATCTTAGTATTGAGTTTTGAATGAAAAATGATTTTTGATTTCTAACAAGAAATTGTGAATTTGTTGTGATTGTGAAGTTATAGGTGAAGAGGCAAAGGAAAGAATGGACAAGGAAGAACTAGTGGTAGAGTTGGTGAAGCTGATAGGAAATAAGAAGAGAGAAATAAAAGAGAGAAGACCAAAAAAGGAGAAAATAAGACAAGAGGCATGGATGGAGGAAGGATTGAAGAAGCTGAGAGAGGATGTAAATAAATAAGAAGAGTTACTAATGAGAGAAGATAGAGAAGTGGGTTATGTAATGAAAAGGAGGGTCAAATGGCCTATAGATCATATTGGCAAGAAGAACTAGAGGCTGCAGTTGAAATATATCATTAGAGATGAAGAGAGAAAGATAATGCAAATGAGGAAGCATGAAATAAAGACAGAGAAAGAAGAATTCAAAGAGGTTATGTATGAGATCATTCATAGGTTGAATGAGAAAAATTAAGGGGAAAAAAAAACATATCATTCCATGAATGAGGTATGTGGTCTATTTAAAATGCAAATTTAAAATTATTTGGTTGTAAATATTCAAAAGGATGAAAAAGATATGTTTTATAGTCTGGTAAATGATGAAGAAATGTGTGAATTGAATGTTGAAAAGGAAGAAATGAGTATAGGGAACATGATAATGTTGATGGCTAGTAAGATATTCTTGTTGAGAAATAAGAAAAAAGGTACATAGGTGAAAGAGAATGAGGAAAGGAAAGGAGAAGTGAAAAGTTAGAGGTTTGAAATAGGTAAAGAAGAAGGTGAATGGGTCTTATATGAGGCCTTAGACATGTTTTTATAGTTTGAAGACAACAAGATAAGTATAATGCACAAGAAATCACTTTAGAAAGAAGATAAAGAGAGGAAAGAAGTAAGAGGAAAAGAGAAAGTGAAAACAAAAGATGAGGTTGAGAAGTAGGTATGTGAAAGAGTTGCGATGACCTCAACGCTAATAGAGGTCAAGATAGATGAAGATATTGAAGAGAGAGAAGATAAATATGAAAGAGAGAATGAAGAAGCTCACGATGAAGAGATTGTTGACCTATAAAAGGGTCTAGTAGAAGAAGAAATAGTTGATGAAGAAGAACATGATGGTGAAGAGAAGAAAAATGAAGAGTATGGGAAGATTTTAGCACATTTTACCAAAGTAAATGATGAAATTATGTTGGGAATTCCTATGAAGATATGGAAACATCAAGAATCATGAAGAACTATGTGTATTTGTTTTGTTTGTGTTTTCTTTTGGAGGTGTAGCTACCAAGAGATTGAAAAAGAAAAAGATGGAAAAAGGAACTCAAGAAAGAAAGAATCCATGTCAAAGAAGATGCAAGGTTAAATAAGAAAATATGGGACCCAGGTGGTCTTAAAGTTAGTATGGACAACGAGAGAATGGAAAGAAGACAAAATCGTGCAAGGAACATGAAGATAAGGTTATGCAAGAAAAGTATATGGATTTTTCTTCTCCTCCTTAGGAGTATGATGTAGGGGCAACATTGAAAGACTAAAAAATTACAATTTTCCTTTGTTATGAGGTCAAATTGGATGAGTTAGGAGGTTTAGAGTGAGTCTCCAAGTTTGAACTTTCAAATTGGTGTCTTTCCCTTCATTTTTGTATTCAAATCCTCTAAAGGTGTAACCAAGGAAATATTCCTTGTCATGGGTGTGAAAGGATGATTTGAGGGTTTAAAGAGTGTGTGTGAGGTGTCTAGAAGTGAATACTGAGTCTTAAGGGGTGTATAAGTTAATGAGGTGATTAAAATATGTAATTAAGCCAAATATGTGGGGTATGAGTTATGATGAGTCAACAAGGGTCAGGTAGGGAGTTCCAAGAGTCACAAAAGGTCACTTAGGAGTTAAGGAGTAGGTGCATGCATGAAGGAGTTCGAATCTAGGTTGAAGTAGGAGTGTGTTAGAGAGGATTCTTCAAGAAAGAGGAAGGTGGGAGGAGTATGCACCATGGAATTTTGTGTAATATGAAGAACTTAATTTGACAACTCTATTTTGTTAATGGTAGAGTGTGCATAATTGTAAATTATGTGTTTCCTTTGGAATGTTGAGTAGATACTTTGATAATTTGATGATTAAGATAAAAATCACATCATAGTGTGCTTTATGTGTCAGTTCAAGGTTGAGAATAAGAATCTGAATATATTTCATTATATGTTTGCTAAGGAGTGCATGAGACTGGGAAAAAATACTGCCAATGCATTATTGGGAATATTTTATGATAAAATAATGGCTTG